>OU898277.1:74066749-74255347 GCA_918026665.1 Diabrotica balteata
TTAATTCCGTAATTTATTTACAATGTAGTTGCTATTTTCGCTAATTTTATGTATAAACAAATATTGCATTTTTCGTTATAATTATTTATCTGATATAATTTAACACTACTTTTATAAAAATAAAGTATAGAAATGATTTACGGAGCAGAAGTGTGCACACTACAATTATTAAGTATGAACAGAATTGATGCATCGGAAATAAGGATTCATACACGGATGCTAAAGATACCTTGAACGGCAAAAAAAACTAATGAGAAAGTATTAAGGAGGATCAACAAAAAGAAGTGCTAAAGACTGTTAAACATCGGAAGATATCTTATCTCGGACATATAGTGAAGGAAAATCTATATAGGATATTACAACTGATAGTATAAGACAAAATAGCTGGCCGTAGAGGTGTAGGAAGAAAACAGGTGTCTTGGTCAAAAAACATTCGTAAATGGACTAAGATATCAAATGCAGGATAATTATTTCATGTGGTAGAAGATCGAGAAACCTTCGCAATGGTGATCGCCAATGTCGGATAACTCTGATATTGCACGTGACAAAGGAGAGGAAGAAGAAGAAGAAGAAGAAACAAAAATTATTAACTTGTATCGCGAATACATCACAAAAAATTTCCACACTGAACAGAAAGAAATAACACGCTTTTTAAAAATTGAACGAACGTTTTGGGCAAACCGCTTCAATAGTTTATGGAAAATAGGAAGTAAAAATATTTGCCAAAAAACGATGTCAAGCAAGTGAAAGTATTATTAAGTATTGCTGAGGATCTACGTATCAGTAGACAAAATATTTCTTAAAAAAAAATTATTATGGTACAGTTGAAAGTATCCTTCTCCTTCACAGCATTCATTTCATATTCAGCTAATCCTGTAATTACTTGATAGGGATTCTCATACGACATTTTGTACATCGGCTTAAAGAAAAAGTAATCCATAACATTATTTTTTAATTTTGTTTTGTTCGCGGATAAAGCTGAATTTTACAACAATAAAGGACTAAACAAGTAAAGGTCCAATCTTCATTGTTACGCCGCATCTAATCCACATCTGATGATCGCTAAATATTTGTGCTGAAATTTTAGGGAATGGTGTAATAGGACCATAATTTGTTGAAGCATGACTTAATTAACAGATTACTTAAATTTCGGTTCAATGTCCTTCAGGTCTTTCAGTTAAGGTTACTATAGTCGGTCCTTTCTTTTTGGAATGATTGCTAGTTTTCTGGTGGGTTGATGGAAATACATCGCAGAAAGCTTTTTCTAGATTTTAGCTTTGAACGGTTGGGTTCCGTGTTATACAATGGGTGGCGTACATCGGAACTTTGTTTAAAATTTTTTTGAATAAATTACTAACTGAAATCTGGCAACAGAAAAAACACCCGTAGATTAGAAATTAGGCACACTGTGTCCACTTTACAAAAATGTAGACATGATGGTGTGTGAAAATTATAGAAGCATCACTCTACTTAATATAGCATATAAAGTATTGTCCAATGTATTGTACGAAAGAACGCTCCCTTACGCCGAATAAATAGTAAAAATATTCTTATACATATTCGTGAATTTAAAAGCAGCATACAACTTAATTAATAGATATAAACTTTTCCTACCTATGGTTGAATTCCAAATACCGCTTCATCTTATTCAACTAACTAAACTTACACTTATAGGAGCAACGAGCATGATCAGAATCTAGAACGATCTTTCAGGACCCTTTCATTTCTTAAATGGACTAAGACGGGGCTAATATGGGCTATCTAACCTTGCTATTTAACCTTGCTCTAGAAAAACTATCATAGACATCATATCTAGGTCCACAGAGTGTACGATTGATAAATATTTAAAAATGTTGTACATAATATATTCAAAATTATAGATTTTTAAAAAAATATATAATATTTTTTAAAAGATTTTATAATCAGTCACTGTTGTCAAAAGTGAAAATAAAAAAATTATATATAAATTACATAAATTGGGAACCTTCCGGCGTTCTGTGATTCTTTTTGCCTAATTTTGATGTTTTTTCATATTAATACCAGTTTTAACGCTACAGATCTTTTAAAGATGAACTGATGATGCTCACTAAATAGTGGGCGAAACGTCTTCAATAAATAGATAAAGCAGCACAACTCTTGTCTTTTTTATCTCCAAATTGACCGAAAACATCCCATTCACTTACGAGTGCCTTTTTTTTATATTAAATTAAACGGTCATAGTCCTTAAAGATATTATATATATATATATATATATATATATATATATATATTATATATATATATATATGTGTGTGTGTGTGTGTGTATGTGTGTAGTATGGTGTATGTATATTATTGGAAAATAATTAGTGGGACATAAATAAATGCAAATTCAACAAAAGCTGGGACAACTATAGAGACATTTTCAATTATCCAGACGCAAACCATCTCATGTATAAAAATGCACGATTATTTTAGCGTCATCAACCATATCCAACATATACGTATCTGGTAAAAAGTCATGCATGAGCTCTGATAAGGCCATCCAGTAATATGAATAGCATTTGTTTAGCGGGGTCCGCTGATAAGAATTAAACGGCCGGTGACGTCACGAGGGTCGTGACCCCTTCACCCCCACCATTTTGACCCCCTACACATATCATAATTGATTTAGTGCTGTGGAACCGACATTCATCCGTGCACAGATAAAAAAATTAATAGCACGCCCGCTTTTGGTGGATAACCTCATAACGATGAAATTTTGAAATATGAGCTAAAAAAGCTGTGTCCATTCATCTCTATGCCAGTAGTTATTAAAAAATATATTTAATTATTTGTGTAACATATAAATTTGCAAGGTATATAAACTATTTTCTACACCTGTACAAGTTAAAAAAAGATTTTTCCGTTTAACACGAATTTTAAAATAAATAATCAAAATCCGTTAATTATTAAAAACAGTTATTAACATATATAAACAAAAAGGCAAACAAGCTAAAGAAAACTCGGTAATTTCTGAATGTCAAGAAGCGATGAATCACCATGCTCTGTATGACGATGTAAACTTTCATGGAAAGATTAAGGAGATAACTGTTACCACAAAGAAAGCCCCCACAATATTCTTGAAATTTGATGGAAAGTTGATCTTGGATCCGGTAAAGCTATGCAACGTATGGAAAAGATATGCTCAATGGCTACTTGAAGACCAAAGAGAGACTAGACAACCTGTGAACTGGAAAGAATGATCTGGCCCAGAATATCTTGAATCTGAGGTTTAACAAGCTAAGAGAGAACAGAAAAATCAAAAGAGTCCGAGTCATAATTAGTCATGTGTATGCCAAAGTTCTTAAAATATTTGACACTAAATATCTTAGGTATTTATTTAACCAAATATGTAATTTACGCAAAATTCCAACTGACTGCTCAAATCAACTTTTGTAACAATTGGGAAAAAAGTACATCATAAAGGTTGTCGTGACTACCGACTCATAAGTCGGTATACTCTGAAAGTTTTTCTTCGAATCATACAATTTCCTACCCAAAATGTGAAGAAAATAGCCGAAAGATACAATTTGGTTTCTTATAACAAATTAAATAGATATTGTTTAAATAGTGTCATGATCAACGTCGAGATATTTTGTATGTTTCATAGGATATCAGAAAGCTTTTAATAATGTTAAACATTATATCTTACTAAATATTCTCCTCGAGATAGAAATAGACACATAAGACATAAGAATCAAAAGAGGTCTATCCACGGATACCTTTAATTTATGTAAAGTATTCCTTCAGAGCTTTATACTTTTACCACTACTTTTTAATATATACATAGAAAATATATTACAAAATACTATCAAAGAAGGAAGTAGAGTCATTAAATAAACGAAATTGCAATAGAAAATATACTATATGCTGATAATACAGCAATTCTAGCACTAACCTTGAGAATCTTCAGGATATGTCGGATAGGATTGATGTCACGGGTAAACGTTTTCGACTTAAGATTAACGCTATTAAAACCAAATGTATGGCAATAAGTCGCCTTCCAATAATCAACCTATCTGCCTATCCTATCTATACCTAAGAAGTTAAACTAAGAATCAATTATTATGTAAGAAGAACATTTGTTAAACTTAAATTTTTTTAGCTGTAAGTCTCCCACTTGCCTTTAGACTACGTGTTGTGAAGTGTTACATACAGCCCATTTGACTTTATGGCGCAGAGACGTGGTCTTTTAAGGTTAGATCACTGAATCGCATTGAAGGATTTAAAATGGGGACGTTGCGAAGACTCTCAAGAACGCCATGAACCGCACATATAACGAATGAAGCAATTTTAAGAACTGTAGTTTGCAAACGAGAATTTCTCAACTTGGTTTAGAAAGGAAAAATACCATACCTCAGTCATATTCTTAAGGGAAGTAAATAGTATATTCCCAAACTAATATTACAAAAAAGATTTAGGGATGCTGAGACCCAGGACGAAAACAGTATTCTTGGCCAAGAAACATAAGAGATTGGTGTTATAGTAAAGCCATAGCTACAATATTCCAAAGAGGTAAAATGTCACATTAAGAATGGCTTAAATATTACAGGTGCAGGCAACATTATGGATGTGGATGTGATCATTTTGGATTAAAACTCAACGTTAAGAAAACTAAATATATGATAGTTAGCAAACAAAATTATATACAAGATGACGGTATAAAAGTCGGAGATGCCACACTGGACAGAGAAGAGAAACTCGTGTATCTCGGCAGTAATATCAATGAGAGCTGGGATCCAATGGCAGAAATTAAAAGCCGAATAGAACAAGCCCGAGCTGCCTTTGTAAAAATGAGAAACGTACTTTGCAGTCACGATCTTAGCATTGACCTTAGAGTTCGTATGACATCTTGCTACATCTTTCCTGTCCTGCTGTATGGAGTGGAAGCGTGGATTCTAACTGAGGCTATGCTTAAATGCTTGACAGCCTTTGCGATGTGGGTATACAGACGACTACTGAAAATAAGCTGGGTCGACAGAGTTAGAAATTAGGAGGTCCTTAGACGGCTGAGCCAAACAACATAACTGGTCAATATAATAAAGAAACGCAAGCTAGAATACTTCGGTCACATTATGAGACACCCTGAAAAATATGATCTTTTACGTCTAATCATTTAGGGAAAGATCCAAGGTAATCGTGGTCCTGGTAGACGAAGATCATCATGGGCGAAAAATCTAAGGCAATGGTATGGAAAATCAACTACATCGTTATTTAGAGCTGCTGTCAATAAAGTCACGATAGCGAATATAGTAGCCAACATGATATCCAACGATCGATAACGATTATGGAACTAGAAGAAGAAGAAGCAGGCAACAGTTAACGTGCAGCCAAGCATATGAAACACGAAGAAGAAGAAGTATATACATACAAACATAATAACTATACTTATAGTATTGATATTGACAATAGATAACAAAAAATATTGACTTTCCAGTACACGTAATAGTACATTACATAACGAGAGTTGTAAGAAGCTTATTACATGCGAGTAAAAAAGTTAGCGTAGCGGCAAGCGCAGTAATTTTACAAGCATGTAATAAGCTTACAACTCAAGTTGTGTACTATACTTTTTCTACGATTATTTTCGTTTATAAAAATAAAAATTAAATTACCACTATATTTACAATGACAGATTAATAATTTTCAATCTATCAAAATAACATATGTTAATTCGTTTCCATGGTAACTCGGCCAACTGACTTACGAGGCTTATGTGATATTACACATTTTTATAAAACTGAAGCGTAATTTTTTTATTACGTGCTAGTCATTACGTGTCAGTATATGTTATTATGCATTTACTTAGCATTAAAATAGTAGGTAATATACAATTTACTGGTAAGAGAGTAGAAAAAATAAATATACACGGCCGATTGCGAGTCTTGTAGCTTTACGCTAAAAATTTTCGAGTAGGATTTTATTAAGACTAAGATCAGGCAAACTCAAGAAGATATCTGACGTATAGTAAAGTATTGAGTAAAGTTTACTAACAAAGGTTAGAGAGATAAGTGTAAAATATTTACGAATCAGAAACAGTTTGAGTTTGCACGTTTACACATCAATACTATGTTATGAGACCAATTTAAATCACAAAATTAAATGACCTATACACGTCCCGACAAGACCTCCCAACTGTCGTGACCGACAACGTTGGGCCCGACGCAACAGTTGGTGTGTGTATGGGCTTGTTGGCCGACAAAAATAGTTATCACGTTCCTACTCCACAGGTTGGGTAATGGGGAAGTAGGGATGTGGCGAATGTACAACAAAATTGGTCGACCCGGCAGTCGGGTATAACTATTTTTGTCTATCAATAATCTTACACACACACACACCAACCGTCCGGCCCAACGTTGTGGGTCACGACAGTTAGGTGGTATTGTCGGGACGTATGTAGGCAGTTTTAATTACCGACTTTAAGAAATGTCTATTAATAAAGTACGGTAGTAATGAGTTATTTTTGCCTCTATGGAGTACAATGCATTTTTCAATGTTAAAATGAAGTAACTCTTCAGAGGACGATTTGAATATTGCGTCAAGATCTTGTTGAAGAACATGTTTTTTTATAATGTGATTCATCTATATGTTGGTATTATTAGCGTAAATGGAAACCGTACTGGAAAAATTGAGCGGAAGATCACTGGTGTAGATACAAAAGGGTAGTGGTCCAAATACTGATACTTGTGAAATTCTGCTCTTGCCTGGATTATTTAGTGAATAGGCTTCCCCAACATGAAGCCAAAAGTACCTGTCAGATAGAAAATTTTGAATTAAAATAATAGGAAAGGATCTTTTCACGGATACCATAGTGATTTAATTTAGTTAGTTCTCGACATTTAGGAACTTAATCGAAAACTTTGGAAAAGTCTAAGTAGAGTACATCAACAGCATGCTGATGAAGTAAGTTTGTTATTATTGAACGACCCTAGATAAAATCATGCTGTTGTTAAGAGAAGACATTTTCTTAAAGACGAAACTCAGATAAATCTTTCAAAATACTGTACAACATGGCCTTACTGACAATGGGAACCATGCTGATTCGACGAATAATTTTTTCTTTTGACAATGGGTCCACTATAGAGTCAATTTCTAGAATGAGGGAAGAGAGCCAAAAAATCTACAAAAAAAATTGTAGGTATATTTTGTTTTGATCAAGGTCCATACTTAAACTGAAACATACTTAAATACGTAGAACTATTAGTCAAAGAAAGTATTTCAACCAATAGGGATAATGAATTAGTCCAGTCGTCAGAGACTTGACCCCTAAAAATCATTCGAACAAGCTGAATTTTGCTAGAATATAGATGCAAAGAACTTTACCACTTTTACCCCTTGCTTCCTCCTAAAACCCCCTCGTAGGGGTGTAAAAACACTAAAACAGTTTTACCAAGGATCTATCCGCTGTAGAAAAAAAAAATTTAAATAAAATTGTAGCTGAGATCATTTTAAACAAAAATGTCTATTATCACTTTTTGTACAGAATGAACCGTTCTCTCAGAAACAACGCTTGAAGCTACCGTCGATTTTGAATGTCAGTTACGTGCGCGAAATCAAGGTTCAATAAAATTTGTATTAGCTATACGGTAAAAATTTGTACGTAAGGTGTAGGAAGAACCTGTTGTAAGTCAAATACAAATATATGTTGACTTTTGCTGTTTATACATTTAATTTGTCTTTAACTCGTAAGCAGTTTCAGCTTCTGTATGATGATCTGCTAATAAATTCTCATACTTTTTCCTTACATAAGCTGTCTTACTGATATTAAAGTGATTGTAAAAAGCTTAGCTTTTGTTAATTCTGCTACTAGATACTTTTTACTAGTATGTTCTCGTGAGTAGTGAGTCTCATAGGCACAAAATTTTGATATGTGGCTATAGACGAGTTCCATTCTAGATTCGGAAATTTTGATTTTTGATTCATGCATGTTTCTATCATTAGCCATAGGAATACCACAATTAGATGACCTTTTCTTTTTTGAAACAGTTTCTATAAATTTGTTACTTTCGTCAAAAATAGCACAAAAACATGCCTTGCAGCATTGGATTCTTTCTCCTTGGATTTCTATAAAATATGTAACACTCTTTTCCCTATTTTTTGAAGGTTTATCAGTATTACTTCTGTTAGTAGTAATCTTCTTGTCAGAAATTTGAATTAATGAGGCAATATAACTTACCCTTCTGTCGTAGTTGCCCATTCCCCAGTAACTTTAAAACAGAGATAATCTATGTTCATCAAATATTTTTTCTTTACACTTTATTCTACAATCTCAAAGTAACCGTGACTGCTTAGCTTTTATTGCGTTTTCTTTGTTTGTTTCATATCATTTAGCCGTCTTTCGCAAAACCTGTCTATTTTGTCTTTTTCCTACTTTTCTTTTCAATATTATGTGCATAATATTTGGTTCATCTGAGCCATTTTTCTCCTGTTCGGTGTCAGAATCACTATGGCGGGCTTCTTGAATGTGATCATAAGTCGGGTCTTTTACGCTGTCGTCTGAGTCAAAATCTTGCTGTTCATTTTCTTTTACTAGAAAAAATTAGGAATGTAGTGATCAATAATCAACAATTATACCACACGTGGTGGATATTTTGGTGAGTATAATTGAATTTTTTTTTTCTCAATATTGTCTTAAATTCACGAGATCAAATATTTTCGAAAATACCCCGACAGCGAAGCGATGTTTGGTCAAGTGGTATTTGCAGGACCAAATGGACGGAAAAATAATGTTAATGTAACTTAACCAAAACATAGCTGATACATTTTTGATAATGCAGTGGTATTTTCGAGAAAGTTTAAATCTGATTGTTTAGAAGACTTTATGTTAATTTGTTAAGACTTTATCGAGGTATATAATCAAAAAAATTAATACGTCTAAGTAGAAGAGTTACAAATTAATGGAAACAAAAATATTTATCATTGGTTAAAACAATGTAAGTTTTTTCTTCATCCAAATCAAAGGCCGTATGTTCATACTTCGTATGAACATAATTTACTGAGGTTTCAGTCTCGTTCTGAACATTTGGATAAAAATCTGAAAATATGATAAATCACTACTATTATAATGTACTATAAAATAAAACCTATTATTTCAATAAAACATCGATCATTAGTACGCCAAAGTAAAAGAGTTACAAAATGAGTAGCTACATACAAAACTATTCACCATTGGTTAAAACAGTGTAGGATTTTTCTTTATCCAAATCAAAGGCTGGGTAGGTATAAACGTTACGCTACCTGACAAGAGACTTCAGAGCCAGAACTTGGGCCATTGAAGATAACACTGGAACCCTGAGAACAAACAGAGAAGACATAGCAGAGACATGGAGATCGTATTGCAGAGACCTATATAAAGATGATCAACGCCAAGAGCTTGTTAGCCAAATCTCTGACGAGGTGGAAGAAGAACCTGATATACTCGAAAATGAAGTAAGACAGGCTATCAACAAGCTCAAATATAACAAAGCACCAGGTCCAGATATGATAACAGCAGAAATGCTTAAAGCCACAGAAGAAACCGGCGTAAAGTTACTTCATCTACTCTGTAACCAAATATGGCATTCCAAACAATGGCCTGAAGACTGGACAAAATCTACAATAACGACCATACATAAAAAAGGCAGCTTCCATAAATGCGACAAATATAGAACTATCTCTCTTATATCCCATGCCAGCAAGATAATGCTACATATAATCAATGAGAGACTGAAATCATTCCTTCAAAGAGAAATTCCACAAGAGTAAACTGAATTTACCAAAGGTAGAGGCACTCAAGAACACCTGCTGAATATAAGACAGATAATCGAGAAATCTAGGGAATTCAACATCCCACTATACATCTGTTGTATGGATTACCGTAAAGCGTTCGACAGGGTCAAGTGGAGACACTTATGGCGAATACTAAAAGAAGTAGGCGTACCACAACATCTAATTACGCTTATAACCGAACCATATGAACACACTACTGGATCAGTTAAAGTACTTGACACACTTTCGAACGAATTTCATCCAGAACGGGGTGTCAGACAAGGATGTATACTATCTCCACAATTATTCAACATATATGGGGAGTATATTATGCGAAGAGCACTTGAAGGATGGGAAAAGGGCATCTCAATAAATGGTCATAAACTAAACAACCTACGTTTCGCAGATGACACAGCCCTTCTTGCAAATAGTCAAGCAGAGCAGATAGAACTTATACGACTGATCGAAAACGAAAGTCAAATATTTGGTCTGCAATTAAACATATCAAAGACAAAGATCATGATAGTGGATAGACTACACAACAATCATCCACATATAACCACAATTGACCGGTTCGAAGTTGTGAGCTCATACTTATATCTGGGATCATTAATCACAAACACAGGGTCATTACAAGAAGACATTAAACGTAGATGTGATCTAGCAAAAGTTGCCACAGCAAAAATGACCAAAATATGGAAGGACTGTCAAATTTCAAGAGCGATAAAGATAAGGTTGATCAACTGCTTAATATTCCCAATACTGACCTACGGATGTGAATCTTGGACTCTGAGACAATCGGAGAGAAGAAAGATAGACGCCACTGAAATGTACTGTTGGAGACGAATGTTACGAATTCCTTGGACCGACCGTAGAACAAATAATTCAATTTTAAGAGAGCTAAAAGTCAGCCAACGACTCTCTAGTAAAGTCCATCTCCAACAATTAAAATATTTTGGGCGTGTTATGAGAGCAAACACAAAAAACATGGAAAGACTCATAATACAAGGAAAGGTAGAAGGCCGAAGATCACGAGGAAGATCCCCAACAAGATGGATAGATCAAATTACAGGAATATGCCAAAGACCTATGCATGAGTTAAAAGAAATGACCAGAGACAGAGATCTCTGGAGACGGACAATACACGACATCACGTCGACCACTACACTCCCCCTGGGGGGTCAGGATTGAAGAGAGAGATGTATAAACGTAATTTTCTGATATTTCAGTCTCACGACCACGATTTTCTTTATTTTCATCCCTGCGAAACAAAATCACAAAATATTATTTAAAAAGTTTAAATATATTGACAATTAACTTACTTGTATTTGATTGCTTGTAATCGTTATTGTCGTTGATACAACACCTTGATACATGCCCTTTAGTTCTTTCACGAATGGAGGAATAATAATTGTTATTTCGAGTTGTCATCCTAGTAAACGTTCCTTGATAACATTTGCGTGTGTCCTCTTCACAATCTAGACAAGTACTGACAAGAAACTGATACGAATATGATTTGCCTGGACACCGCATTCTTGCAAAAAGGGATAACTTTGTATGTCCTAGCAATACTTTCATATATATTTCTTCTATCACATTCCGCCAGGAATGGATAGGGCAAGGGGATATCTTGATTTAATGCCTTTTACTACCACACATTTAATAATTCTCAAGTTAACATGACTTAAATCGTTTTGCTTCTCAGTCAATTTCATAATGTTAGAAAATAATATGTGCATATATACCATTTTACTTGTAATTACTATTTTGCTCTCCAGAAGATACCTTGAGTTATATCCTTAAAACAGTCGTAACGATTAAATTGTAGCCAAGTTACCTCTTATTGATCAATAATAATATTTTAATTAGTAAACTCTCACTTAACTCTCTTTCCCAAGATTGTGCAGACTCAAAAATGCTGTCGAGTGGTATACATAACACTATTTTGCAAAAAATCGACTTATCCCCTTTTGCCTTCCTAAAATTATAATTATAATTTTAATATGAACTGAAACTAATTACTATTAAACTGGGAATAAGCCACAATTAAATATAAAAATACGTTTATTGATGTTACAATTTCCACTTCGGAAATCGTTCTCAAAATACAAACAGTAAATTAAACAAATTTTATTTTTTGTTACATAGTGAAAAATTCTTCTAATAATTTAATTTTATCTGACTCATTTATATTGACAATTCAGACATACATTATGCATTTTAAAGTAGACGACTTTAAAATGATATTGCCAATATTGTTGAGTTGCGCTCCTGGGACGACTTTACTTATAAGATAGTTCATTCGATTACATGAAAACAACTTTAACTTGAGAATATCCGTAAAAAAAATGACGACTCCATAATCATCCTACAAGCAGACAAGGGGAATGCAACTGTGATAATGGATAAAATTCAATACGAAAATAAAATTAAAGATCTATTAATAAACGTACCTTATACAAAATTAACAAAAGATCCAACAAAGTCTTTGGAAAACAAAATATATAGAACTTTATTCAAGTTTAAAAATGTTTTAACAAGTTATCAGAGAGGATTAATTACACCTCATTACAGTAAGACTCCTCATTTTTATGGAGTACCGAAAATTCATAAAACGAATATACCACTTAGACCCATTTGTAGTACCATGAATTCTCCTTGTAGTGAACTATCAAAATTTTTATTCAATATTTTAAAACCATTTACAAATAAAAATGACACATTCTTAAAAAATACACAACATTTTTTAAATAAATTATCAAATATTGAATTTAATTCAAATCATACTTTGGTAAATTTTGACATAAATAGTTTATTTACGAATGTGCCATTAAATAAGACTTTAAGTATAGTCAAGACAAAATTAGAGAATGATGATTCATTGGCAACTAGAACAAGACTAAACATATCGGCTATAATGGAGTTATTAACATTATGTACTGATAATACATATTTTCAACTAAATAATGAATTCTATAAACAAAATTTTGGTCTAGCAATGGGCTCTAGTTTATCTCCATTCTTAGCCGATATATTTATGGAAGATTTTGAAACAAATATCATTTCTAAACAAAATTTCAAACCCACAGTATGGTGGAGGTATGTAGATGATGTATTCTCAATATGGCCCCATGGATCAGAGTTGTTGGACACATTTCTAAATGATATAAACGATAAAGTAGAGACAATAACATTTACCATGGTAAAGGAATATAATAACACGCTACCTTTCCTGGATGTTTTAATCTCTAAGAACGATACTGGAGATGAGACTCAGGTGTATAGAAAACCAACACAAACCAATAGATATTTAAATTTCAAATCAAATCACAATATTAATGTAAAAAAGGGAATAATTAAATCCTTATACGATAGACCCAAAATTACTTGTTCTAACGAAAATTCGTTCTTGGAGGAGAAACATTTGTTAACATCTGTTTTATTAAAAAATGATTATCCTTTATCGTTTATAAATAAGGAATTTTCAACAATCGATCGAATAGAATAGAACGACTTAGAACGAGATCCTACAGCATACACAAGGAATAATATGAGGAAAAGAACAATACCGTACATAAAAGGATTATCAGAAAAACTTAAAAGGATAAGAAATAAATTCAACATTTCAACAACATTCAAAACAACAAACACGTTGAGATCTATTTTGTCCAAAACCAAACCTAACAATGAACAAGAAAGGTCAAAGAATTGCATTTATAAAATACCTTGTGAATGCGATCAGTTTTATTTAGGTGAATCATCAAGGCCATTAAATGTTAGAATAAGTGAACATCAATCTTATATTAAAAATAGAGAATTTGATAGATCTCAAATCTGTAAACACGCATGGGATAATGAACATAGGGTTCAATGGAATAATTCAAATGTAGTCCTAAAAGAAACAGATGGTAAAAAAGAAAAATCAAAGAAGCGGCTCTAATTATGCTACATGAGGCCAATTGTGTCGCAAATTCCTCGGCAGAATGTAGTAGGATCTGGTTACCAATATTAAAAGAGGAAGTTATTAATAAGAAAATACCAGTATTAGTAAGTCAGTTACATATAGAGGATACATCATTTATGTTTTTTTTTTTAATAACGTAACATATAATATCAGAATTTTGATGTTTGTTGAAGGTAAACTAAATTCACGAACAAATACTTACAATGTCGGGATAGAGTTATGAGGTTTTTTTCCTGGTTTTTCCCTCATAATTTACTATGGAATCACTAACAGGAGAATTTTACTGTCATCATGTCATGTGTTTGTCTTTTTAAAGACGAATTACATGCTATGATTTTTTTTTCTGACGGTTATTCTCAAGTTAAAGTTGATTTCATGTAATCGAATGAACTATCTTATAAGTAAAGTCGTCCCAGGAGCGTAACTCAACAATATTGGCAATATCATTTTAAAGTCGTCTACTTTAAAATGCATAATGTATGTCTGAATTGTCAATATAAATGAATCATATAAAATTAAATTATTAGAAGAATTTTTCACTATGTAACAAAAAACAAAATTTGTTTAATTTACTGTTTGTATTTTGAGAACGATTTCCGAAGTGGAAATTAAAACGTCAATAAACGTATTTTTATCTTTAATTGTGGCTTATTCCCAGTTTATTAGTAATTAATTTACAATGGCACAAGAAAATAGCTTCAGAACAATATTATGATCTGAAACATTTTTAACTTTTTACTTCCTGTTCCTGTTGTATTTTTCACTTTAATATTGAATGTCGAAAAACCATTGTCCAACCTATTTTTTGTTTTTAATAAGGCACGCATTCACAAAGTCGACTTGTTTTAGGGGTGGGAACTCGGGTAATTCCTTTGTTAAAAATCCACGCTAAATTCGCTATGTTTTGCCATCGCGCTTACGAACTCACCGATTAAAATTCAACCTTGATTGTAATATTCTCAAGAGTTGACGGCTGTTCCATGTTCATAATGAATTATTAGCTTTTCGTGTAGTCAAGCACCATTTTCTCAGATATTTCTGACCGCCACTAAATACATGCACACGGGGCTTAGATGGTATCTAAATGACGTATTAGAATTTTTAAACTTTCATTCGCGTATAAAAAACGCAGCCACGAGCCATTAAAGCCAGGCTTTAATTTATTTCTCTCTTTTTTTACTTCTAGTTCTTCCAGTCAGGGACGGCCTCCGATGACATCATCCCGAAATCTTAATAATAAAAATATCTTTGTCTCAAAATAAAAAGTACATTTATTATTACGCAATATATATCACAAGCTGCAGATGAGTTGTTTAAGCTCAAAGTTGGCTAAACGAGAAGTACATTAAAAAGAAGATGTATCGTGCTATTTATATATTACATAAAAACGACGAAGCTTTGATTTAAATGTGGAAGGATAGTTCGAATAAAAATAATATCAATGTAGAGAATTTGAATTTATAGATTTTTCTACAAGGTTTTGGTGGATTTGTTTAAATAATTATGAGCACTTTTATGTTATTTTCTAACACTTGCAATAGTTTTTAATAATTTAGCGACTGTCTTAATTTTTATAAATTTCTAGACGTTTTATGCAAAAAAACAGTTACATAAGAATTAATACCGTATCAAAAATCAACTTCTATGACGACTTCTTGTTACAGAGCTTACAATATTTTATTGGGAAACTCCAAATTCCCTAATAGCGATTGGCAAATGATCTAAAAGTTTACACTAGAAATTGTAATATCACTGTTACCACAAAATATTTCAGTCATTTGCTTTTTGTACTTGATCTCTAACTTCTTTGTCCAGGTCTTTATAGCTAGACAGTGTAATTCCCAGGTATTTTAATTCCATTACTTGTTCAAGACTGATGCCATCAATTTCTATTTTTTATCTGGTTGGTTCTTTGCTAACTACTATTGTTTTTGTTTTCTGAGATATTCTTCTGTCATATTAAAGTCTTTTGCTCTTATGATAAATATGTGGACCAGTCTTTACAGACTATATTCATCTTGGGCTATCAATATTGCGTCGTCTGCATAACAGAGTATTTTTATTTCTTTGTTTCCTATTTTGCATCCTCTTCATTTGTGTAACGCTTTTGATGATTTCATCCATGATTAAATTGAAGAGCTTGGGGCTCAATGAACTCCCTTGTGTTATTCCGCTGCCCATTTTTATAGGTTCTGTAAGTTGTCCATCTATTCTGAATTTCTTTTTGTTATTTTTGTAGATGTGTTCAATAGTTTTTATAATATTTAGGGACACTTCTCTATTATACAGAAGATAGATTACACCTTCGAGTCTTACTCTGTCAAAAGCTTTCTTTAGGTCAATCAGAAACAGAAATGCTGGTCTATTATACTCTAGTGATTTCTCAGTAATTTGCTTTATAACGAATGTTGCATGTGTACACGATCTTCCGCTACGAAAACTGTGGTGTTCATTTGGTAAGCTTATCCTCTGATTTATGTATTAACACATTAACACTAAAGCTTTTTTGTGGCATTTTAAATTAATTACTATTTAACTGGGAATAAGCCACACTTAAAGGTTAAATTACGTTTATTGACATTTCAATTTCCACTTCGGAAATCGTTCTCAAAATACAAACAGTAAATTTTTAAATCAAAGTGGAAATTGATATGTCAATAAACGTAATTTAACCTTTATTTGTGGCTTATTCCCAGTTAAATAGTAATTAACGTAAAACTTTAGTTGTAATATATTTACAAGTTTATATCTCTGTAGTTTTTTGGCTGTTTTTTATCTCTTTTTTTGAATAGTAGAATTAGTTCGCTAGTTCTCCATTCTTCTGGTATTTCATTGTGTTTTATAATTTTATTAATTAGTGTTGTTAATTGTTCTGTTACTGCTACTTCACAATATTTCAGCAATTCTGTTCTTCAGGTTTTCAAGTATTCCTAGTAAATCATTCCTAGTCATCATTTTTTTTTTAAATAATATTAACATAAAAGAAATAATTACTATTTAAATGGGAATAAGCCACAATTGAAGGTTAAAATACGTTTATTGACGTTTTAATTTCCACTTCGGAAATCGTTCTCAAAATACAAACATTAGTAAATTACACAAATTTTGTTTTTTTTTTCCATTTTTACAATTTACATTTTACATTAAAAAAAACAATTTGTTTAATTTAGTAATGTTTGTATTTTGAGAACGATTTCCGAAGTGGAAATTGAAACGTCAATAAACGTATTTTAACCTTTAATTGTGGCTTATTCCCATTGAAATAGTAATTACTTTAAAATTCCACAACAAAAGAGCTTCAGAACAATACTATAAAACAAATAGATTTAACCACCTTGGACTGAGGGATTGAGATTCGAGAATGACCTGAAATAGACTGATGATATTAATCAGAGAGATCTTTCATCCCAGCCAAAAATAAACCTTTAGCGGATATTGAAGTTTTAAAACCAATATGCTCAATATGCTACTTAACTGTTAGTAATAATGTTCTTAAAATATTAGATTTTGTCCAAAGCACATCTTTAAGAGTTGCGCTAGGTACCTTCCGAGTATGCTTAGGACGACTATATTAATATTTTTACCTACGTATCAACAACTGAGAATGGTCATGCCGCTACTCTTATATTATAACAGAGACTATTATAATTATATTCTATACGAGTTTGCAGCATTTCTACAGTCAATCCGCTGGATGCCCTTTGCATAAGTGTAACAGTCACGAATATTTTTTTTATATTAAGTCTCTTTTCTACTCTCAGAAACTAATGAGCATAAGCCCAATGTCTATACACAACAGCATACATCAAACAAAGATAGTCTTATGACGATAATCAGTGATTGATTCGCCTACTGGCAATTGTAAGTTTTGTTTTGACAGCGTTTGTAGTGTGTTTATAAATTATTGTCGTGTTATTTAAATATTCCATTCATTTTTCTCACTTAATATATATATATATATATATATATATATATATATATATATATATATATATATGACCGTGATTTGGATGGAAGCTGCCGTGGGGGTATATATAACCACGTTATATAACCACAAGAGATACAAATTTTTGTTGGAGGGTAAATATTGTCTTTATTCCTCTTTATTTAAGAATTTTGTCGGTGACACCTTTGGTGTAAGAAAGAAAACTTTTCTTTTCCTTATGATAACGTCGAGAAACAGGAGGGGATGGGTCTGTTTCCACCTCCATCGTTAACTATATACTAGTATGTAAAACATTCAGATGGGTTTGAAAAGACACCATTCAACGAAAACTTCCACCTAAACCACGTCATTACCAACGGTATAAATGAACCGTCCACTGTTCCTAGTAGCAGTAATGCATTGGTTAGTGATCAATGTAGTAGTATTTGGGGCTCGCGAGACTAAGAACTCGAAAGCTCCGAAGAAGAAATCAGAGAAGATGTCAAAAGCTCAGCGAACTGATAACCGACGCGGTTCAACCCGGACGACGGTTGAGTTTAATACTAATTCTTGTAATAGTATTAATTTCAGCTGTATATATATATATATATATATATATATATATATTATTTATTTATTTATTTATCGTATGGCAATTACACCACATTTAGAACAAAATTACAAACACTAGTAATATAGGTATATTACAAACTTTAAATAGTTACAAACAAACAATATATATATATATATATATATATATATATATATATATATATATATATATATATATATATATATATATATAGTATTACTGAGATTAATCCTTACCTTTATTCGTTATTTATTAGCTAATGAGGAGAAATATTAATTAATTCAGTGTTTCTACCCAGTCGCTATGATGAGTCCTGCTAGGACGAAATACGTATAAGCGAATTGTAGAGGACCTATACTTGCCTATACCTATAACTTCTTAGTCGTCTCGTAAAATATCACTTTCGGAACTTGTTACGTAAATTTCTATTAAAACATCACTAGAACAATGTTATTCTGTACTTATATGTTTTTTATTTATTTATTTTTGTTGTTTAGAGAAACAAAACTCTGTAAAGTATTAGTAATGAATCGAATAGAAGTAACGGTCGAATCCATCAATTATTATGATCTGTTTTTTAACCAGGAGGAGTAATTCAAATTTTCCGCGCCGTAATTCTTGTTTGTAATTGGTCCAACCGCAGGCAAGTTTACTCCAGTAAATTATGACATATTGACACTAATGCCATTTGTGAAATTTTAAAATTCAAAATTTATATCGACGATTTTTTGTATTTTCTGCGTTATTCCTTACATTCATAGATTTTTCTTTGCATTTATATAAAGAACAGTTTTTTTCAGAACTATTTAGTATTATTAAGATAACAATATGGATTCAATGCCAAGTACTAATGGTAATTATTCTTCTCTTATAAACATGCTCTTCTATTATAAACATGTATAAAAAAATGAAAATTGATAATTCTGGATTGAAAATAACAGCCACGGTAGCAAAAGTAAAACATGCAGCAGGTTAGTTTTACAGAATAGTTATTATTAAAATCAAGACTTACTCAAGTAATGTGCTAATTTTAGATGTTCCGAATTCAACTATTTACCAAACAATTAAAGAATATAAGCAGACTGATGATATTTATACTAAATATTGTTTAAAGTGTTTATAAATTTATAAATGTATGTTATTTATATCTAATTATCATAATAAAAACGGCATTTATCTTTTAAATTTAGTGTACACTTGTTAAGAAGCATTTTCATTTTGTTTTCATCACAATAAAAGAACATTAGTAAAGTAATGTTGTGTTTTAGTTTGATTGTATTGATACAGTTCGTTTTGTTCTTCCTGGTTGTAGATAATCACAAGAAAACTGCAAAATTATGCTTGAATGTAACATAATAGATTGAATTTGTTAGTTTTAGTCAATTTTATTTATTGATAACAAATGTTACAAACTCAAGAATCCAAAACAAGAATCCAGCATTAAAAAAATTGCAAGTACACACCTATTTACACAAAGTATCTTTTTGCATTATAGTGCTTCAAATAGAACCTAAAGATATTGATACATAAGTTAAACAAATCTATCTAATGAGGTAACTGATTACCAAATGGAATCACACCTATATTTGAACTATAATTTATTCTGTGATGGGAAACATGAAAAAGTGAAACAAAAAGAGAAATCATACGATTTCTACCTGGCGAAATCGGCATTTGGAGTGCAATTTTAGATTCCCTTGCCGATTTATTCATCAAGCTGTTTGCTTCGCAAGTTTTAGGAAGCACGGTGGCTTATATTTGAATTCGATTTTGCTAGGTAGAAATTGTACGATTTCTCTTTTTGTTCTTAGATGACGTAGTTACATCTGTACATAGTTATTTTTAGTAACTATGGTCTACGACGGGAAAATATTTTGGTTCGATACGGAGTAGTTGCTATACCGTACTGAGGAGACCTAAAGAGGTCGAAAACCGTATATGCGGCTTGTAGCTGCTCTGTATCGAATCAAAATCGAATACCGTCATTGTGATCTTATACCGTCATTGTGATGAAAAAGTGAATTTTAAAGCAGTGAACGGGAAGGAGTATGTAAAACAAATTGGCTGAAACAATTCAGGAGATTGGATTATTAAGCTTAAAAATAATGATCAAAGTCAAAGTTAACTCTTTTGGTAAGAAAAAAACCTATATTCAAGAAATTAATCACATCAAAATAAAAATATGGTCTACGCAGTTTAAAAGAACAGTATTTCAGAAATCTTTAAACTCTCTCTAACTTTTTGATACATGCATTTGCATGGCTTTGTTGCATACTTATTAGATCTATTTGCAAATTAAAAGACAAATTTATGTGAAAAACCAAACTTAGATGAATGTGAAAAACGTCCTTTTTTTATTGTAACAATTGTAATATCTATTGGAAGTGAATTGAAAAAAAATATTATTCAAACATAAATTAACAAAGTTAGGTTAGAATTGACGTGGAAGGTTGTCCGATATTGATTACTCGATTACCGCAAGGCCGAGATAATCAACAAAAAAGAAGATGTATTTGGTGATTTTTCTAGTAACTTTCTTGGGTGTGAATATGTCTTTTTGGTTTACTCCTCCTGGTTAAAAAACAGAGTATAGTAATGAATTAAGGGATAAAGAAGTTGTGCTTATTGGCAAATTTCTATTTGCTTGTTGTTAAAAGAATTGTGATTTAAATACAAAACGGAAAATAATCGAAAAGCAATAATTGAACGCACAAGTATTGTTGCTTTAAGAGCCAAGTGCCTTCCTAAATGTATAGAAAATGAATTTTTGATGTTCTATATATTTTGTGACAACACAATAGTATTAAAAGTGTATGTAAACCAAAAGCGCATGATAGTAAAAGTTTTATAGCTGTTCATGCTGATTATTTAAAAGAATTTGCTACTGAAGCAAGCTTATTATTTTGCACAAAATCTAAAGTAGCTAATTATAATGGGGAAACAAACAATTAAATTTTTTACTAAATGGATAAGTTAACAACTAATTCCCAATTTAGAAATTCCCACATTAGTTATGATGGGCCACCATTAATTGTAATAAATAATGCTCCATATCAGAGTGTTGTTTTAGAAAAGCAACCTATCACTGTTTTAACTGCAATGAAAATTATTACCTGGTTGACAAAAAATTACTTCAAGTTTGACCCAAAACTCACAAAATCTGAATTATTACAAACTGCAAAAATGAACAGAAAAGAAGATGTGTATATAATTAATAAACTACTAAAAAAACATGGCCATGAAGTGTTAACACTACCTCCTTATCGCTACGAATTCAACGCTATTAAATTAATTCGGGTAAACCGTAAGTCAGAATACAATAAGCACATTGGTAGAGAAGGGCATTATTACAGTGCTATTATAAATATGGGGAAAGAGGCACTAAAGCATTGTAACACAGAAACTTGAGAAAAATTGTGTGAGATATACCCATGAAATTATTAAAAAGTGTTATACCCGGGAAAAAAATTTGGTTAACATTAACATTCAACCAATCATAATAGACACTGATAATGTGAGTAGCAGATTCTGAATGTGCAGAAATCTTAAATTTATGATTGTATACGATTATTACATAAATGTTTAAAATAAAGTTTTTTTTTGCCCAGCTCAAAGGTTTTGCATTTTTTAATTTATTTTAAATCGGTTCTTTATTTGAATTTTGTTGGGTTAATTTTCGTAGCTGCTTTTTTTCAATTTAGTTTGATATGTAAACTGTATATATTCTTATTATGTTTATTACAGTTTTAGTCGTTTTGTATAAATAATACCCATTATAAGGCTCACAACTCTTCGATCTTGAATCCATTAATCTTCTCATCAGTAGTAAAACCAAGTCAATAATTAATTCTAAAAACGATAGTTAACACTCAATAAACGGAATAAGGGTTTAAGTATTTATTTACTGTAGATATTATGTCAACTGACATCTTGTAGGTACCCGAAAATGTTACAATCACGATTAAAATTGAAATCATCGTAATTATATCTTCTTCTTTGGGTGCCGTCTTCAATGAAGGTTGGCGATAACCTCAGCAAAATCATTTCTGTCCCTGGCTTTTCTTATTAAACATTGAGAATCCAAACCAGTCCACTCACGAATGTTCTTCAACCAGGACGCCTGCCGTCTACCAGGACCACGTTTTCCTTCTACCTTCCCCTCTATAAGAAGCTGCAGTAGCTGGTATTTCTCATTTCTGTATATGTGTCCCAAATATGAGGTTTTCCGTGTTTTCATTATTTTTAAGAGTTCTCTGTCGGTACCCATCTTGTGTAGGACCTGCTCGTTGCTCATATGCGCTGTCCAGGGGACTTTCAGCATCCTTCGAAATAACCACATTTCAAAACTTTTCAAACGCCTGAGTGAGTTGATTTTGAAGGTCCAGGCCTCCATTCCATATAGTAAGGTAATTAGTAGGTAATTATATCATAATACCAATATTACGTAAAATTATTACTTACATAATGTTTTTTAATCAATATCACTAAAACGTTTTGACTCCGTTTCATCATCCAAGTGGCGCCCCTATAACAGAATGTAAAATATTAAATAAAATCCAACTGTTGCAGTTACAGTTGCTATCATCAAGTCCTCATAGACACTTTGTCTCAGGACCAGCAACTTTATGTAGAGTCGTACGTTGCCATGTTATTAAATCCACTAGTAACTTTAACATCTTAATATATAAGATCAAATAATGTAAACTAAATTTAAACCTATCACTTTTAACGGGTTTTCACGCAGATATTTAGTGGCTCAAAACATGTACACCTAGACATTGATGATGGAATATGGATTCCGAAAAGGTTTTGTTGTTGTGTTATAGCCCGATTGGGTTTTTAAATGATATACCTTTTATAAAGGATTTTAATAAATTTTTTATTAAATAAAATGATATTCCTTGTTAAACTTTATGCTTTGTTCTGATTTTAATGACAACTCATAAATATACACCAAAATTATTATCAAAAACAAAAAAAATATATAACTTTAACACAATGTATATTTTTTACAGATAAACAAATAAGTAACATGAATATAGTCTATGCCATAATAGTTATAATTCACCCTGTATATAGGAGGATAGTTCATTGATGACTTATACTAAACTAATCTTCCTAGTGCGGACCTGTTACCTTGTTTAATATTCCTTGTTTTGCTTTGTATACTAAAATACAGGGTAGGAGCGATAAAAGAGACCCCTAGGTGGTGGGTGGGGCCAGGAAAATCCTATCGCGTCGGTACTCCTTCCTCTAGCACTCACTGAATACAGCACCTTTCGATCATTTATCGAATATAATTGGCGGAGAAGACTTAATAATCATAATGGTAAATAAAAAAGAAATTCTAAATTATGAAAATAAAAATCGTTTACTTATATGATAGCTTGTTTTTGTATGAACAATTGTTTCAATTAAAGAAAGATAAATACATAATCCCAAAAAATGGATAGGAATAACTTGACATTTTTATATTAATACACTTATTACTATAAATAATTAATACACTCATTACCAAAATATTGAAAAATAAAGGACAACGAAACTTAAAACTCCAAAACTGTAGTATTATAATAATAAAGCCAATAAATAACAAAATAAATAAAAAAAAGTCCACTGTTAAACATAGGCCTTTTCCTCTGTTTCCAAACTTGTCTTCTTCTTCTTTAAGTTCCATCTTCTATCGAAGGTTGGAAATCATCATGGCTATGCGGACTCTGTTGACTGCCGCTCTAAAAAGTTCTGCACTACTGCATTCAACTTGTCTATCTTGCGCCAATCTCATTCAGTTTTTATTTTGTCTTCTTAAATCGTCAGCCCATTGTGTAGGTGATGGATCGACGTTTCTTTTATCTTCCCCTTGTCTTAATTTTAATAACTTTTTGTCCATCGCCCATCCGTCATTCTAGCTATGTATCCTGCTCATCTCAATTTTATTCTGGCTATCCTTTCGATGATATCAGTCACCTTGGTTCTTTTCCTGATCTCTTCGTTTTTATTTTGTCTCACAGAGTTATTCGTAACATAAATCGCTCCATTCTTCTCTGTGTGACTCAGTTTGGATGCATTGGCTTTTGTTAAAGTACGTGTTTCTGCTCCGTATGTCAACACTTGAGGGAGAACGCAGTAGTCAAATACTTTTCTGTTCAGGCATGTGGGCAGCTCACTTTTAAAAGTTTCTCTCAGTTTTTAATATGCTGCCCACCCAAAACTGATTCCTTTTTTTAGTTTATGGGTCTAATTATCCCTGCCAATTATAAATTCATGCCTTAGGTATTTCTATATCTACGAGTTCTACTTCTTGCCCACCATGTTCTAGTTGGATATCAAATTTGTTATCATTTTTGTTTTAGAGTTTATATTTAAACCTACATTTTCTGTAGTCACAACGAGTTCCTGTACCATCTCTCTTGCCATTCCTTGATCCTCAGCTATTATGACTATGTCGTCGCTGATTTACAAGGTGCCAAGTAACATTTTTATATTTTTACAGGAGTGCCAGAAAACTAAAATTGTTACCTTCAAGGTCTAATTGCTATGCAATGTTTCGTACTCGTGACTTCCTTTTGGGCGATTAATGCAGGCTTTTTGTCTTACAAATGCTTTTATAAATTTATATGTCGGTAGCTTTTTTGAAATTAGAAAAAACGTTACTTATCACCTTTTGCAAATTGTATTTAGAGTTACAATAATCGCAGTAAGGAGACAAAAAGGTTCTATGTAGCACCTTAAAATAAAAACCACTAATAATTAGAAATAATATATTAGAAATAATAAGTATATAATTATCTGTTTTATTTGACATTAAAGAAAATAGTGAATACTTGTATTTTAATTTATTAAAGTTAAGTAAAAAAATTGGGTTTTAATTGTGTTCATCTACAACTTCTTCATCTTCTTGGTCGATTTCGTGTAAACAATCTCTTACTTTAGCACTATTTGGCAAAGAATAATTATCTTCATGAAACTTAACGGATATAACTGTTTTTGAACAAAGTTTGGCTAAATCTTTATATTTGGCCATAGAAATGGAATGTGGTTTAAACTAAGCATTGCAAATTTTTACCTCTGTAAAGTTCAGATTTTTTCCGATGTGTCTATCTATAATATTAACACTCTTGTAGACTTTATAAATAATGGAATAATAAAATTGAATGTTAGTATTGCCTTTTATAAATTTTATTTCTGTAATCCGATATCATAGAACTCGATCATTGCAACTATCTTTCAAACCAATAGGAAAATAGGAATTCTGGACTCCCGACAAATTTTCAAAGTCTTTGTAGGTGAATGCTACCATATTAAGTGGACCTAAGTTAGTTCGAGCATCTGTATTGTATGAGGTTATAGTGAAGGTGCCAGACTAGATCGTTTATCATTTATATCACTTACATCATTTAGTCAATAAAAGTTCCAACAACACTATGAACAGTATCTGCACCCATGTACATGTGGCCACAGGCCATACTTACAAGACCTAAGACTTTTGTGAAAGAGGATTGTAAACATTAACCTATTTTTATTCTGCCTAGAAGAGTTGTCATAATACAGAATTACGTTTACTGGAGCTTTTTACTGAAATATACAAGTCATAATGCACTAATAGAATACTGTATCTATAATTCCCACAAATAACAAATTAACCATTAAACGTTATTCATGGAAGTAAAACATTAGCTTACCAGAAACGATAGCCATTTCTAAAATCCGTATAGTTATTGTTGACATATTTATTAAGCAGTTATCACAAAATTACTAGAACAGATGAAAACTTTTTATCTTAAGTAGATAAATATTGGAACTAAATTAATGACTAAGCGACACAGTCGACTCGATTCACTGATATTTAAGCGCCAACTAGTGTTTGCGCGTGTCTATAAACAGCAACAGGTTCGATGTTGGCATAGCGCCTTTTAGCATCTCAAGTGTTTATTGGAACACAATTTTTAAAAGTAATAAGGAGTCAAGTGGAAAGTAGCTCTTTTTATACAACCAGTTTAAAAAAATTATTTCTTGGCACTTAAAAATTATGAGACTATGAGTCTCTCAACAACCATAAGCAAAACAATTGACCCCTTTTTACAAAATAGGTAGAACCTTCGTACCTATTGTTTTTGCACATAACCTCTATTTTCATAAAATGTCACTTGGCATATTTTCACAAATCAGCGATGATATTGGAGAAATGTAAGTTATTTAGATAATCTCCATATATTTTTATTTCTTTTGTCAGCCAATCCAAATTCTTAATTTTCTAGCACAGTATTAAAAAGTTTAGCTAACATTGGGTCTACTTGTGTAGCCCTCCGCTCTATTTTTATGCGATTACTATTAGTATGTAACTAGGCAGTGGTTGTTGCCTGTATATATTGTATGATAATTTTATATACTAAAGCTAAATCCAAACGTACCGGCAGAATTTTGTATAACTATTGTCTAGCCTGCATTCTTTAAGCACCTGTAGTATTTTGCTTGCCTCAACTGTGTCATAGGCTTTGTGAAAATTAACAAATATTAGCACTAGAGGTTTATTGTACTCCAATAGTTTCTCTAGTAGAGTTTTTATGCTTTGTAGATGGTCATTACCTCCGTAATTGTTGCTTCTCAGTTTTCCCACATTGAAAGGAACAGTGAGACATTTAGTAATATTTAGTTTTAATATTTTTGAGGTGTTAACTTTAGTTTTTATCAAAAATCGACATGATTTTTCAGTTCTTGTTTATATACCAAATATAGAGATACCTACAATATAAGGTTAAAGCAGCATTTAATAAAAAAGTTATGGTCTTATGGTTAAGTATTTAGGTGCAAGTCTGTATTGGCCTCGTGATTTTTATGAATGCCCATGAGATTATTATTATAATAGATAAGAATACTTAGTTTCCAAAAAAAAAATGTAGTAGAGAGATAGAAATAGAGAAGCTAAATTTATATATAGATGATATCCAAACACTACTCATTCTAGAATAATGTAATAATTACCAGTAAATATAAAAATAATTTTAAAATCTAAGTTTAAACATATTTATTTATTTTCTTTATACATCCACATCTGATTAATTCCTTTCCCATATCAAACAAGCAGTTTAATCGAAAGAAGCGAAGCATATGCCACCCCGGTTCAGTTATAGAGCTAATCTGCTCAGTTTAGCGAAGAGCAAACTATTTAAGCTATAGCACACGACGCGTGTATTTCGAGGGGGCGGCAAGTTAGTGGAGGCGGGGGTGCGAAAATCGGCAGTTTCACTTTTACACCAGTAACCACGACAATACGCGAAGCGGTGACTGTCCTAATCCCTTTTTCCTCTCCGGCTCTTTCGCTTCGTTGATCCTTGTGTGTAAGTTACCCTTGGTGCTAAACACAGCAGCGTCCGTTACGTATTAAGGGTAAAATACTGGTCACATTACAACCAGAAAACGTATGATAATATACTTTTCAGCCTAAATTAAATGCATAAACTGAGATGTTTGTAGAAAAATTATATTTTTAAGATGGCTTTTACTTTTGTTTTATCTCATTGATACACAATGTAAAGCAGCTTCCAAAAAATCTTAGTTGTTATAATATAAAATACATTTTTTTCTTAGTAAAGTCGGCTTCCTTGTTTTTACAAATAGTTGCTAATTACTGATCCGACAAAGAAAACATTTTTTTACAAAATCACTGAAGAGATAATAATGTCACATGAAATTTATCAGTCTCTCCCACCCCTATCCACCCATTAGTTATTCCTATCTCTCCTAACGCTCTTCTTCACACTCTTTATTATCGACTCCAACTACTTTACCTTTCTTTATTTTTTTTTTTTTTTAGATTATGGTGACTATTGCAGTTACGGTTTCCGTTATGCAGCTGATGTTCTGTCAAATTCTTTGTTTAATAATAAAGTACCTATATAAATATTTGTTCATTGCTTTTTGGCATTCTTTTTGTGAATTAGAATTTAATTATTTTTGTCTTGAATATACCTAATATGAATAAAATATTATATAGTTTTCTCTTATTTTTTATTGAACTTTATTTGAATCACCAGGTTTCTTTTCTTAAATCCCTTTCTTGGGAGTTATACCGATATTTCTATTTCTTGGAATTGTATTGTACGCCTTCTCATAATCTATAATACCATATAAAGTTCTCTTTTCTTTTTGAATCATTTCTCTATCAACTGTCTCAAAGCAAACACATCCGTTATCCTCCTTCCTAGTATAAAACCAAACTGTTTCTGTGTCTCTCTGTAGTTTTTACAGTCCTGAAGTTCCTTTTTATCTTTACACAATCATACCATTACATTTTTTCCACGCATTGGGCTCCTTTCTTTCTCGGATATCCTACCCATAATTTACCACAAAACACCAATATTTTCCTTTCCTAGAGCCTTCCAAACCTCCACAGGTATTCCATCAGCTTCTACTACCTTACCATTATTTACCCTATTTAACTCCTTTACTATTTCATCTCTCGGTATTCCCGATATTACATTCTCATTTGGGATTCTACCCTCTGTATATTCTCTGATGTTTTTCATTTAGCAACTTTCTGAAGTACTCCAACTTTGCTCTATTTTAACATCGGTTCTTAATACTTTTCCATCCGCACTGTTAATATGGCGCACATGAGTCACTTCCTTTGATAACTTGCCCTTGCTTTAGCAATGCTATATCATCTTTTCATCCTCTCGGGTGTTTCCAACTCTTTATACAGCTGTGCAGATGGTCTTTCTTTAGAAGTGGCTACAGCGCGCTTTGCTTTTCTCTTTGCCAGCTTGTATCCATCCTTATCTTTCTCCCTTTTAGACCTTTCCTACCTCTTTTGTCTCTCTAACCTTACGTTGTACTTCATCGTTCCACCATTAAGTTTCTTTTTTCCTTGGAGTCCCTTTCTCAGATATTTTTTCTAACACTTCCTCTCTCTACCTCATACCACAACTTTGTTGCTGGCTTCCCACCAGTCATTTATCGTATCTTTTTCCTTTTTAAATTCTTTCAGCACTCTACTCTTGAAAATTTTTGCCAAATAATTATCTAATAACTTCCAGGACTTTACTTTTTGGTGTCCTCTTTCCGCCTCACTTTTATCTCCGTATCCACTAGCACGGGTCGGTATTAACTAGCTATACACTAACCCTTTATCACTTTACAGTTGGTAACCTCTTTTAGCACAAAATCTATCTGACTTAGATACTCCTCGCTACTATAGGTAACATACTGGTCTTTAGTTTTCATAAATACACACTATTTCTAATACAATATCTCTTTTAATACTATTTACATTTCCCAAAATGAATAATTTCACGGAATAATTAAAACTTAAAATAGATATAATATATTCTAGTTTTATATTTTTAAAAACAAATTTAAAAAGTGCATATTGTATCCCAAATTATACTTTTACATCCGTATCAAATTGATATGAGTTCATATACTCCCTACGGCACTGTATTCATTCCACCTCCCATTCAGTCCCTATCTCGTGTGAACTAACTTGTTAATCGTATTTATTAAACCAGATTTGGAGTCAATTACTTTTGGCTCCCTAATAGATTTAGTTATGACATTTTATATAAGTGTAACCAAGTGAATATAATGGAAAAGGCTGACGTAAAATTATTGTCCACAATATGTACCGAGATTTATTTCCAAGTCCAATATTGTTATATATATATATATATATATATATATATATATATATATATATATATATATATATATATTATATCTATATATATATATATATATATATATATATGTATATATTATAAATATATATATATATATATATATATATATATATATATATATATATATATATATATATATATATATATATATATATAATCAACTCAAATGTCTGCTACAAATTTATTAAGACAAATAGATAAGAAATAGACAATTAAGATAAAATTACATAAATATTTAAATATTTACTCATAGAGTTGTAACTGTTCCCAAAAAAATGAATCATTTGTACTACACTTTTACAATAATTAGACTCACAATTTTAAAATAAGTTATAATTCGTAAGTAGCAGGTACGTGGTAAATTAATTATAAATTAAATGAATTGCAGAATATTGCTGTAGATGCTGTTTAACTGATTCGCATCTGCTTTGTAATTATATTACTTTTTTTTTTTGTTGGTAATATAACACATTTCGATAAATAGCTTGTTCTTATAATTAGTTACTGTTTGTAGGATTTCATTATTAGTATATTCAAACTTGTAACCTGTGCTGATAAAGTGTCGACAACAGCGCATGTGTTTTTACCTTTATGGCAGTCACTTTTGTGCTGAGTAATACATTGTTTTAACCATTGGCTTGTCTGTCCAATATAGCAACATTCGCAGCCTAAACACGGTATTTTATAGATTTTATTCCTAGTGTACATTACTGGTGTCTTATCTTTAGCACAAGAAAACAAACTTTTGTTATTAATACCGCTCTATCTACCAATTCTGTAATTAGCGTATGGTTTGAAATGGGCTGTAGTCTTATTTGTTAGATTACCTACGAAAGGTAATCTTTAATATTTAGAGTTTTGTAAAGCATCTTTATCCAATGGTCCATCATAATAGGGAGAGTTGTAAATTAATTGCTTTAGGATTGTCTCCGGATGACCGCATTTAATAAATATCTCAAGTAATCTGCTCGCATATATTGACTATTCTAATTTTCATAGCAAGAACTGTAATGTATTTCTCGTTTTTTTTTTGGCTGCTTGACAACAAAGTTTAGAAATCTGTCGGATGCAGCAGGATTTTGGTACCAATCTAGTATTATATAATTGTCTTCCGTGCGGATTACTTTAGTGTCCAAGAAAGGTACGCTATTGTTAGTTTCTCGTTCAACAGTAAATTGTATTTTGTCATTAAAAAATTAAACATATTTAAGATGGTGTCGACTTGATCGTTTGGTATGACACAGATAATGTCATAGACACAAGTTTGACTATACCGATGTTGAAATCCTGCAAACATATACCTTCTGCTGACAAGAGCCAAAATAAAAAACACTTACACAGTGGTGTGTACAAACTTAAATGTGGCGACTGCCCAAAAACTTAAATCGGTCAAACTTGTAGAAACTTTAATAAACGAATAGCAGAACATAAAAGGGTTTTTAATAATAGAAAAACAGAATCTACATACGCACTTCACCTTCTAGATCACAATCATTCTTTTAATGACGAATTTAAAATTCTTCACATTCAAAATAAAGGCCTTAAGCTATCCTTGTTAGAATCTATGGGAATCAACAAATTAAAAAACACAGATATATTTCTGAATGACCAACTTGAGACAAACAGTTCTCCTTTCCTCAACCTATTTCATTAGAGACTATAAAGTGTAAACGCATGCCAAAAATAGATCACTTGAGAAAGGCAATCAGCCGAAACCGCTGTAGTAATAAGAAGTTAAAATAAATTTTGTAGAAGTTTGAAAACAAAGTTTTCAGTGTTTTATTGCTACATTTTAAAGACTTATTTGGTTTCCCTTTGTCACTTCTTTGTCTAGCCCTTAATGAGATTCCATACCCTTGAGAGGGGTTTTTTATGTATGTATGTATGTATGTATATATGAAGGTATGTATATAAAATGACTAAAATAAACTCTGCGAGTTCTACATTTCGTAGCCTTGTGAGTCCCTTACTAGAGTTTAGAGCGGTTTCTTCTTCTACTAAATAAAACTGACAAGATCTTCTGTATCCTCTGTGACCATTGGCAGACCATGGAAGGCCATGGTCATCCGTGGGGGTATCTAGGCACAAGATACTTTTACGTTAATACAATACGACTCAAATGTTTATTGAGCCTACAGTGTCCAGGCAGTCGGTGGTAAGTTGGCTGTGAATTTGGCTGCATGTATTTTAATTAACTATATCTTTGAACAATTCTTTCTACAGACATTCCCAGAACGAGGTTCGCCTCTATCTCCTGATGTAACCTTGTTTGATCAGCTGTTTGTGTTATGCTTATAGGAGTTTGACCTTGTATTAGCTTGTATACTGTTGACCTGACTTATCTCTGTTTACATATTTGCAAAGGTGGTAGAATTAACAACACCTACAACATCAGTAGGGGCGTTTATCATGACTCCTGTTACGCTCAAGCAAGTAAGTCTTTGTGTGCCACTAAACAGCTGAATTACCCCAGCCTATTACCTGTTGGTCCATGATGCCACTTAGATCGTAGATCATTATAGACCTTATAACCCTTATGTATAACCAAAGGTTATTTTTGGTCTTAGTAACCATTTTCTTCCACATTGTCGTCTACATCTGCCAAGAGGCAGATGTACTAGATTTGTACCCTTTTGTGTAATATTTTTAATGTATGGATTCCACGTCAGCTTCTCGTCAAATATAACACCTAGGTACTTAGCCTTACTTAAAAATGGAATAAATATCCAGCCTTTAGAGCACCGGTAAATATAATCTTTTTATTACCCATTTTCTAATAAAGATAACACCTGCTGTTTTTATTAGGTTAGCCCTTAGTCCTTTAGCTTTACATCAGTTATCCATCTTCCTCAGAGCAGTCTGCGTTCGTTCTGAGATTATTTTTTTTACACAACGCTCCCTGACTACTACTACCAGGTAATCTGCATACCTTCAGCAGTAAAAGACTTCCTCAGGAGTATCAAGAGATAGTCCACTAGTGTTGTCTATGATATGAAGACCTTCAACATACATCGGTAGCACCACATTTCAAAAGCTTCTAATTGTTTTATGGCATCTTCTGTAAGGCTCTAGCTTTCGACTTCATAAAGGACACTAAAGTCGTAACATCTAAGAATTATTTTGCGTATATTGATACTTAAAGATAAGTTGCAGAGAATATTCCTAAGGCTATTGAAAGAGCTTCTGGATTTTTCAATACGAGTTTTTATTTCGTAGCTGTGATCCCAAGTATCCTGAATATTGCAGCCCAAAAAGCATTTTTTCCACTCTTTCTAACGGTGTATCGCCTATTGTAATTTGGGCGTTTATGTTGGTGTTCTTTCTAATTGCCATTATTTTTGTTTTCTTGTAATATAGTTTTATTATTACATGTTTCTATAACGTTATTGATCATCCTTTGGAGCTTCATTGGATCATCTGCCAGCAACATTGTTTATAAGTTGGTCATTTAAAGCAATCCCATCTTCTGATTCGTCCAAGGCCTTTTTAAAGATATTTTTGGAGTGTATGTTAAATAATTAAGGTGACAGTATGCAACCCTGTCTAACTCCTTTACTCATTGTTGCTTTTTGTTGGAGATATAATTTTCAGATCAGTCTTATATCCTTACCATCGAGTCCTGATGTTTTTAGGATATCGATTGGTTTCCCAGATGGGACTTTATCAAATGTCTTCTCGAAACCAATGACACATGCATTCACATTGCAGTTGATATCCCTGGCTCTCTGTATTAGAACTTGCAAACTAAAAAGTGCTTCCCTCGTTCCGATTCCTGTTCGGAATCAAAATTAAACTTCACTTAGATGTTCTTCTAATTTGGTGTATATGTACGAGTGAATGATATTAAGGAGTACTTTAAGGACATGAATCATCAAACTAATTAATCTACGTTCTTCACGTTTTCTAACGTTGGCTTTTTTAAGAAGTGGAATAAATATTAATAGTAGCCAGTCTTTTGGTAAATAACCAGTCCTGTAGATGTTGTTGATAGCTTCGTAAGAGCTGTAATTTGGTGTGCCTCTAATAGTCTTCAAATTTTACCATGCACCTCATCAGTTCCTGATGATTTCCCATCTTTGATCCGCTTAATAACCATAGGTACTTATATGGCGATAAATATCCTTAATGGCCTCGACACTAGCTTCAGCTAACGTGAAAACAATGGTCCTATTTGTAAAAGCTGCCCTTGTCCACTCACATGTAAAGGTTTCAAGGACCAAAGTACATGCTGTTAAATGCTCCCTTCACGTCTAGAAAAGTTGCTAACGCTATACATTTGTCCTACAATAACTTTGAGGCTAGTCTACTAACATCGTCCAGGCGCACATTAAGTAAATATAGGTCGAGATACTGTAAGAAATCGTCTCCATGAAGTCAATCTTTATACTCGAAGACCACCCGGCTGTTTATTTATTTTTTTTTTTCAGTACTCACTCTGCAATATTAGAGTGGTGTTGTGAATAAAGGCTGGAGTGAAAATAACTGATCTACAGTTTTATTTACTTATATTTTGGATTTTATCCTGATTTATTTCAAACAAGAATGTGGAGGCCATCGGGAAATGGGGACTCTTACATTTGCGACAGATTCAGGAAGTATCTACATAATGAGGTGACACAATAATGGTATGGCGCGAAGTAATAACCGGTTGTTACCAGCTCACTTACAGAAATAAACATCAACAAAACCAAAGAAATGCGATTTGGTACCAGAAACAACCAACCTATTATGATCAACGACCAGAAAATTGAGAGAGTAGCGGAATTTGTATATCTGGGCAGCATAATTGACTGTAATGGGGGTACAGAGCGCGATGTACTTGAAAGAATAAATAAGGCTCGCAACGCCTACAACATGCTTAACAACATATGGAAATCCAGGATTTACCCAACTAAAACGAAATTAAAAATCTTCAAAACAAATGTAAAAGCTGTATTACTGTATGGCTGCGAAACGTGGAAGATATCAACACCCATAGTACACCAATTACAAGTTTTCATCAATAGAGCGTTACGAAAAATTCTTCGTATATTTTGGCCTAACCGAATCTCCAATGAAAATTTATGGAACCAAAGCAACCAAGAAAATGTCATAAAGCAAATAAGGCGAAAAAAATGGAGATGGCTGGGCCACACACTCCGTAGACCGCCAAATGACATTGCCAGGACAGCGCTGGATTGGAATCCCCAAGGCCGACGGAAAGTAGGCAGACCTAAGGGAACTTGGAGAAGGACAGTACTGGACGAAGGAAGAAAAATGGGAAAATCCTGGCTTGAAATCAAAGCACTAGCCAGAAATAGAGTTCGCTGGAGACACTTTGTGGAAGCCCTATGTTCCTCTTAGGAATATTGGGATATATATATATATATATATATATATATATATATATATATATATATATATATATATATATATATATATACCAGCTCACTAGTATTTCGATACAATTCCTTAACCTATTGTTCGTCCATTTGCAGGTACTGTCTGCGAAAACTTTCACGTTGTTCATGATAGTGTTCATCCATACATCGAACGTATTGTATCAACCATATATGGAAAATGCTTCTACAAAGAATCACTCCACATATGGGCATCATTCTTAATGCATTTCACTTTCAGGAGCTTCATACACCAGAGTTCGCAAATTTATCTGAAGTGAGCATTAAAAATATAATTTTGAATATGTAATATATAATATGTTATTTTGAATATGAAAATTAACGGAGAAGAAACAGATCACATAAAAATACTACGTGGAGTTAGACAGGGATGTATCCTATTATAGCCGTTGATATTTAATATGTACTCAGAGAAAATTTTTAACGAGGCTCTTTACGGAATAGACGAAGGCATCCTTCTAAATGGTGAAAGAGTAAACAATGTTAGATATGCCGACGACACCATGGTGATAGCAGATAGTTTAGAGGGACTTCAGAGGCTAATGGATAGAATAAACGAGTACAGTCAACAGTACGGACTAAACATTAATACCCACAAAACGAAACAAATGATTATCAGCAAGGAGAATAGAAACGGGGCTCATCTATACATTAATGGGACGCAGATAGAGTGAGTAAAACAGTATTGTTACCTGGGAACTATTATTAACGAACAGTGGAGCAATTTACAGGAAATAAAGTGCCGCATGGGAAAGGCAAGAACGGTCTTTAACAAAATGAGCGCCATCTTCAAAAGTCACAACATATCCCTTGATACAAAAATGAGACATTTGAGATGCTATGTTTTCTCTGTGTTGTTGTACGGGGCGGAGGCATGGACGCTTACAGACACCACTATTAAAAAACTTGAAGCATTTGAGATGTGGCTTTATAGACGAATGCTAAGAATATCATGGACAGCAAGGATCACGAACAAGGAAGTTCTAGGAAAAATGAAGAAGGAACCAGAGATTGTGTTTACAATCAAACGCATAAAATTGCAATATCTGGGACACGTTATGAGAAATGAGCACCGTTACTCCCTGCTACAGTCTATATTGCAAGGTAAAGTCAAAGGTAAGCGAGGACCCGGTAGAAGGAGAATATCATGGCTGCGGAATTTAAGAACATGGTTTAAGAAAACCTCAACGGAGCTGTTTCGAGCCGCAGCGAGCAAGGTTATGATTGCCAATATGATTTCCAACATCCGAAACGGATAGGAACCAGAAGAAGAAGAAGAAGAATGTAAAGATTTAAAAATCAATTTTTTTCTAAACAAATTGATTTTCTTATAGAGAAAAATCTATATATATATATATATATATATATATATATATATATATATATATATATATATATATATATATATATATATATATATAATATATATATATATATATATATATATATATATATATATATATATATATATATATATATATATTATATATATATATATATATATATATATATATATATTTATATATATATATATATATATATATATATATATATATATATAACTACGTATTTATGAGTGTGTGTTTGTCTGTGTATTTATACGTAATATCCATACACGTTTATTTTGTTCTCACGACCGATACATCATAATGAAGCAGCTTATTTCCCACATAAACGTCAAATCATTCCCTAATTACCCAAATATTGCATACACTATGACATTATTCAAATCCTTAACACAATCAACCTATTCATATACACACAACCTTCATTTAACCATCTCCGAACAGAGAGCAGATCAAAGATGCAAATGCTCCCCATAATACGCCATCTATCGTCCAAAACGGGCCGTCTAATCCAAATATGAATAGCAAATGACCGATAATCTGGAAATCAAAATGCAATTAATCAAGGAGAGATCGCAGCAGGCGCATATTAGCATACGCCATGGCATACAACCCCATAACTAGATTGCATAAGCCATGTGCATGGGTGGCGTAAGGAGATGTTTATTGCGTTAGGAGAAAATCACAACAATTGAAAAGTAATACTTTAGCATTATTTTAGTATTTTGATTGTTTCTATTTATTCTTAAATTTTTTAAAATGGACCAATTTTGTTTAGAAATATATACATATATACATGTAATGGTCTACCATATATCGGGTTATCGAAAAACAACAAAATTAGAAGAGTTTGTGCAATCAAATTTTAAGAGTTGTGATACAATAACACATTAACACATTTACCTAACCTAGCTTCTTGTTTTCAGTTTTCTCTTTTTAATGTCAATTTGACGTAAATGGGAGAATTTAAAATACGTTGAAGCGCTTTTGGATAACAATATACACTATAAGACAATTAAAACAAAAAAGAAACAAAACAGGAAGATTATTTAATCATAATCTTTATGTAGCGCTACAACCCCGTGTGGGTCTTGGCTGACTGTACAACTTTTTTGCAATAGTCTCGGTCTTCTATCAATCTGTACTTAAGTAGAATGTTTATTTTTTGGATTTAAGGTTGTATGTTTTCTCCTTATCGCATTCTGAGACGCTGAAGTGGCGTTTTGGCTATGGGATCCTAGTTCCAAACCAGTTTTACAAGTTTTTTATGCAGTCTTTGTACATAGTACCCTATCCATCTTGATAGTTGAAATTTAATCTACTGAACGACATCACTATTTCTGTATTTGTTCTGTAGTAAACTTCGACCTTAATCTTTCGGTATTGGGACTCTCAGAAACTCACTACAGAGGTAAAGGTCATTTTAAAACAACAGATAATGCAAGTACAAATGGAGTCGCAATAATTGTATCCACCAAACTAAACGACTGCGTGATTGGATGCTATCGACGACAGATTAATATCCATTAAAATGTAAATATCCACCAATACTATACACCTTATAGAGATATATCCTCCTACAACAGCTGCACAAGACGAAGAGTACCGATGATAATTTCAAGTACCTATGATAATATTCTTCAGAAGAAGAGTAAGATTATATCAGAAGTTCTTAAGAAAATTTAGACCAGAGAGAGAGGTTAGACCAGGATGCGTTTTGTCACATCTAACTTATTCAATAATTATGGATAACATGTTGACCAGAAATGAAGGATGCTTCAATGGAGTAGCGGTGTGCGGTAGATCAGCAATTTAAAGTTTGCTGAAGACACTCTACTCATAGCAGAAAATGTACAAGAAATTCTATATCCCTTGCACAGAGTTGAGTTAAAAAGCATTTTAAAGTTGGTCTTAAATTAATACAGAGCCGACGAAAATAATGGCGATAGATAGATTTAAGACTGTTCAGCTGAATAAGCACGAATACCAGATAGTAGTCAGTTTTAACTATCTCGAATCTAATATAACTAACGATGGCAACTGTGAAGCAGAACTTCGGAGACGCAGTGTTTTGACTAGAGATGGTAAAATTTTGAATAATGTGCTTAATAGCTCACTGTTATGCTGCACATGGCTTATGATTTAGCCGTATAAGATTGGTCGCTTCTTTTAGTCTTCTCAACTTTGTAGTTACGAAAAAAATGCAGTATAATCACGTGTTTATTATCGAATTATTTATAGATTGTTTTAATTGTACTTTATAACGTTTTAAACGTCACATATTAGTTATTCTTCTTTAATTTTTGATTTCAATTTCTGTTAATTTTATTCATCTATTAACTATCTCTTTTGTTGTACTATTTTCATTGTAAAAATAGTTGTCGCTCGACTCTTCGATCAACTTTCTATTTACAGAAATATTCTGTTATACTCTAAATTTCAATTTTAATGTTCATTAAATATTCTATTCTTTAATTTCCTGTATTTAGATTCCATTATGTTCTATGCAGAAGAACGTATAAAATTTCTATGTCCTACTTTAGTTGACAAAGTATATCTGTCAGTTGGCAACTCTGTCAACTTATGTCATGTCACCTCAATTCTGTATAAAAGAAAATTAATATTATAAATATCGTTCTCTCATTTTAGCGAAACTTTAGCGAGGAAACCACTTCACAAACATCAGTTTGCCTACCAGACTGGCAAATCCTCTATAAATGCTCTGAATTCGCTAGTCGAAAGAATTGAAAAGACAATAGTGGCAAAAGAAATAGCTCTTTGCGCTTTCATTGACATAGAGGGAGCATTCGATAATACCTTATTTGAATCCGTAAAAAGAGCACTAGTAAAGAGGAGCATTGAAGTCTCACTAATACAATGAATTCAGTCAATGCTAAAAACGAGAATCATTACTGCTAGTATTAAAGGGGAATATGTGACTGTGGGGGAGTATTATCATGATTCTGGTTTTATAACCCAAGGTTACGCAGATGACCTGGTTATTACAATTACGAGCACGCATGACCAGACTATATCTAGTCTCATGCAAACTGCTTTTAACGAAATTAAAAGTTGGTGCTCGAAAGAGGGCTTAAGTGTTAACCCCAGTAAAACGACTTTGATACCTTTCACAAGGAGACGTAAATACAATTTACAGGCTCCAACTATGAATGGTGTCACATTAGACTATTCCAAGGAAGTTAAATATCTGGGGGTAACCCAGGTCAAAAACTCAATTGGAATAGTCATATTGAAAAAATATTATCCAGAGCTTTGGTGGCAAGTTGGACCTGCCGCAAGACGTTTGGAAAGACTTGGGGCCTACAACCGAAAATGACTCTCTGGTCATATAAAACAATAATTAGGCCCATAATTACATAAGCATCATTCGTATGGTGGCCAAAAAAACAACAAACAACAGATAACGCCAAGTTGAAAAAAATGCAGCGGCTAGCTTGTCTGGGAATCACAGGGGCAATGTCAACATATCCCACTGCAGCTCTAGAGGCGATGCTGAACCTTTCTCCCTTATAGTTCTGCATAAGGAGGGAGGCAGTAATTACCGCCTTAAAACTGCGACAGACACATATAATGAAACCTGAAGATCTAGTTGGCCACCTGAAAATCTTAGAAGAAATTCCATTGGTTTCTAAGGTCATACCGACAGATGCTATGCAGTTAAATTCGACTTTGAAACACTCTTTTAAGTGGTCATAAAAATGGGTGAAGAAATTGAACCAAAAGTGGAAGAAGAATCACTCGTATGGTATACGGATGGATCTAAGATAGATGAAAGGGCAGGAGTGGGAGTTACTGGGCCCAATTTCAGCCTATCTAAATCTCTTGGAAACGCCTCAACTATCTTTCAGGCAGAAATACATCTTATAGACATAAGTGCCCAAGAATGTCTCAACCAAGACACCCGTAGGGCAAAAGTCTTTATGTTATCAGACAGTCAAGCCGCCTTAAAGGCTCTAAAGTCATTTACATGTGAGTCAAAGTTGGTTTGGGACTGTAAACAATCTCTCAAGAAGCTGACGGAACGCAACAATGTAACTGTGATGTGGGTGCCAAGTCACAAGGGAATTGCAGGAAATGAGGAAGCTGATAGCCTAGCAAAAGAAGGAGCTAATACCCCATTCCAGGGTCCGGAACCCTTCTGTGGACTATCGAAAAGCCACATCAGAGAGGAACTCCGTATCTGGGAACTTAATTAACTAAGATCATATTGGTCTAACATACCAGGACAAAGGTAAGCAAAAAGGCTCATAAAAGTGTCGCCTACTGCAACAAACCGCCTTCTCGAAATGAGTAAAAAAGATATCAAAATGGTCACTGGCCTTCTCACTGATCACTGCCCTCTAAGATATCATCTCAAGAAGATGGGCAAATCAGATAATGAGAACTGTCGTTTCTGTCACAATGAAAAAGAAACGGCAGAACATATATTATGGAACTGCGTAGCACTGTTCTGCAAACCACTAAAATTCCTAGGAGAGGTCAGTCTGGCGTCCTCTGATATAGGAAACAAGTCACCTAGGAAGCTAATCAACTTCATCAGAAGTGTTGGCATTCTAGAGTTTACCTAGATTAAGGTATGCACAAAAGATCTCTATAGGTCGAAGTGCGGTGAGGCCGCATGGCCTTAACGACCTCACATAATTTAATTTAATCTAAATCGTTCTCTCATCTATAAAAAGATGTATTTCAGTTCAAAATCCATTTATATTTTTATATCTTTCCCAGGTGTAAGTATATTTCTAGTTGATCAATTTTTTTATATCTATTTTTTTATAATTTCCTATCTGACTTGTTTTTTTTACATAAACTCTAACCAAGTGATTCATTTAACGTCATATATTTATATTATCGTCTGTGCAGTTAGTATATTTTATATAATTTAACAGTTCATTTAATAATTATATTTATTTTGTCCTTGTCAATTTGCCATTTTCTATTTAATATTGTAATTATTTTTAATCTTCATATGAAAACGAAATATTTAAATATTTATGCAGTCGCTAACTCAATGTTTATGATTTTAGTTTTTGGCCTAAAATAAATTTTTTCTGTTCCCTCTTGTTGGGTGGAACATTCTAAAACCTCATGGTATACCATACAAAGGAAACGCAACTGCTGCAGCATAGCATATACAGTGCTTTTTAGATAAAACTATCCACCTTAAATAACTTTTGAACTTCTAATTTTTAGGAAAAACGCAGAAACACGTCAATTAATATCTGAAGGGGGAGACATTATAATCATATTTGAGGTTGCTAAAAAATGCACCCTCTCTCCCGGATTAACTCTTTATTTTTTAAAATTACTTCTTCTTTTTTTATTTGATATTTGGATCCTCCTCTTTGTACTGATTTCAGAAATGTACAACACATGATGCTTGAAGGGATTAGTTTATGAGAAAAATAAATAGAAAAGCACGAGAACTGGGTTGAAAAAATAATTATTTTTTAACAATTTTATTGAATACATTTAGAATGAACATTTCACTACCAAAAATGTTTACAAGTAATTTTTCAAAATGACTGCAATTCACTTCCATACAATAGTACAATCTATTTTGAAATTCTTCTCTGACATTGCTTAACACGTCTGCATTTAATTGTCGACATTCATCCTCTATTCTTTGTCGTAAATCATCTAGAGATTCTGGTTGAGTATCATAAATTTTTGTAACAAATACTCCTATAAGAAGAAGTCTAGTGGTGCTTAATCCGGTGATCTAGGTGGCCAATCCATCATCTGTTGTCTTCTACTTATCCAAGAACCGGAAAACGTTTCGTTTAAAAATTTTCGCACAGATAAAGCAAAGTGTGGAGAAGCTTTATCATGTTGAAATACAACTAAATCTTCGGAAAAGTTATCATAATTTTCTACTATTGTTCTAATAGTATCAACCAATTACCTAAATAATTCAAGATACAATGCACCAAGTTTCCATTGATAAAGAAGGGTCCAATAATGTGATCACCTAGGAAGCATAACATACGTTTAACCTTTGAGGATGCTGTGTGTGAAATTCGCGTACAATATGTGGATCACTCTCAGCCCAGTATGGGCAATTATGTCTGTTCACCAAACCGTTTTTAATGAGAATGAGCATTCAGTCGAGAAGCAAATATTGTTTAAGAATTGCGGATTGTTAATGATCCCTTGTGTTATTAATTCGCAAAATTGGAGACGATCAAAATCTTCTTCATTTAACGCTTGTACTAATTTAATTTTATATGGATGAAACTTAAATTTATGGAGGACTCGGAAGGCTGTCTGTAATTGCTAAGCCTCTAAGTTAATTTGCAATAAAGCAGCTACTTGGATTGCTTTATTTACAAGTGCCTGTCGGTTATGTTTTTTATTGCAGACTTACCCTGTTGCTCTAAATTTCTCCATCAGTTCAATCACATACTTATGAGTTACATGTCTATTGTGGTGTGTTTCATTAAAAATTCTACCAGCAGCTCTAGCACAATTATTATGTTTATAGTATAAACCTACAATTTCGATTCTTTCTTTACAAGTTATAACAAATTGTCGTTGGCTATTAACTGATTAAAATAAGTGTCCAAATAATATCGAAAACCTTTGATAAAACTTTAATTAATAAAAAGTGAATTTTTTTGCTTCTTGGTTTTTGAAGGTACTATAAATAGTAAGGTTAAATATTTAAAAAATTTAAATTATGCTACAACCTATTTTGTTACAGTCAATTAAGGTGAGAGAGATACTATCTTGTTAAGAGAAAATTTGTCTATCTCATAAACTAATCACTTTAAGCAGAAGGTATTATACATTTTTGAAATCAGTACAAAAAGTAGAATCCAAATATAAAATAAAAAAAGGAGGCAGTAATTAAAAAAAATAAAGTGATGGTACGGGGTGAGAGAAGGTGCATTTCCCAGCAACATTAAATATGATATAATATCTCCCCCTTCAAATATTAATTGACGTGTTTTTGCGTTTTTCCAAAAAATTAGAAGTTCAAAAGTTATTTAAGGTAGATAGTTTTATCTGAAAAGCATACTGTCATATAATATTCCTAATGAAACAACACCTACAGGTAAGCTATTGTTTAATAACACTGATTTAGTGTTTGCTAACTTCAAATATGTACTATTGCATATTATTTGACGGATGGATCTGGACGAAGATGATAATTTGTTTGGAGATGATGATGCCAATATTGATAAAACCTATGAGCTTTTAAATGGTAAAGGCTCAGAATCAGACGACAATGACGTGAGACTTATAGCTAAATCAGCGAAAACAAACGCAAAAGAGTAAGCTATTACTACTTCTACGACTAGTGGGGCAATAACAAAAAATTTTCTTTTATCCCTCAAAAAACGATTTATCCCTAAGCAGTGATGTAGCCAATTCCAATAAACATATTTAAGTTACCAGAAATGCCCTGAAATATTGCCAGAATACAAAAGACACAATACAAAAGACAAGAAATCTTCAACTGATACTGGACTGAGAAAAACGTTTCAGATGTTAAAAAGCAATTTATCTTCTCATGTGTCGACATCCAACCTACTCTTCGATCAAGAAAAAGAGACCCAAACTCTACCAAAACTAAAAATAATACACTACATTTACAATATTACAGTAAACAATCTGCGATTGAACGTGTGCAAAGTTATGTTTTTTTTAACACACTTTGTATATCTAATTTAGTAGTAGTGAATATGTTTAAAATAATTGAGCCAGGAGGTTTAATAAAAGCTGATTAAAGAGGTAGTCACACGCCAATTAATAAAACTCCTACCGAAACCATAAACAGTGTACACCCACATATCAATTCCTTCCCAAAGTATTTCTTCTTCTTCTTCTTCAGCCTTCATTTATCCATTGTTGGACATAGGCCTCCTCCAATTGCTTCCACTGCTTTCCAGCTACAGCTGTTATATTGTCTATCCATCTCTTTTTGGGTCTTCCCACGCTTCTTTTTGTTTCTCGAGGTCTCCAGAATGTCACTTTATGAGACCATCTGTTGGTGTCTTGTCTTGCTACATGTGCTACCCATTGCCATCTCAATGTCGCTATTTTTTCCATGATGTCGGTTACTTTAGTTTTTCGACGTATTTCAGTATTAGGAATTTTTTCTTGTTATTGCCATAGTATCCAATCCATAAGTTGCAACTGGTAGTATAGAAGTGTCATAGGTTTTTCGTTTTAAGTATATATTCGTTTTAAGTGTATAAAAATTTAAGTATTTTCTGTCTTTTAAAATGAAGCTCAATTTACCAAAAGCAGCTCATGACAATTGTGTCCTTCTTTTAATTTCTAGGTTTTGATTTGCCTTTTCGTTTTTAATTGCATGTTCTAGATGCATACATTGTTTTACCTTTTCCATATTGATGTTAACTATCGTGATGTTTTCTATTCTGTTGCTTAATATCTTTGTTTTGTCGAGATTCATTCTTAATCCTATTTGATTCGATTTGTAATTTAAATCTTGTAGCATTGATTTTAGTTCATGGATATCTGTGCTTATTAGTACTATGTCGTCTGCGAAACGCAAATGGTTAAAATAAACTTCATCTATTTTTAATCCCTTTTCGGCACAATTTAGTTTTTTGAAGACATTTTCTAATGCCAAAGTAAATAACTTGAGTGAGATGGTGTCGTCCTGTCTCATACCTTTGTCAAGGTCTATTTTCATAGTTTCCAGATCATCATATATTTTTACGTGAAAAGTAGCATCATCGTATATATCCTTACGGAGGGCAGCATGTCTTAAATCTACTCTGGCGTCGTCCAATGCTATTAAGAAAGCCCATTTCTCGATACTGTCGAATGCTTTGTGATAATCGACAAATACCAGATGTAGTGGTATGTTGTACTCTATTGTTTTTTCAATAACTGTCCGGATTGTTTGCAAGTGATCGATAGTGTTAAAACCGTTACGAGTCTACTTGCTCCACTGGTTGCTATGCATCTAGCTCAGCTGTTAATCTATTTGTTATTATTCGGGTTAGTAGTTTGTAAAGGTGTAACAATAAGCTTATTGGTTGGTAGTTTACTATATTTACAGCGTCCCCTTTTTTATAGAGTAGAATGACTTCCGCATTTTACCATGCTTTTGGTAGTTGTCCTTTCAATAGGCATTTATTCAGTAATGTTTTCATTGCCTCTTATAATGCAGTGCCTCCCATTTTTAGCATCTCTGAAGTAATTTTATCTTCTGGTGTTTTCCCATTTTTCATTTGGTTTATGGCGGCTCCCCTAAAACAAATTTCTGATATTATTATTTCAGGAAGATCCTCTGAGTCCAGATTTAAGATTTGTTTTGTTGGTATACCGGGGTTCGGAATAGTAAAAGTATACAGCTTCTCATAAAATTTTTGGATTTCTCTAACGATATCTTCCTTATGCGAGCACAATGTTCCACGGTCGTCTTTTATCTTTATGATTTTATTCCTGCCAGTAGATTTAAATGTTTTTAGTAGTTTCATGTTCTTATTGTTATCTATGGTTTGAAGAATCTGGTTTGTTCTATAAGCCCTGAGGTCTTTTCAAAAATTTTTCTCAACGATTATGTTGAGCGCTTTATAGTCTCGTTTCACATATGTTTACAATATTCCATTTAATAGCCCCTAGTTCCTACTCTAATTCCTCTAGATGGTCGTTCGTTCTCATGATTCTAATGTTGTATGTAGCAATTTTAAACTTTTGAGAATTAATTTATTTATTATTTTCATGTATTTTCGATCTTCTGGCTCCCGCAGAATCAGTGAGGCAGTCCATATTGGAGTGGGATTCTGAGTTATAAACTCTACCCACTTGGGGTACTATATTTTTAAATCGCGATTTATGCATGAATATATTGAAGGGAAAATGGCAATTAAAACGCCACGCTTGTCGAGTGGGTTGGCAAGTTTAGATTTCAGCCGTCCCTAACCTGGAGTCAGACGCTGTTTGCAGCCATCTATTTTGGATCAGACGCTGCTTGATTCTATACCAGCCCTAAAATCACGGGATTGCCACTTCTGCAATCCACATCGTACCGAAGCTTTGCTTCTCCGCCGTGGTCTGTCGTTGTGGTCTTCAACCGTAACCCTAGACAAGCGATCCTAAACAGGTGCTAGTTTCCCGGGTCAGGAAACCCCTGAAATTTGCGGAGTGTGGATATAACAGTCCGAAGAGTTCCTTCCCGCTGCCCCTCCTTCCTATCTTAAAGTACGAGAGTCATTATTCCAGAGAAAGGAGCAAGAGAAATTATCTTTTTACATAACTTACAATAAAAAAGATGTATTAACTGTACATTGATGTAAGATATGTATCAATGAAAGATATGTAGATCCAAAGCAAAGAGCAAAAAAGTGGTTGTACACAGATATTTTGATTAAATACTTCAAGTTGTCGTTTAAACTGTCCGACATAGACACTTGCGATACATGCAGTATTTACATTCACAGCTCAATTGAAAATAATTTTATTGCAGATGAACTAACCAGTGTACAGATTGATCATCATGCTCACCTAATTGAATCTAAAACTCTGAATAACTTAAAACAACTGGACTTTATAATAGCTAAAAAGTCACCAAGACACAAAGTACCTACTATTTGGTGATTTACAAAAATTTTTGCCTTCACTACTAACAAACAATTGTATTAGTTTCTACAAAAGGAAGCTTTGTATATTAAATTTTACATTATATGATGCCAGTGATTCTTCTGTACATCACTCTTTGGACCGATAACTGCTATGGACAAAATAAAAATATAAGTATTGTAATGTGCTCCAGAATGCAGGGAAAGAGACCAGTTGGAAAGCCAAGAAAGCGCTGGGAAGACACAGTAAGCAGCGACGCACAAGCACTTTTAGGAGTCCGTGTATGGAGAAGAGCAGCCACAGACAGACAAGGGTGGAGGCAAAAAATAAAGGAGGCCAAAGCTCATTTTGGGCTGTAGTGCCGTAGAAGAAGAAGATTGTAATGTGCTATTTTTGGATACTGCATATATACCCTCAAATAATTACGATCACTTAAAATTTTTTTACTGAAAGAGCACAGACACATGAAATCAGACACTGTTCATGCTTTGATCAAGAGAAAAAGAAAGAAACTCTTCAATTTGTCACCTAATCCTCCTATTGAGAGTAGAAAATAGAATATTAACAAAGAGCCTATTCTACTGCCAAGATGTGTTTTAATACAAGTACAATAAGAACACATTGGAAGGCTCTTTTGTAAGGCCGATTTTAATAATCAAAATATGTATGAGGTGGACCTCATGAGGTATCGAAGACAGCAAGTAGCGTTTTCAGCCCAATTAAATCAAGTTTCAGTAATCCCATTACCAATCACAAAACAAAAGTACAATGACTTAATTGCGCTATTGCCTTTTGTTCCTTTAATTTGTCATGCGTTTTATCAAAATTTATCATTATAGCGATGTTGCCACAAACGATTACCACTATAATTTTACTCACATATACCTCTATAATTTTACTTAATTATTATAACATTATAATATTTTTCTTAAAAAAAATAATAGTATAGGCTGTTTAATGTGTTCGACTTGTTTATATCGTAGAAACCTTAAAATGCAATGTCACATTATTTAAAAAAGTGTTAGAGGTAAACAACACTTTGTCCAACAACACATTTAAAAAAAAAATTATATAATGAACGATAAACTTCAGCTATATAACACTTCATGGGAGGAAAAACGATTATACACACAACAATAATAATATATTAATCTTAGTTAAATATATAAAACATTTGAGTATTTACTGATTACAAATTTAAAAAATGTTAAAACTGCTCTCCTGAAAAAGTACGAAAACGGACATAGTGTCCTTTACCTCCGGGATATAGATTTATGTTTTATTAAATGTATATTATATTTGCGCCCTTTAGTTCCAACCCTGGATTTAATTCTATGCATTATTCAAAGCTCAGTACATATACACGTGAAATGACTGATGTATAATGACTTACTCTCTGGGCTTTCAGCTTGTTTATGGAATATTCGCATCCTATCGTATTTTGCCTATCAAATTGTATATTTGTTTGTTTGATTCTCTGTGACTAATTGTTTTAGATAATACTCCACTATATTATGGGATTATATACGAGTATGCACCGCCTTAAAATGTTTCGTATTACAAAGAGATCTAAAAAGACTAAGGTAATAGTCAAAGTAGACTAAATCTAGTTTTCTATTATTCGCTTACTTTTTTATTTATACTAAATGTTTTTTGGGTATTCAAAAAGTAATGTATTACTAAGAAAATCAAGACAAGCTACCGTAAAAATTGTGATTTTATATATTATGCTGATGGAACACAAAAAAATTATTCACAATGAAATCGTCAGGAACGAGCAACCTATTGAGTTTTGAAAAAAGAAGAATAACTTTGATCGTCTTATGTTACCAAATTTGTGGTAGTGTGATGAGGTATTTTTAAGTAAGTTTTTTTCAATGACCATTTTGTGTTTTAGAAAAGTAGATCGTTTTATGTGGTAAACAGCATTTAATTTTCAAATATTGATATGTAAATTTTGGAATTTTTAAATGCGTAATTTTTGCATTACTGATAGTGATAAGCTAAAGAGTATACGAGGTAAAGAAGACACAGTCGTAAAACAGCAACTATGGTAAGAGACGTTCATTTACTATTAACATTATGCTAACAAATCGCATTTGTATATCTTTAATGTGCGAACTTTAATAATTGCTTCAAGTAACTAATAGCAGCAATCTTAAGAAAAAGACTTAGGACGGTTGACAGAAGGAGTAAAAATAAGAATAATAACGGAAAACAAAGAGTTGAATTGTAGAGTTATGTCGTAGATTTGGGTTGTTAAATTGGGCTAATAAGTAGGGCCGATAACTCCGATGATGAGATGTAGTTCTCTTCGACTTTAATAAAGTGCAACTTGTAAATGCTAATGATTAGTATGTAAAAGTGTTAAGCACTTGTGTTATAAATAAAGATGGAAGTACTGAAAGAAGTAACTTTTACTATATGGTGATCCTGTCTAACCATTATGTATTACATTTTGTACCAACACGTTGTTTATAATATAAGGAACAACATTTCCAGAACATTTAACCCATTATTGAAGGATATTTTTAACGTACATGTCTCCTGTAGAAGTTTAAAAGAAAATTTGCGGCTACATAGTGCCGGTTTAAATTTAACAAGAGCTTGTTGGGGTATTATTAGTTTATCACCATTCCGGTGTCTTCAGCGTGACGAATGTTATTTATTCGGTACTTGTTGCCCTTTATATCACACTTAAAGATTTTAAGTGCCTCCGCAAAAACAATCTCCACATAGAGATTAAACAGCACAGGAGACAAAATACGGCCCCGTCGTATCCCTCTTAAAATATCTAATTCCTTTGTATTGTTGACTTATTTTGCCTCACTCGTGCGTTTTGGTTCTAATAGAGATTCTGGATATCTTTTTCGTCAATGTTAGCATTGTGTAGAGTTATGATCATTGTTAGTTGTGTAGCATGACTTGAACACTACAATAAAAGACTGCTAAAATACTTATACAATCAAGTACCCTTTAGCGAAATTGGAGATATTCGTACTGAAAAACTAACCATCAAACGTGGAGTACGACAGGGTTGTATTTAGTCACCCAGTCTTTTTAATCTGTACTGAAGAAATCTTTAGGTACGCTTTGGATGATAGACTAGAGGAAGTAAGACTTCTTCTGTTTTTGACTGTGTCTCCTTTCGAAGGTAGGCGATCCATATGGCATTTGTAGCTTTGAAAACTGCTGCACGAAAGATTTCGGTAGATGAGCGATCAAACTATCTTCTCAGGTCATTTAGCCACGATTTCTGGAATCTTTTAACTGATCCTTTGCCCTGAATTTTACCCTTCAATATGATTTGGAGTAATTCATACCTTTCACATTTCAACACTTGGCTCAAGTATTGTATTTTGTCTCTTTGATTATGCTATGTAATTCTTTTTGTTTATTCATGCCAAAGTACCTCACCTTTGGTAACTTTTTGTATCCATGGAATTCTCAGCATTCGTCTGTATACATACATTTCAAAGGCATCTATGATTTTTTATATTTCAGAGTTCATCAACTTTCACAGCCATACAGCAAAACAGAGAAAACGTAACATCTGATCATTCGACTTTTGAGCTCTAGGTCTGATTTTGTGAAAAATGTTTTCATTTTCATGAATGTTTTCCTTGCTTGTTCGATTCTTGAGATAATTTCTTTTTTTTTTGGGTTACGTAGCTGTTGATATTTGCTCCCAAATATTTTTTGGAAGTTATCTGTTCTATAGATTTGTCCCAGATTAAATAATAATGGTGATAAGACGCAACCTTGTCGCACTTCTCGTCGAATTCATATATCTTCTGATGTTGTGTGCACTATTTCAATTGTTACCGTTTGGTGCCAATATAGTTCTGAGATAATTCGCAAGTCTTGTTCGTTAATTCCAGTTGTTCTCAGAATTTCGATTATTTTGTGATGGTGATCGCAGTCAAATGCTTTTCGAATATTAATAAGACATGCATATACATCTACATTCATGTCTCTGCATCGTTATGTTAACATATTTAAAACACAAAAAGCTTCTCGTCTTCTCAATCCATTTCGTCTTAAGTCCATGAGGTCCATAATCTCTTGCGTTATCCATTCTTGTTTTCTGTCGTTTCTCGGGAACCCGATGTCGTCTTTTTGTACCTTTGTTATTTTCGTTTTTAGAGCAGTCCATGTTACTTCAACTTCTCTAGCGTTTCTATTTCTTTCTCAACCTTGATACTTATTTTATTTTCTTTAGGGTTCTTCAGTTAAGAGATGTCTATTTTTCTTGACACTTTTTTCCTTTTAACTCTAAGAAACCTTTTTAGTCCAAAATCTATTATAACTGGATTGTGATCGCTATGAATGTCAGCTCCAGCATGTTTTGGTATATTTTATGTACTTCTTGAAGTTGTTATGGAGTAAAATAAAGTCAATTTGATTTCTAACAATTTTATATTTTCTGTCTGCAGGTGATTTCCAAGTGTATAGCCTTTTAGGATGTTGTTTGAAGAAGGTGTTGGCTACTAACAGGTTGTTCCTACGCAGAATTGTGCCAGTCTATTTCCCCTATTGTTTCTAGTACCGAGACCGTATGCTCCTATGTTGTCTCCTTCGGCAGCACGACCAATTTTGGCATTAAAGTCACCCATAATCATCGTTATCTCGCCATTTTATATCAGTAGCATTATTTCATTTACATTGTTATAAAAGTTTTCAATTTTTTTCTTGGTAAGTCTAGGCGGAGAAGTAATTAACAATATCAGATACGTTGACGATGCAGCCATTCTTGTAGAAAATTTACAAGATCTCCAAACATTAGTAAATCTAGTCAGTGAAACAAGTTATCGAGAAGGCCGTAAAATTAACATTTCAAAGACAAAGTGGATGGCATTTGGAAAGATTAATCAAGGTTTGTATTCGCTTAATGGAGAGGAGATAGAACGTGTAAACCATTTTATTACTTCGGCAAACTGGTTAAATTTGAATTGTGACTCTGATGAAGAGATAATAACTAGGATGGAAATAACACATAAGGCTTTTATGACCTGGAAACCAGTTTTGTATAACAGAAACCTGTCAATACATATTCGCAAGAAGGTCTTGAAATGTTATGTATTGTCTATCCTATTGGATATGTTCATGTGAGACATGGACAGTAAAAACCCCAATGCTTAACAAACTAAAAGCACTTGAATTGTGGTGCTATCGATGGATCGTAAAAAAATTATGGGTTTCGTGATAGTTCATGAAGAATTAAAGTAAACTACGAGCTGAACGAATTAATTCAGAGTGCAGACATTGTTTGTTAACTGAATTGATCATTTAGAAAGAGTGCCAAAAAATGTATCGGTAAAAATAATTCAGAATTGGAAACCCCAGGAAATAGATTTAGAGAAAGGCTCCCTACAAGATGGATGGACAATGTAGAGGAGGACCTTAAAACCATAAACATCAGGCGGTGGACAAGAAAAGTAATCGACACGGCAGAATGGAAGAACATAATTTAATAAGTCAAACGTCACAAATAGTTGTAGCACCAGGAGAAGAAGAAGATATATTAATAAACTGTACTTATTGACAGATATAAATTGACGATGGAAATATAAATTGCTATTTAGTAGTACATAACTTGATAATCTATTTGTCTTTTTCTAGCGATACTTTACTTACTGACTGACACTTCGTTGTTAGGGTATATTGTAGTTTATTGTATTAAATAAGCTGAACTAGGACAATGTCTGGATACTGACAAATATTAATTTGTTTATTATTTTTTGTTTTTTCTTCAGTACATTTTTTAAGAACTTATCATTAAATTAAATATTAATGTATCACCACAGGACATTCGTTTGTTATATATAGATAGAGGAAGCAGAGAAGAGAAATAAGTGGAGACTCATGAAGTAGAAGCCATTTATGCCCAATACTAAATTCACGACGGAAAAGGGCTTGAGGGGGCAGCAAATATATTTAGCATTTGTACTAATATCTAAATGTAATAAAAATCAGTATTTTTCCACAGCTACGTAGAAAACCAATAGAGGGCTCCTAAAGGTAATTGTATAGATATTTAGCCTGAATATATAATACCACATATTTTATACAAGTCTATGTTTACAGACAGTTTGTATAATTCATTGATTTAAGAGTTTTTTATTCAAGAATATTTTGGTATAACCAGCTATACAGAGTTTGGTTAGCTTGTGTATAAACTGTAAATTAACGTTTAGTTTATTTTAAAAAAGTAATTTTTTTAATTATATATTTAAACTTTATTTTATTTGTAACCTTTAATTATAGCATGTACTAAAATTGTTTAATTTATTCTAAATCTTAAGCAAAAACAACTAACTGTCAACAAACTAAGGCAATGTAAGTAGACACTCTTCACTTTCATCGAAAACCACAAACTCTTCAGCTCTTATTTAAACTACATAGCGATAAAATAGTTGATAAAGCTCCCTCCGACATTATTTCTTCGATTTTCCTGTCCAGCCTTAACAAAGAATTGCAGTGGGCTGCGGCTGGCGTCAGGCATTTGTTCGCGAACGTGGCTCGATCGCAGCGCCTCTGGCGGGCCTTTCCTGCAAACGTTTCGAGGCGTCGACAGGAAATGACGCCGCAGTTTCATCTCCGGTCCATTTCCGGTTCTGAGGCGCTAATGTGCGCTTAGCCGCTAGCAGCTAGCTACTATGATATAGCTCTCTGTCTTGCTTCTTTAATTTAAGAGGGAGGGTGCCTTTATGTTTCGACACCTTTTTTGTATGGTTTGTGAAAAATGTATTTTATCAGATGAAATATATACGAGATTCACTAAGATGCCGAGTGTAGTCGTTAACAGTATATTATTCTGTTTTTTAAATCAACCGGTTTTTAGATGTGAGACAATGAAAATTAAATTGTTTTTGAAATTTTAATGAATTGACATATGCTCTAAAATTAATTAAAATCTTGGCTCCTCTTGAACATTTTTCCATAAAGGAAGTTAATGTCACTAAATCCAAACATAGTATTCATTTTCATCAGTTTTTTTTTAATTCAAGAGATATCGATGAATAAATTTAACAAAATACAAAAATGGACAACTCAACTACAATATCAATGTCCGTTTAAAAAGTAAATGTTTGGTGAATTTGCTCTAACATAAAAATATAAGATGTGCTGGATTAACTATAAACGACGTCGCAGGGCTTCGTAATTTCTAGCCTAATCTAATTAAACATAATCTAATCAACCTTAATTTAACTAAGCCTAACATAACAAAACCTCATCTAACCCAACCAAACATGACATTGTTGTTACTTTTACAAATTTTAAGTTGTTGGTCTACAGATATGGTAGTTCTTGGTATAGGCCTTCAGCTTGTTGATTGCGTTAGTCGCAAACTTCTTATTTTTCCTATGACTACTAAATCATCTGCATCATCGGCATAAAAATTTTAAAATAAAGGATTATATCCTTTATTTTTAAAGAATAATATCACCACAAAGTTTTATTTACAAAGTCCACAGTATGAATGAAACCATATGGAGAAATAAAAATATAGGGAAAGAAACGAAAGGCTGAATTTACAAAATAGTGATCAGACCAATAATGGCAGACGCGGCAGAAACAAGACCTGACACAGAAAGGACAAAAAGGATGTTAGAAACAGCAGAGATGAAAACACTTAAAAAAATTGATGGTAAGACACTATGGGACAGAGCTAGAAGTGCAGATATACGACGTAGATGCAAGGTGGATAACATCAAGAACTGGGTAAGAAATAGAAGAGTCGAATGTAACGATCATGTAAGCCGAACGACAACAAATAGAGTAGTCAAGACGACAAGAGAATGTTTCCCAATAGGAAGACGTTTAGTAGGAAGACCACTAAAACGATGGAACAACGATGGCACATTGAAAAACAGATAGAGTCATGTTTGCATGAAAAGAAGAAGAAGAAAAGAACAAAGTTTATAGTATATTAGGCTATTTTTAAATGTAGTTGCCTTGGTAATGAAGGTATTTATTGTATCGTAGAATTAGTTTTTCGATGCCGATGTTATAGTCATCTATCGTAAAACGCCTAAGCCAGGATATCACTTCATCTTTTAGTTCTTCGTCGGTTTCAACGTCCTTTCCACCCAAGAATTCCTTTAGTTTATAAAACAGATGACAATTGGACGGCGCGTGGTTTGAGCTGAAAGAAAGGAAGCTCAAAAATTTCCCATTGTAGACATTGAAGTTTTTGTCGATGCATGGAACCGAGCGTTGTCCTAAAGCAGAAATATGAAGGGATTCGCAATAGGCTTCTGAATTTATTGTCTACGTGAATTAAATTATCATCATTATTTTGGCTTTACACCCTGTGTAGCTCCTAGCCTCCCCAAGATTTTTTCCAGTCGTTCCTATCCATCGCCTTCCTCCGCCAAGCACGTATTTCCACGTGAATTAAATACTTACATTTAAAAACCGAATCACACTGCGTACTTCACATTTGGCAGGATTTTCAATGGGCGCCGCCATTTCAAAATGTTATATGTCTCATAGTAATAAGACTTGCTCCATACCGATGCGATAGACAGAGGTAACTTTCACGCAAAAAATCGCTAGCATACCAAAAAAACAATAAATCTCAACCCTATGGTAACTCAGAAAGCCAGAAACTCCTACCTAATGGCATAAACTGAGCATAGCTGAGCTAAACGGAGTAAAACAGGGCTGTGTATTATCCCCACCTTATAAACAGGACGCAGAGGAATTGGTAGAAAGCAGGCCTCTTGGTTGAAGAATATCAGGGAGTGGACAAGAATAAAGAAAGCTGAGCAACTATTTAGAATAGCTCGAGACAGAGACAGTTTCGCCATGTTAATCGTTAACGTCAAGGGGACTTGATAGGGCACGTTAAGAAGAAGTATTATCCCCCTACTATTTAACATTGCACTTTACTCCGTTTCAATAAAGGTAAACTCTAATAGAAGAATTTACTGTGAATTAACAAACCACTATAAGATGTAGTTTCACTGATAATACATACCTCTCAGCATGTACAAAACAGGACATGCAAATACAAGTAAACAGATCACAAGAAGTACTAAATGAAAAACCTTTTTACCAGATGATGGGGTATGATTTAATTTACTTCTAAATAAATGTCTTTCATTATTTGCTGTTTCTTGTCAATATCCTTGCGTCTGTCTATGTCACTCCTCTTAGTCTTCCACTTTTTTTCCAATATTTTTGCTTCTCACACTCTTCTCACTGGTATCCTTCATCCAGTGTAAATGACCACTTCCACTCAGTTGGGTCTATTCTATAAACTTCCATGTAAACTTGTATTTTTAGTTCGTTTATTATATCTGTGTTTCTTATTCTATCCAATGTGTTAACGTCTTTAACTCTTCTTAAAAACTACATCTCTATATCCTGTATCTTGGCTCTTATACATCTTACACTTAATAGCCGCGATTCGATGGCAAAAATCTGTAAAGGACTATAAACTGCTTTGAAAACTTTCATTTTTATATTCCGTGATATTTCATTTTTGCATATTAATTTTTTGTTAAATATAGATATGATACAGTTGTAGCATTTTTTCTACTATGTTTCTTCTATTATTGTTACACTCCTATTTATTAATAAATAATAAAAACTAGTAAAATAACAGATAATAAATCACAGTAATATTCATATTATTATTTTATTTTATGAGACAAGTACTTACTTTTAGGTATTTTACAAGTACTTACAACGAAAATTTTTTTGGATTAATAAATTAAATGGCTATAACTTCACTAATGCACTAACTTTTGTCTTCACGGTACCGATTTACCATAACAGTAACAACAGACTTATGTGACATGGGTGGTAAATTAAGAACATAAGCCACGCTTTCGTAAGCTATGCTTCATTTAAACTATCTAGATTTTTAAAATACGAACAGCAAATTTTCTTCACGAATAAAAGTAATTCAAATCGTCAAAGTATCAAACTTGTTTAATTGGATCATGAAGTCAGTCGTGACCAGTGCAAGAGGATAGATGTGTTAATTATGACTACTTAGATTTTAAGAATAAATGACGCAGATACCAATAAGTTTGTGATATATCAAAATGAGCTAGTTTTTTTGGGATTCTGCCAAAGAGGAGTTATTTGCAATTTCAGTTTCACCGATACAGCTTGTCTTAAAATAGTAGATTTTTTATAAATTTTGAGATTAACAAGTTCCAATGAATATTTAAAATGGTATTTCGACCTTCTAAGTGAATTTTTAAAATCTTCAGGGTATTTGGAGATGTCTTAATTAAATTAATAACACTTCTCTGTGAATCCTCTTCCTTGGAAATCATTGTCTTTCCTTAACAAATTTTGAAATCTTGTCTGCTAGCACTCCACACATAACTTGGTCGTGCAAATTGCTTTTGGGTGGTGCCATTTTTCATGCCAAATGAAACTCAATAATTACTATAATCACAAGCATACGACATAATTTGAATCGACCTTGCACTGCTCACGACTGACTACCCAATCCAAAAATCAAAATTTTACCATCTCACGATCGTAATTATTTCGATTTGTGAAAAGAATTTACTGTTCTTATTTAAAAAATGTAATAGTTTACACGAAGCGTAGCTTACGAAAGAGTAACTCACATTCGTGATTCATTGTGACTATGTCACGCGACTTACGCTTTACATTTTTGGCAAATAACTTAAAGCAAAAGTTACTTGCCGCCAAATTTTACTAAAATAAAAATAAATAGAAGTTACGATAAAAAGCAGATTTACACTCTTAACCGACGACATAATACAACAAAAACAACTTAGAATATAATAAATAACATAAAATGCAAATGAACTCTGTCAAAAAAATTATGTTTATCAATAATTTCAAACTTTGCACTATTTTGCAAACTTTCAATATTTTAATACTTTGTACCAAATACAAAAAGCAGATATCTTTGAATGCACTAACCATAGAGGAATTACGCTTCTAAATTTAGCGTATAAAATATTTTCCACAGTAATATGTTACCGTATGGCACCATATGCAGAACGGATAGTAGGAAAATACCAGGCTGGTTTCGGAATTGGTAAATCTACAATTCATCAGATTGCAACCCTGAAACAAATTTTGGAAAAAAATAGTGGAATATAGCATTAATACTCATCGCATATTTATAGACTACAAAGTAGCCTACGACTCTGTGAATAGAAAAGAAATGTTCAAAGCAATGACAGAGCTAGGAATACAAAATCAGTTGGTAAATTTAACATAACTAACTCTTGAAAAAGTTTAATGTAGAGTACGTATTCAGGGGGAATTGTTTGAACCTTTTAAAACAAATAATGGGCTGCGCCAGGGATACTCTATCTCCTAAACAGGGATACTGTTCAAGCTGGTTCTGAAAAAAGTAATACGTATGTCACAAATCACAACCACTGGTTCAATATATAATAAATCAGTGCAAATCCTGGCCTATGCTGATGATATCAATATTGTTGGGAGAACGGAAAACGCTGTACGAGAGGCGTATGTAGCATTAAAAGAATCAGCTACAAAAATGAGTTTAATAATAAACACCAACAAAACGAAGTATATGAAAATAAGCACGCAACCACAAAACCTACGACCACTCGTTATAGAAAACGACGTCATCGAAACAGTGAACGAATTTGTACATCTGGGAGCGCTCCTTAATAGTGAAAATAATACTACCGTACAGATAAACCGCAGAATTAGCACGGCCAACAATTGCTATTTTGGGCTGAATCTCCTCTATAATCCTATAACTGCACACTGGGGTCTGAAAAATTCAGGTGCATGAATCGTTTAATGTACCTAACTTGCGTATGTCTGCGTCTTTTGGCGATCCATTGCATGTAAATTCTGTTAAGAGCCGACTACGTTGAGAAACAGTCGCTGCGCCACGTAAGTTTGTTGTATAGTTTGTTGTATAGTTTGCTGTGACGCTTTTAGTGGATCTATGGGTACTTCGGATCCCAGTGTGCAGTTAAAGGATGTTAAAATTTTGAGATGGTTTTTGTTATTTGCTAGTATGGCAGATTTTAAGAGAAAATATCAGCGTCCACTGACAACAAAAGAATTAGAATGGGACGGTGAAAACCTGTGGGCGGATGAAGATGAACCGAAGACCATCGAAGATGATTTTGGAGACTCATCAGATGAAGAAACTGATTATGTACCTGATAATCAGTGTAACACTGATAACTAACAACAAAGTGACGACGATAATGAAGAAGAATAAACAGAACCCTATACCTCGCAAAGAAATATCGTCAGTATACTAGGAAAAAATGGTCATCGTTGGACGACATAGTCACCAGCACGACAAGGATGCCCAAAAAGGGATAACATCGTTTTACTTTTGCCTGGTCTAAAATGTTAATAGCCCTGTTGAAGTTTGGAATTTACTATTTTCTCAAGAGATTTTAGACATTATTGTGCTGCATACAAATCAAAAAATTCTTAGAAAGTGTCCATCCGAGAGTGGCTTGCCGCAGAGTTACAAAAAAATTACCAACAACACAGAATGCAAAGCATTTATTGGTCTGCTGTTTCTTGCTGGTGCATTACGAGGAGTTGTTATCAACAGGTCCTCGAAGACACTTCGTCTCAGGACCATTTTACCTATATAGGGTCATACGTCGTCATGTTACCAATTCCAACGGTAACTTAAACATCATAATTTGTAATCACATATAATGTAAAACAACTGTAAATTTATATCATTTAAAGGGTTTTGACCCATATATTTTGGTGGCTCAGAGCATGTATACCTCGTTTACACTGATGATGGATTTAACAATCCGAAAACGTTTTGTAATATATTTGTGATAGCCCGTTTGGGCATTTTATTATATACCTTTTACAAAGGATTTGAAATAAATGTTTTGTACTACATACCGCAGAAAAAATAAATATATAATTTTTTTTACAAAAAAAAACAATTATCGTTTTCGAGACCCCACTGTGCAGTCTACGTTAGATAAACGAACTGTGCTGTTCTAAATCCACAATTATATCGAGAAATCCAATCCAATCAAATCCAATAAAACTCTGCAAAACAATAATACTCCCAGTCCTAACATATGGTTCAGAGACCTGGATTATAACAAAAAATAATGAGATCATGTTAGGATGTTTCGAAAGAAAAGTACTGTCAAATCTATGGAGCAGTGAATGACAATGCAGTGTGGAAAAGACGATACAACTTCGATCTTAATAGAATATATCAGGAACCTGACATCGTAAAACATATTAAGATAGGACGTCTGAGGTGGATAGGACATGCAATGCGGATGAAACAAAATGATGCTAAAAAATCGTTACTTGATAGACCCATTGGTCAGAGAAGAATCGGAAGAGCCAGAACAAGGTTCCTTGATAACATCGATGAAGGCATGAGAAATATCGGAATACGTGCTTGGCGGAGAAAGGCGATGGATAAGGACGACTGGAGAGAAATTCTTGAGGAGGCTAGGACACACACAGGGTTGTAAAGCCAGAATGATGATGATGTATATAGAATAAAATATTGACAAATAGCGAATAAGATGACAGCTGTTAGAATAGGCTATATAACACTAGTTAGTTAAATAAAAGAAAAGGCCGATAAAACGGTATAACAGACAGGTACAAGATAAAAGATAAAAACGAAAAAAAAAATATTTAAAAATACAAAAACAAACCAAAAATTTTTAAAACAAGGTTCTAAACAAAATTTTCGTCACATAAATAAGATTTTCAAATGATATCAGCTACAGCATCATAGCAAAGATTGTTACGTACCTACCATGGACGTATAAACATAGATGGACACAGCAATAAGATACCTTTAACACACAATGTTTTGAAGCTTCGATAGAATGTGATGCTTCCGCAATGAGTAAAAGCGTGCTTGAATTTTTACTAGCGGGTAATTATTCAGATTTTAAAAATTGGAAGTAGTAATAATGTATAAAAACACCTTCAAAGAATTAAAAAAAAAAACGAGAATTTAACTATTAACAAATCACGTCTTTATAGAAAAATTAAAATACAATTTTATTATATCTTATTGAATACATTAATGAACATGAATAAACCCAATGGTACGCCTATTAAAATGTAAACAAACACGCTTTTTCATTTCCTCATCTTAAATAATGTAAATTGTATGTACTTACAAATGAAATGAGAGACCGGCATGTAAATATTTCGTTTATTTTATTTCACTTTTCACAAATATCACTCAAAATACAGCCAAAATATCTAAAAACAATTTTTCCTTATTTCCTCAATCGTTGTAAACAAACATGGAATAGCATTTGAAGTTTGACGTAGAACCGTAAAACAGAGAAATGTAAACAACCGTTGCCATTTATAAATAGTTTTCAGTGCTTCTAAATATAAAATAATTGATTGATATCTATTATACGCTATTATTAAATGATAATGCACACTATGTGCACACTTGATATTTTGATTACAATTAGATATATTAATATAACCAATAAATTATTATTTTGGTTTGATAGCACCTGTAGAGTATAAAATACGGAGTAATATTTTCAGCGACTCGCGAATAAGAAATTTTAATAAAAAACGTGACAACAGTTGGAGGTGCTGAGAAAGTGACATATTCAAATAATTTTGACTTCACAATTTTATGTAAATAACTGAGTCCATCTGTGTTTATACGTCCATGGTACCTACATTATCTACCATATTCGCTAATATAGAACAAATCTCGTTAATACATTTTAATTTTACGCCAAATAATTTTACACCATGTAATTTTAAACTAAATATTCAATACCCCCGTTTGTATAAATCTCTTTTGTATTAAAAACAATAGGTATACATTAAATTTTTGGCAAACACTCCCTGCGTTGGACCATAAAAGCTACCTAAAACTCACTTTTACTACCTCGTTGACTAAAAAAGATTTATGTGCTCCAGCTTCTTTTGTTTGATTATTTAAAATCTATTAATAAAAAACTACAATGGCGTTTCCAACAGTTTATTTACATCATTGGAATCGAAAACGTTCCCATCATCCTTGTTGAGGCACCTCAATAAAAACCACAAAGGATAGAAAAAGATAAATAAAGAACCAAAAATAATGGACACATTTTTCAAGACTCTCCCTAAAATGTTATAAACACCTTCGCCACTATTCCAGTGGCGTAGAATTTAATATATTATATTATTAAACATTACTAATGTTTGTATTTACCACACTGACCATTTTAATGGCATGAAAATTAAGATTTTTAAGAATAAAAGTATGGAAATGGATAATATCGTGATATCTGAGACAAATATAAAAAAACCTGCGCTAGGCCGGTATTGACAGTTAGCCTAAAGCCAAGCTGAAACAGCATCAACCAGAATTCTGATCACGAATTGATTAACTAAGATCTATTAATTCTAGATAAATAATAAAACTAGGTATTAAACGAATTTTCTTCTTCTTAAGGTGCCTGTCCGTTCCGAACGTTGGCGATCATTCTGGCTATGATGACTTTGTTAGTTGCTATATGGAATAGCTGTGTGGAGGTCTTTCTATAGCATGCTTCCAGGTTAGCAAGCCAGGATATTCTTCTTCATCTTTGGGCCCTTTTTTCTTTAGTTTTACCTTGCAAAATGCGTTGGAGTAGCTCATATCTGCCTTGATTTCTCACTATATGTCCCAAGTACAGCAGCTTACGCCCCTTCACGATGTTGACCAAATCCGCGGTTGTGTTCATCCTCCGTAGAATTTTTTCATTAGTGACTTGGTCTGTACATGGTATCTTCAGCATCCTTCTGTATAACCATAGCTCAAAAGCCTGAAGTTTTGATAAGTTTCCGCCTTCAAAGTCCACGTTTCTACTCCGTACAGAAGCATTGAGTACACACGTTACATACAGGATCCTCATTTTTTTCTGGGGTGAGGTCATGGCTCTTGAACACAGAGCTCATAGTTAAGAATGCACTTTTTGCCTTTGTGATACGACGTAATCTCTTGAGTATTGTCCCACTACTCATTGATGCAGGCCAAAAATTTTGTTTTGGTGCCGTGAATGTTTAAGCTGATTTTTACTATATTATTGGCAATAAATCGAAATATTGATTACGTTTTTTCGTATCAGCTCTAATTTTATGGATATGATACATTTCGAAATTAGTAGCTTTAATATTTGAGATAATAAAGAATATGCTATTCAAAGGAATATACATTGTTAATTTAACTTCTTCCTCAGTATATTTGTTGTTCTCACTGTATTATGGTTTATTTATGCAAAAAATAATACTTTAATGTCGTTACATTACTATTTGATAAGGAAATAAAACATCTTGAAAAGTATTTTTAAACTTTTAAACTGATACATTTACCACTTATAAACCCTCCACCTAATAAAATGCTAGGTGCTTCAAAAGCGAGGTAAAGGCTGCTCAATATATACTCTGGGGAGATTTTTAATGAAGCCCTCACAAACCTAGACATGGGAATTCAAGTTAACGGTGAATACATCAATAATATTCGCTACGCTGATGACACTGTGTTAGTAGCAACCAGCCTTAACGATCTGCAGGCCTTACTAGACCGAGTGCGAACTGTGAGCGTAACATACGGACTGAACCTCAATATTAAGAAAACTAAATTCATGGTTGTCAGCCATACAAATTTAGATCCCAGGGCACTAATGGCAGGTAGCGAAGCGATCAAGAGAGTCGACAGATTCACTTACCTCGGAATCACCCTCAACGTACAATGGGACTACGCTCAAGACATTAGATCCAGAATTGAAATGGCACGGTCTACATTTATTAAGTTGAGATCCTTGCTGTGCTGCAGTAATCTGTTTGGGAACCAAGATGCGGATAGTGAGGTGCTACGTTCTTCCAGTGTTACTATATGGAGTTGAAGTCTGGAAACTGACGCAAGCCACTGAAAAACGAATCGAAGCCTTCGAGATGTGGGTTTACAGAAGGATACTAAAAATATCTTATGTGGACCACGTCACCAACGTTGAGGTCCTACAGCGCATGACAAAAGAAAAAGAAGTGCTTAATTTAATTAAACAACGTAAGCTTGAGTACCTCGGCCACGTGATGCGGAATGAAGCAAAATATCAAATTCTTCAACTCGTTATGCAGGGTAAATTATTTGGCAGAAGAGGACCGGGACGCCGTCGTATCTCGTGGTTGAAAAATCTCCGACAATGGTTTGGGATGACCTCAGCGGAGCTGTTCCGCAGAGCAGTCAACAAAACCATGATAGCCTTGATGATCGCCAATATCCTTACCGGATAAGGCACTGAAGAAAAAGTGCTTCAAAATCAATATTAGTGCTGCTATTTGTCGATGTCTAAGCCCAATTAGTAAAATTATTTCAATAAGAAGAACTTCTGTCTTCAAGATTAAATGATAAAAATTTACTGGAACAAGGCACAAAAATTACTTTTTATAGAACAAGGGAAAAGAAACTGCTAACGTTTTTTAATCAAGAAAAAAACCTTTTATTTGGACTTCAAGGGGCTCTTGGAGAAAATTGCGATTGTTTATTGATAGCTCCAAGCACAGTGTGAAATATGTTCTGCTTCACCATGGAAACAAGTTTGACTTAATAGCAATTGCTCATTCAATGATGAAACGGTAGAACTTTCTTCTTGGACAGCAAAGGGTCTACACAAACTTTGTTTCTTGTGCCTCTGGGAAAGTAGGGATTAAAAAAACTACTGGATTAAAAAAGAGTGGCATAAGAAAAAAAACTTGGTCATTTTGCAAAAGAACATTATTGCCCAGTCTTTATTCGAACCAGAGAAATCTTACCATCCCTCGACATTAAGCTAAGCCTAATAAAGTAATTCCTTAAGGCACTGGATTCTAATGGACCATGCTTCGCCTACATAAGAAGGAAGCTGCCCCAGATAAGTACAGAAAAACTTAAAGCTGGAATCTTTGATGGACCGCAGATCAGAGTTATTACAAAGGATTGCTTTTGTGGGGTCAATGAATGAGGTAGAGAAAAAAGCTTGGCTTTTTTTCCAGCTATATGATCCTTAGTAACCAACATCTACTCGGTTTTGTTTTCATTGATGACTAAACCGACCTGTTTCGCCGCCGTTTCCAATTCCATCAAATATTGCACATCTCGCTTGCAACGCCCTATTATGTCAATGTCATCAGCGCATGCTAAGATTTGCATCAATCTGTTGTAAATAGTCCCACCGTCTCTAGTTCGTGTGTTTCGGTCTGCCTTTTCCAAAACAATACTAAATAGGTGGCAAGCCAGGGCATCCCCTTGTCTGAGTCCATCCTTTATCTCAAAGGATCGAGAATATTCTCCCTGTACCGTAATACTGGCTTTTAAGTTAGACGTCATCATTCTCGTTAATCAGGTAAGTTTTTCTGGTATAACAAACCCACGCATTGATTGGTAGAGTACTATTCTCTTGACACTATCGTATGAGGACTTGAAGGCGACGAATAGGTGATGGGTTTTAATGTTAAATTCCAATACTTTCTCCAGGATCTGTCTTATGGCTTGGTATTTTCCGACTATGCCAACTGCGTAAACTTGTAACCTTTCGTAAAGAATATTTGCTAGTATTTTGCAAGCAGTTGTTAACAGGTTTAGACCTCTGTAGTTGTCACACTAGAGCTGATCGCCTTTTTTATGTAACGGGCATATGACTCCATGGGACCACCACTATTCTTGTAGAACTCATTACAAATTTGATCAGTTCCTAGTGATTTATTATTGTTAAGCTTTTTAATGGCTTGGGTAACCTCTTCAATGGTAGGTGATCTTTGGTTTAGGTTGAATAGATTCCAATCATTTCAATCTGCTACAGTGCTACTTATTCGATATAATGGCCGCTAAATTTTGCATCGAAAAATTTAACCCATCAATTCATTGTGGCCTTATCACTTAGGATGTTTCCTTCTTAATCCTTACAGATCCCTATTCTTGGCTTAAACTCTTTACTCATTGTGTTTACATTTCTGTAGAACTTTCGAGTTTCGTTTTGATTTCTTAGCTATCCTATGTTTTCTAACTGCTTTTATTCAAATTACTTTTTTTTCTTCTATATAATCTTTTTTCTTCCCTCCTAGAGTCCGGTAGTCCTCCTTTGCTCTTCTTGTGCATCTAGCTTAATTTGTCTTTAGGTATAACCTATTTTTGTTATCTGTTGCTTCTTGGTACTACTCGTCAAACCATTCGTTTTGTTTTACTGGTTTGGTTTTTCCGAATATTTCTGATACCTTCGCAGTTATTATGTTTCTACAATTTGTCCACAATTTCTGTACATTTTTTTCGCTTCCAGGCTCTCTATTTCCTCATCTATTTTTCTCCTATACTCTCTTGCAACGGCTTCAATGCGCAGATTATAAACATTAATAATTATGTCTTATTTTAGATGTTTATGGTTTTTAAGATTTAATATTCTTGCCCTGATTTTTGCCATTACAAGAAAGTGGTCATCTATGGACCTCGGTAACTTCTAACATCCATGAAGTCGGAAGAATCTCTTGCATCTATTAGGATGTGATCTATCTGATTAACGGTTTCTTTATTACGTAATTTCCATATTTCTTTGTGTATCATTTTATGCGGAATCCTGTTATTCCTACTATCATGATTTGGTGCTTGCAAAGTCTATAAGTCTCAACCCGTTTTCATTTGACTCTTCATGTAAGCTCTCACATCCTACAGTTGGCTGGAAAAATCGCTCTTTGCCAATTTTTGCATTAAAGTCCCCAGCAATTATTTTCACATCATAACGTGGACATAGATCATATACTTTAGATCCTGAATACCAACTATTAAATTCTAAAAAATGCTTTTAGATGCCAAAATATCGACAAAGTTGATCGATTCTAAAAATGATCAGTTTGAGTTGTAAGCAAGCGAAGCGTGCTAGATTATGTTAGTAGATGAGGTTTCTTAAAGTTTTTGTTAGATTTGTTTGGGTCTGGTTCAGTTAGTTATGTTGTTTACTTAGATTATTTTAGATTTCATATTTATCTTTAATGATGTTTAGGTTAGTTAAGATTAGCTTAGATTATGTAAACAAAAAAGAATCCATACATCCAACGGGATCACAAAAGGTCTTGCAAATTCGTAATAAGTAATCAAATTGATTTTGTATATATTTTGAAAAATTTATCCATTTTTGTTATCTTTTAAATTCGTCAATATTTCAGAAATTAATTGTCAGAATATGTTTTATTCATATAAATGTTATTTATGATATATTATATTGTTTAATTTCTTGACACATTTAGTAATTGCTGTCATGTGTCATAGCATACTCTTATTGTTTAATTGCTATGTTAGTGTCTAATATATCCATATAGTATCCAATATAAAAGTTTATTCTTATAAGTTATTATTTTTTTCAGATTAGCCATATGATTTACACATCCTCTAAGGAGAAAATTCACTCATCCCAGATACCTACGTATCAAAAGGATTAAGCTCTGGTGGGACTCCTTCCGTGTTATCTGAGTCAGGTAACTTGATACGTCGGTGTTACTTCCAAAAAATTTTCGTGCTCATCTGGAGGTCGAGAGTAGTACAGCTTTCTGCATGGTCTTATAAAGATGTTCATTTAGATCTCCAGTTTATTATTATTACAAATAATTATTGCCAATATTATAATAAGTAACTCTTTCTATAGAGGTGTAGGCTGTGATGTCTATTAGAGCAATTAAGGTTGAAAATATTTAATAATATTGGATATCAAATAGTAAGTTTTATTTTGTTTTGCAATCAGTAGGTATTTGCCAGTTTGTTGTTATATTCATTCTATCTAAATACGTTTAAAATAAATTAATTTATTCCCCTGCACTGTCTACCATACCTTATAAACACCTTCTACATAGCATTGTATTTCAACTAAGAATTGATACGTTTTGTGAGGATATAAAGCATAATGTGTTTAAATAAATATAAATAATAGGTTTTTGAGGGGCTGCATCAGGTGACAGTGTGGCGCGACCCAAACAACGGGGGGTCTTTGTGGGGTTCGTTTCATTGCTGGAGAAAGAGGTGGGTTATAATATATAGAGAGTGACAACTTGTTTACTTTATAATTGATTTTTTAGAATACCAATTTTTATTATTGATGGGTTTTTGGGGCGATGCTTAAATTGACAAAAAGCAAAGTATATTTGTTCCAAATGGTTCTGCGAGAGTTTAAATGTAGCGTGTTGATTTGATTTTATAAGTTCTTAAAAATATGTGAGGACATAAAATGCAACTAATACCATAATTAAAAAAATAAAAAATCGAAAATTTATACCTGTTGATTTTAATTATTAACAGAATAATTTAAAAGTAATTTTTATGTATGGGGGGTTCTCTTTGCGTTATAGGCATAAAAAATTATTCAGCATACTTTTTTGCACTTCTTTTCATGTTTTTTTCGGAAGCCGTTTGCTGTTATAACTGCCTGTACTGCAGCCTTACGCCAATTGGCATATTGGTGTCTGATGATAATGGTGCATTTCTGGAGTATCTCGGGATCAAACCCGAATGGCAAGGAGAAACAAAATACCTAGGAGTCACAATGGATTAAGTACTAACCTTTACGCAATATTTGGACCAAACCATCCAAAAAACAACCACAGCCAGAGCAGTAATAAGAGGACTCATAGGTCTAAAAAGCAAATTACGACAAAAAACGAAAATAAGACTGATTAACATTATCATACTTCAAATAATAACGTATGCATCCATCGCATGGGGACACATAAGTAAATCAAACAAAAAGAGTATACAAGCAGCACATTTACCCCGATTCCTGGAGGTTTTCTGTTCAAACAACTTTAAAAAATAAGGGGACAGACACGATGGAAGAAAAAGCCAGAACAAAGTTTGCTAAGCTGCCACCCAAGCCCGATACTGCGAGAGATGCTTTCCTTTGATGGAAACACAAAAGATCAAAACAGCAAATCCTGGCACACATATAACGTCTAGAAAATCGTAGCTCTATCAACAGAAGACAAGCCAGCACATAGCTCTGGAAAAAAATACAAAACTAGTCATAAAAAGGCGAAAGCCACCAAAAAAATTAACAAAAAAGCCTAAACCGGGCACGAGAGGCCCACATCCTCGAGCGCCAAGTCGCCGAGACTGGGGCTCAGGCAAGCAATCGGAGTTCTTTAACCAAGACTTTCACACGACAAGCACTTTGCTAATAGTTGTGCCCCTATCTCGCTTCAGAGTACTGTAGGGGGAAAGGGATGGTCTAGAATATTGGCGCGCGGTGGAGTAATCCCTGAGTATTACGCAAGCAATTTCAGATTCGATGATAAGTCACCAGAGATAGCAGGAACGCCTTATGCTAATGAATTGTAACTCCTTATTGTCATTCTTAAGGGGTGTACAAGTCTCACAAGCTGGGTTAAATTAAATTGCTTGCTTGCTTGGTTCAAATCCGGTCCATCCCGCTTAGTAATCAAGTACCTAAAAACTGAGTTATGGCTGCCTATCTGCACTTCTTGAAATAACTTCTATTTTTAATCCCACTGAAGTGCCTATATTAAAAAGGTATATAGTAATTAGTATTATATAGACTAGTTTACACGTATCGTACATGTGTACAAAATACACAAAAATATTTATAAGATATTATAGCTTGCTTGGTTCAAATCCGGGCCATCCCGCTTAGTAATCCAGTACCTAAAAACTGAGTTATGGCTGCCTATCTGCACTTCTTGAAATAACTTCTATTTTTAATCCCACTGAAGTGCCTATATTAAAAAGGTATATAGTAATTTTCAGTATTTCATAGTAATTCCAGGAATCGATGGCATAACAGCGGAGACTCTAAAAGCAATAGGCGAAATTGGCGTAGATGTAATGCTGGATATGTGCAACATGATATGGATCACAGGCCTGATGAGTGGTGTGAATCAACCTTGATCTCTATCCATAAAAAAGGATCACTAACCATATGCAGCAATTACAGAACCGTTGCCCTTATCCCTCATGCAAGCAAAATCCTGCTACATATAATCAATGAACGGCTAAAGAACTTTCTACTTCCAGAGATAGCCGAAGAACAATGTGGATTTGTACCAGGAAAGGGAACGCGTGAGCAAATACTCAACACCAGACAGATAGTAGAAAAAGCGAGAGAACATAACATACCAATGTTGCTCTGTTTTGTAGATTACACAAAGGCTTTTGATTCAGTAAAATGGGATCCTCTCTGAAGTATAATGGAAAATATGGGAGTACCTAACCACCTAGTTAACCTAATAAGAAATCTGTATAATAAAAACACAGCCAAAGTTAAAGTACATGGAATATATTCAAATGCATTCAAAACAGAGAAAGGAACTAGACAAGGTTGCATACTATCACCATTATTGAACAACATATATTCTGAATATATAATGAGAAAAGTACTAGATGAATGGGATGGAGGAATCACTATAAGAGGCAGAAAAATCAGTAACCTGCGATACGCAGATGACACACTTATACTAGCAGCGAATGAATTCGAAATGATTACCATCATCGAACGGCTAAGCCGAATAAGTGAAGAATTCGGACTTCAAATCAACACCGGAAAAACAAAAATAATGATTGTAGACAGAGCAAATAATAATCTACCGCATATACGCCAACTAGGGATTTTCGAAGTAGTCGACAGATTTGTATACTTGGGCTCTCTGATAACCAACAATGGTGATAGTTCCTCAGAAATCAAACGTAGACTAGGAATGGCCCGAACGGCAACTGCTAAATTAATTAAAATATGGAAAGACCGAATAATAACAAGGAATACTAAGCTCAGGTTGGTCAATGCCCTTATTTTTCCCATTGCTACATATGCAGTTGAAACATGGACTCTCAAAAAAATCGATAGGAGTAAGATCGAAGCCTTCGAAATGTGGGTATATAGAAGAATTCTACGCGTGTCCTGGACAGAACATAGAACCAACCTGTCAATTCTGGAAGAGCTTCATATAAAAGACAGGCTACTAAAAAAAGTAAACCAAGCATACCTAACTTACTTCGGCCACATAGCTAGAAGAACGGGCACCATGGAACTATTGGTAGTAGAAGGAAAGGTAGAAGGCCGAAGACCAAGAGGAAGATCTCCAATACGATGGGTAGACCAAATGAAGAGTTTGGTGGGAAAATCCCTACATGAAGCCGTCCATATGGCACAAGATCGCAGTCAATGGAGACAGCAGACTAACAATATTTAGGGTGTCACTACGCCCTGACAAGGGCTAAAGGATTGAGGAGGAGGAGGATATAGTAATTAGTATTATATAGACTAGTTTACACGTATCGCACATGTGTACAAAATACACAAAATTATTTATATATTTATAAGAATTTTATAAGATAGATATTTAAAAGATATTTAAATATTTATAAGATATTTTATTTTCATGTAAAAAAAAGAAATTATTTATTCTCGACTATGACGCTTTGCGGCCTATTGCAGAATCAATTTTCCTTTCTTCCTATTATTTTTCTTGATATTTTAGGTTTACTGACTTAATGTTCTATACTATATACTATAGATGTAAAAATGTGCTTCTATAATTTAATAACATTATTTAATAAAATCTTGAGACATACGTTCATATTCTTTACGAAGTACTTTCTGATGTTTAGCAAAAATTTCTAGTTGGCCTGGTCGACTACTATCATCTATACTATACGACATACTATACTACCAAGAAATTCATCCAAACATTTTTGGTGATATTCAGGTCAGGCTTGCAGGTACTGCTTTTTTAAGGTATAGATTCCTACTGGTTCCAAATAATTCGTCACGACTCTTACAGTAATCAGGAGGCATTCTGGTATAAAAGAGATATATAAGGGGTTTTTTTACCTATTTATCACTATTTCCAATTAACAGTATATTAATTTATTTCTCTACTAATATGTAATCAACTGTTTTTACAATATTTCCAATGTTTATAATATTAACCAGTTTGACTTGATGTAAGTTTGTATACACAAATCATTATTATCAAATAGGTTATAAGTATTCATAAATATAATGAGTATAAGAGATATATTATAAGAGTAATTTTACTTCGGCTAATGGATTAAGTCTACAGTCAAATGAAACCAACAGCACATACAAACACCACTGTGTAAGTGATTTTTATTTTGGTTCTTGTTGTTCTTAATATAGTTGCTTAAGTTGTTTAAGTTTGTTTAAAAACAACAAGAGCCTAAAGAGAAAGCACTTACACAGTCGTGTATACAATCTTAAATGTGTCGACTGCCCAAAAGCTTACATCGGTCAAACTGGTAAAAATTTTAACAAATGTATAGCAGAACACAAAATTGCTTTCAATAATAGAAAAACAGATTCTGCTTACGCACTTCACATTCTAGACCATAATTAAACTTCTGACGAATTTCAAATTCTTCACATTCAAAATAAAGGCCTTAAACTATCTTTAAAATCTATGGAAATTACCAAATTCAAAAATACAGAAATAATTCTGAATGGCCAACTTGAGACAAACAATTCTCCTCTCCTCAACTTATTCTATTAAAGACTATAAAGTGTAAACGCATACCAAAAATAGATCACTTGAGAAAGGCACTCTGCCGAAACAGCTGTAGTGATAAAAATATTATAATAAATTTTGTGGAATTTTAAAAACAAAAGTTTTTAGTATTTTATAGTTAGATAAAATGAATTTCCATCAAGTAACGGTGGAATCCATCACTGATTCTATTCTAGTACCGTAATTTTCGTAATATATACTCGTAATTATACTTTTAATTATACAAACAAGTGTATATTTTTCAGTGTCATTCAGTCATTGTAGGTTTAAGCGGTTCAATGTAAGCCTTTTTGTTTTTAATGTTTAAAGGTTAAATCCTTACTACATCAAACAACAAAAGATTATCCCCTACAAAAGGACGAAATGAAACAACTACCCCTGCCAAAATATCCACTATACAGCGGTAAATATTGATAAGAACATTAATGAAGATAAGTTCAGTTCAATCTTGGAATGAAATTTTAGTCCAAACCATAACAGGACCACAAAAACTCTGAGACATATAAACTTAGGACATATCTTCACCTCTAGGTTTTTTTAGACATAGTCAGTTATTAAACAGAAACACGATTAATTAGTAAACAAAATTCGTCTACTCTCATATACATCCTAGTATTGATATTGTCGAGCAAAAATTAGTTACTTCCTGCAGTATTTGGACTGTAATGAGTAAACAACAGTCGGTATTCTTAAAATTAGTCCAATTAGATAAAGATGTCCCCTAACCATTCGTTCACTTATATCAACCTCGACTTTCGACCGTTCTACTTCTGTCTTTAGAAAATTGCAAAGAATTGCGATAAAATAAAAAGATGATCACTTTGCGAAATAATTCCTATATGACCACAACTCGACTTACTTGAATAGGTTAGGTTAGGACAAAAAATCCATGGAAAGCTCTTTGTTGTCGACACTACATTTTAAATATATAAATTGGTCCTTCCGTCCTGCAGCAAAGCAATAATTCGATCAACATTTATAATGGGTAATGGTATACCTCATCCATAAAAAACTTTACCCACAGATTTGGCCAAAAGCCGCATTTTAAAAGGAAAATTATTTTTTAAATAACGATTTCCAACTCAAATGATAACCATCTATGAGTACCTGAGGATATCGTATTAGTAGAGGACAGCAAAAAAATGTTAGAGGTGAAGTTGAAGGATTGGTGAAGGGCTATTGAAGAGAGAGAGAGAGAGAGAGAGAGAGAGGGCTGAAAGTTTCAGCAGATCGAAAATGGAATATATGCAGTTAGGAGAAACAGGAATAGTTGAGGACGTCGAATTATTTGGAGAGAAACTAGGACGAGTAAGAGAATTGAAAAACGTTGGCTCCTACATAACGGAAATGGGACACTATACCGAGAAATTTCTCACAGGATACAGGCTGGTTGGTTTAACTGAAAGCGAATGAGTGGGGTACTCTGTAATAAAAAGTCAGGGAAGGGAGGAAAAGAAAGATACACAAAAGTATAATGAGGTGGTGTATTGTAGTGAAGTGTGGCCTGTAAAGATTCAGGAAAAGAATATGCAGGTAGCTGAAATGAAAATTTTTCGGTGGATGTTGGGTAAGACTAGAAGGGATAGGGACATAAACACCTTAATTAGGGAAAAAGTCGGGTAACTACAGTCTCAAAAAAGATTAAAGAACAAAGACTGCAATGATTTGGTCACGTCAGAGGTAAGAATGAAAACCATGTGAAATAAAGGATATAGCTGTTAGAAGTTAATGTAGAGGAAAACCAAGAAGAAGGTGGGAGGATTTTGTGGAAGAAGTCTTGAGAGAGAGTGGTTTAAGTGAAAACCTGATGGACAGAAATGAGTGGCGAAGAAGAACAGCAACCTCTGAAAAGGGAAAAGCTGATGAGAATGTCACAAAAAATAATTTTATAATGACCTAGCAAACTTTTTGTGAAAATTATAGTTAAAACAATAAAACGTATCTACGCCAATGGTTTTAATAAGAAAAGCGCAATATATTTCACTTCTCTACGGGCTACACAATAGAAGTAGCCTTAAGAATAAATCACATTTCATACCTTAAAAAATGATCAGGTAGCTTATACTTGTTTTGTCTTCCCAAGGACAGTTAGCGTGAGACACTTTTAGAATGTGTCTCAAAGTGGACACCTACTAGTAGTAAGGGAAAAGTTTTATTCTTTTGTTGTTTTTAATTTGTGTTCGAATTTAGTCAAAAAAACTTTATTTACATTTTTATTTTTTACTTTAAGAGTAAAAGATTTACTCAAAACACAAACGCAATAATTTTGAATTAATAACAAATAATTGGCAATGATGAATAAAATGGTACATTTAATCGGCTATTTTGTTACTTTGATTTATACAGAAGTCAATTTTTATTCTAATCACTTCCATTTATAAAACTTTTATTTCTTCTAGGTCAACTTGCCCCTTATACCAACTATCGTCGGTCTCCCCCATAGATGTAGTAATAATAAATTAGATGTAGAACTGGAGGACAATAAGTGTAGCAGATTTTTTTAAGTTTGGTGCTCGTGTTGTCCACCACTGTGTCTAGGTAGACACAAATAAGGAGGCAAAAAAATGTAAACATTGTTTGAAATTTCACTTTTTTCCCTGATTGTTATATGGAATTTTGTGTGAGTGGTTTTAAATCAGATAATCTCCTGGCTGAAATATAATCATTTTTACTTATACAAGTGTATTTTTAAATCATAAGGAAAGATATTACTTCCTATTCTGATACCAATTTTATTGTATGAAATAGTCTAAATAACTATGAAAATGAGGGAAATGTATTCCAAATAGAGTGGAGAAAAAATAAAAGACTATTTATTCTCTGAAGATAATGAAATAATTGAACATTGTTCTGGTAGAAGATGAGAAATATAAATTAAAGAATTGTATTCTTTTTTATACTTTTTTGTATGTGTGGATTTATTATTAGGAAAATTGTTCCCAAGTGTTTAGTTTGTATTCAATGTCTGAACCACAATCCGATCATTATTATGCTTCTGTTGGGGAAATAAGTAGGTTCTTCTTCTTCATGTACCATGTCCTTTCAGAACGTTGGTTACCATCATAGCTATTTTAATTTTCTTCACTGCCACCCTAAATAGCATGCTTGTATCTACACCATACCAATCTCGCAAGTTCTTCAACCATGAGGTTCTTCTTCGTCCTGGACTGCGTTTGCCTGCTATTTTTCCTTGCATGATATTTTGTAGCAATCTATATTTGGGACCTCTCATTACATGTCCGAAATAAGTAGGTTAGTAAATTTAAAAAATAATGGTGGGCTAGACATTATACCACAAGACACTTTTCAGGTTGTGGAAAACACAGAAAAAGTCTTGTTCTTAGTAACTGGTGAGTTCAAAAATGATTTGTGTAAGTGCTAAGATAGTCAATGGCGTTGTTCTGTCGCTAATAACTTTTCCTCAATGTTTTCTCTTTATGTATTGAAGTAGTAGACTTCAGTTATTGCCGTATCAAGCTCATTAAGGTGGTTATAGCCATAAACCTTAGGGTTAGATATATATTATTCAGTAATTCTTAAATTTTGTACAAAAAACTTTAATTCTATTATTATTGTATCTACATTATTGTAATATATAATACAAATAATAAATATCCAAATTCAACAGTCAACCATTTTTTGTTTCTCGTTTTTCTTAACATTTACTTATGTAACATTAATGGCATCACTGTCACAGTAGTAGTTCAGTGATCAGTGAACAGTGTAGTAGTGTCTCGGGGCTCGGGACACTGAGACCTCGGAAGCCCTGATGAAGGTATCAGAGAGGATGCCGAAAGCTTGGCAAAATGGATATCGACGCGGTTCATCCCGGAATACTGGTGAGTTTGATATTAATTTTTGTAATAATATTAATCTTAGCTCTAGGTTTCATTGTACTAACCGCGGAAATCTTTCTGAACAATATATATATATATATATATATATATATATATATATATATACATATATATATATATATATATATATATATATATATATACAGGGTGGTGAATCGTCAAACGGGCCATAGGAAACTCAATGAGAAATTCTAAATTGTTGAATTCCTGCTTCCCTAATTATTTTACACCAAAAGTCATGGGAAACTATTTGTAGAGGACTCAAATATGTATCGAAAACAATTGTAAAAATTGTTCTACGACTTAAACGTATTTAAAAATTTTGCTAAAATATACATTTTTCAGGCCACCCCTAAAAGTCAGGCTAGACGCTGTGAAATGAATGTTTATTACGTGTTGCGTTTTGTCATATTGACGTTTCTAATATTTGACAATATTTAAATCAACTATATTATATTTATCTATGATTTAAATGGCCAAAATTTTGTGATTTATTATTTAAAAGAAAAATTAAGTTGATTAAAAAATGTACTCAGTTAAGGAGAAAAGAGCAATAATAAAAATGTTTTATTCATGTTTTATTATAACATTTGTTATAGTTTTATGTTTAGAAATTATCGTATATTATTATTAGGAATAAAGATCACAGTAACAGTATATTGGAATTTATTGAATTGTTGTATAACTTAACGTGGAATTAAATTTTAGTGTATTAGAATATCTTACGTTAAATAAAGATCCGGTAGTGACAAGAAAAGGTTCGCGCTATTGTCTGAATACAACATTATGCGATTTTTCGTCAACTGAGTACATTTCATTATATTGATCGATTTGTAAACAATATAATTTATTGTTCACAAAGTAATATTGTTCAGTAGTAGTAGTATTTAGTAAAATTCATTGTTGATAATTGAATCATAAAATATAAAAAATTGACAGTTCAAATTGTCAAATATCTGACATCAATATGATAAAACACACACGTTATAAAATATTCTTGTATTACGTGTAGCCTAACTTTTAGGGGTGATCTGAAAAATCTATTATATTTTTGCAAAATTTTGAAGTACATTTGATTCGTAGAACGATTTTATCATTTGTTTTTAATTTAGAATTTAATCCTTTACAAATAGTTATTTATGACTTTTGATCTAAAATAATTAGGGAAGCAGCAATTCAACAATTAAAAATTTCCATTGAGTTTCCTATGGCCCGTTTGACGATTCACCACCCGGTATATATATATATATATATATATATATATATATATATATATATATATATACATATATAATTCTTTGGAGGGTAACTTTCGGGAAAGCGTCAAAACAAGGATCAGCTAGAGATGGTATAAGCCAGTTTGGTGTAGACCTTTATTCTAAATGTGAAATTTTCGGTGATATGTTGTCACCTTCATTAGCACCTAAATGGAAAACCTATTTTAGTACAAGTGGTGGAAATCAACATTTAAAACCTACATTGAAAATGTTCAGTTGGTCCTAGTGGTGAAGAACATTGTCATAAACATGTTAAAAATATTAAAAAATACATTTAAAACTGAATAAAAACATTACAACACAACAGGGTATTTTTTCAAATACAAACACAACAAAAAAATCTAAAAATTTAAAACCTACAAAAACTGCAACTTCATGTACACACTCTATATATATATATATATATATATATATATATATACATATATATATATATATATCATATTTCAATTGTTTGCGATTATTAATAGTTTTGTAATTTTTAGTAGTTTCTTGCGTAATGCTTTTGACATGATTTTAGTGGTCTTCGACGTTAGGTGTTGCTTTCAATTTTTCGAACTTCTTTCGAAAACAGTCAATAAGAGGATCTAGATCTCCGAGTTGTTTAACCTACCCTATAACCCTCCGGAGAGGACATAAACCCTCCGAATCGGGTTTATGTCCTAACGTAGTGAAAAAATAATATTACCATAGTTATATTTATTAACATAGTTGGTAGATATCTTTATTTGTAAGATGTAGATATGCACTATGTATTTCACATTACGTCGTTCACTAACTAAATTATAATACAGGTAAAGTATAGTATTTATTACCATAGTATATACATTAGCCAAGTATGAAATAATTATATTATTATTATTATATTAATCAGGTTTCATTAATTGACATATTTCAATTATTTAATAAAGCTTAATAAAGCTTATGTTGATTGAGACTAGCTGAATGACATTGTCCAAGCCAAAAGGAAAAAAAGCACTTCTTTTTTCAAATCGTTCTCGAATTTTACTTTTCAGATTTGCCGTTGCAGAAATTAACTGTCAGCCATGAAGCAGTCATTTTGGACGAAAAATTTTTGCAGCCATCTTAAAATACATGAACAATAAAAAACAGAAGAAAAAATTTTGTAATCTTCAAAAGTTGTACAACAATATAAGTCTAATTGCCATATATAATAAATAAAATACAAAAAAAATTGTTGAAAATGTGCAACTTTTGTCCATTCTTGACAGTCATAGTACTTATTATTACAAATAAATATGAAATATTTATACTATTACTTAAAAGGTAATCAATAGTTAATGAAGATATTTGAAATAACCCAATAGAACTGCGTCATGTTGAAAGGAATGTAGCGTTTTAATGTACGATAATTAAAATGAGTATCAGACTTTACAGGTTCTTTAAAGAGTGCCTACTGTCTAGACACACTACAAATAAATTGACAAATTAATTTTAATCCTTGATTAGTTATTCACGGATAAGAATGTAAGAGGTCGCAAGATTATTCATCAACCAATACATCATCCTTCATAACTAAGATCCCTTTTCTAACAATAGCTCTAGCTCTAGTTCCTTATTCCGATGTGTTGAGTCTCGATCTTAGACTGTGCAATGACAAGCGACTATCCGGCCTGCGTTATCAGCTCGAGGCAGAGATTGTCACGGCTTCAGTCATATCGACATGGTGATCTTTGGAGGGAAGGAAGGGTGGTAAGTAGAAAGGGTGTATGTATAGAGAGAACTGTTACTTATTCTATACAGCATGTTTGTTAAATCATTTATTTCACCGTTTATGGAACAACCTAAAATAAAACTATAGTAAATCAAATACTACATCTCCATGAATTAATAACTTGTTTAAGTTTCCTAATTTAAAAATTATTTGTTCCATTTTTTTTAATTCTTGTCTAAAGACATTTAAGGTTCATTCTGATATCCTCTTAAGATTCCAAAATTATGTAGCTTCTGTTCTATATTAGATCAGTTTAAAATCGTTTATTTGTTCTAATTTTACGTAAGTATTTAGCTTATAAGTAGGGTTCGGATAATTATGCATTAAAAATTGGTAAATAATGCATGCAGATATGCATTAAAAAACCTGAAAATATGCACTTAAGAGAAAAAGATGCCAACATTAGTTCTGGGTTCAGTACTAGGCCCTATCCTGTAGAATAGGGGGTGTTGAGGCTACAGATACCAAGGGGATGCACTCTTGTAGCTTATGCCGATAAGCTCACTCTGATTGCGAAGGCGAGTCAGAAAATGGACATGGCTAATGCGGCTAACACAGCCTGCTTCGTATTAGTAGGTGGATCAGAGAGAAAAATCTACAGCTAGCACCTCAGAAAACTGAGGTGTTGGTTATTAAAGAGTGCCGGGACAAATCTTCTTTTTGCTTTATAATGGAAGGTGTGTAGGTTGCACCGGTTAAATCGGTTAAGTATCTCGGAGTCTGGTTGTCAGAAGGACTAAGGTTAGGAGTACACATCCAAAAGACGGTAGAGAAGGCAAACCGAAGTCTGAAGACGTTGATACGCTGATGCCAAACATTGGAGGCCTAGGTAACACCAAAAAGAGGGTGCTTAATGGAGTTTCCCAGTCGGTGGTAACTTACGCTGCCCCCGTAGGGTGTAGCGAACTGAACACTGCGAAATACGCCAAGCCGATAGAGACTTTGCAAAGGCAAATGCTCCTCAGGGTATCTAGAGCATACAGGACGGTTTCAAATGAGGCTGTGTATGTCATTGAAGCGGTGATACCGATCGTTTTATTATGTAAAGAGTGAGCGAGGGTGTATACGAAGAAGATGGATGAAAATATAAATGAGCTTATTGTCAATCTGTAGCTATGGTGGGAATGTAAGTTCAGAAAACTAGACTACTTCCTGATATAGTTTCTGACCGAACATGGTAGTTTTGGCACCTTCACAAATAGAATAGGCAAATCTGCCTCGGCAGACTGTACTGTTTGTGGGGTGGAGAAGGGCAAATGAGAGGGGAGATTTCAAGAGGCAAATGGGTTTCGGGCTGGATGAAAGAAACATGTTTAACATACTGATGAAAGGATAGCAAGAATCGAGAGAAGTATACTGTCCGATTTTTGGGGTGATAAAGAAGAAGGACCAGGAGGATAGAGAAGGAACTGAATTGAATCAAAAATCTGAAATTTGTGGTTATTATTATTTATTAGTTTATGGGTTCACGGAAATATTTTCTGATTTACAGTAATAGGTATGGTTATTTGTAAGTTTTTCCTTAATATAATATAGTTATCCTTTTTTTTTAAATAATGGTTAATATAAGAATTTTAGTTGTTTATTGAGTGGCACGACTACTACTCTCTACTATGGAACGGTGGTTAGGGTTTTAGTCGGAACACGTTTATTCCAGCACTACCCTGGGGTCTTTTGGCCTAGGATCCTAGTGACGTTAGATGTCACCGTTTCATGTCAGAATTCAATGTATACCCTTTTACACTCTTAGTGTAATGTGGAAATACGGCAATTAAAATATATATATATAAATGAAGTCAATTTCGCTTGTAGTTAACCATCATGTGATACATTAAATATTCAGATATGCCCGCACTCTCAGAATTTTTTTATGTTCTATGTGATTAAAAATAAGTTTCAGCGCAATTTAAGCCCACCACCCCAGCGCATTTTTTTTTTGTGGGTTGCAATAAATTTAAAAATTTTAAAGATTCACACGCAAAACTTGTCTATTTTTTATAGACCCGTAGGCATATAATATAGATATACAGATATACTGACTATTTCAATGCAGGCATGTTCCTCCACAGCGACAGAGAAAACTGACGCAAAATAATCCCTGCATCTCTTTCTAATGGGCTGGATTTATCGATCACGTGACCTTAATTACCAATGTAAAAGTTACATTGTTACAAGTTACCAAACCGGTCCATTAGCAACTTTATGGACATTAACTTTATAAATTATTTTTAGGTTCTATTTCAATGGCAGGAATTCCTTATTCTCCGAGAAGTGTACAAAAAAGTCAGGCCCACCTCAAAGAGGGGTGGACCCACCGAGGAAGTGGAAAAGTCAAAAACAGACAAAGAACAGAAAGTTGCAAACAATCAGGAGAACAAAACTGCTCAACGAAAAGTTGAAGTCATGGATGAAGAACCTTTCAACCTAGTCAAATATGGAAAAAACAACTCTAAAGAAAACTGGAACAAACTTCCACGTTACCTCAGCAGGACGAGCAGGAACTAGAATATACACAAGAACAATCGAAAAATATGAAAAACTAAAAACGGATCTCATAAATCTGAAGACAGCGTACTGTACTTACACCAGAAAAACCGAAGTTATAAAAAAATCGTCATGAAAGCTACTCCTGCAGTGGATGTTAATGAAATGGAAAAAGAGTTCAAAGAAGAAGAAACTAAAGCAAAAATATCAGAAATCAAACCTTAACAGCAAGGAAGATTGGGAAGTTCTTGTTTGTTAGGATTTTCTTATTTTTTTTGCCTATAAAAAATTGTTGCTCTTCAACTGAAAAATATATCTATCATCTTATGTTTCTCAAACATACTTTGAAACGTGCTATTTAATGACACATAACGGTCAAAAAAATTAGAAAAATCCTGCAAACAAACTTGAAAACCTGGTTTTTCGCATGGTTCAAAAATCTCTAGTTTCTTTCATCATGAAAAATACATCGTCTAATGATATTTTATCAAAAAAATTAAAAACATGCTGTTTATTGATGTAGAAAGGTAAAAAGGTGGGGTAAATCTAGTTAGGACCCACGCATAACACTTGAAAACCTGGTTATTTGCATAAACGGTTGTATTTGTTTTTTTGACGTCTAAACATATTATTTTTCTTATGTTTGGGTAATACGAATTTGAGACATATCGATTCAGATTGTATCGACCTCAAATAATATTATTAACCCTGCAAAATTTCATAAAAATCCTTAAAACTTCGAAAAACATGTTATTTTGGGGGTTTAAGGTGTTTCGACAAATTTTTAAATATTCTAAAGCACTAAAAGCACATAAAATGGTGAACGTTCCAGGTTTTGAAAAATCCAAAAATGAGATAAAATGATTCAGATGAATGAATTGTGCTTGAAAGTGTCGGAACAGTACAAGCCCATTGGCTTCCGAGAATGTCGGTAGAATTAATTTAAACAGCATTTCCTTTTATTTAAAAAACCGAAGTATAAATATTTTAAACAATACGAACTGTACTTTTCAAGTTTATTTAATTTTTCATTGGCTTCCGAGAATGTCGGTAGAATTAATTTAAACAGCATTTCCTTTTATTTAAAAAACCGAAGTATAAATATTTTAAACAATACGAACTGTACTTTTCAAGTTTATTTAAAATATTAATATATCCAAATATTTGAATAAAGCTATTTATTCAAATATATTATTCATATTTTATTTATTTGACGTTACAAGGTATGTACCTACTCCTGTCATGTCAGATCAATATTTCAAACAGTTAATGTTGTCATGGTAACTTTAAAACACGCACGTTTTTGAAACTTAAATTTAAATACGCTGATGCGTGTTTTAACACATTGTATGCTCATCATGTCTATGAGCATCAAAAAATCGCTTTAGTCAAATGCTGATACATATGTTTTATAATGTCTAGTATAAATACCATTATCTATAAAAGTGAGCGTCACGCGTTAAAAAAGACACATATTAAGCCAAAACCTTATACCAGCCAACAATATTTAGCCAACAAGAAACTGATCACAGTTATAACTATGTTTTAAAAAAAAATACTCTCACCACCTATCATTAGCAGATCATTAGGTTTTAACCATGCAAAGTATTAAATAATTAACATGGGGTACCAATAAAAAAATAGACAAGTTTTGTAAAGGCCTATGCTGTAAATTTTTTGAAATTTTTAAATTTAATTGCAATCAACCGAAAAAACACCTGGAGAAGATGGAATAATTGTAAGTGAAATGATAAACTAGGGACCGAGTTGAAAAGCTAAGTAAAGCTGAAAACACCAACCAATTCCCAGAAAAGGTAATAAATAAAATACAAGTGGCGCAGACAGCAATTGAGAGTTGAACATATCCCTCAGAGCAAGAAAATATGCAATGGAATTATTTACGGGAGGCGATGACGATTAAGAATTTAAACATCATTCTCAAATCATCATTCTGGATCGACACTAGCAATAGAAATTAGGCAAAAAGTTGATTATACTACGCATATACACCTCAGATAATGAAATATGAAGCAATAATTATCTATTTCTTGTAACATAATATCATCAGTGGAGATTATTCATGAGTAACCCCTTTATCTTCTTCTTAAGGTGTCTTCTCCATTATCATCAGTGACAACACAGCAACAACATCCAAACTAGTATGTTTTTTTGTAAAAAGCAATATTTTGTCAATTCTTCTTCTTCATGTATTATGTCATTTCAGAACGTTGGTTACCATCATAGCTATCTTAATTTTATTCACTGCCACCCTAAATACCATGCTTGTATCAACACCATACCAATCTCGCAAATTCTTCAACCATGAGGTTTTTCTTCGTCCTGGACTGCGTTTGCCTGCTATTTTTCCTTGCATGATATTTTGTAGCAACCTATATTTGGGACCTCTCATTGGTTCTAGTGTTAGATTAAACAAAATAAATGGTGTTAGATTAAACAATCTGAGATTTGCCGACGACACCGTTCTGATCGCAGAAACACTTGAAGAGCTACAGACATTGGTGAATAAGATAGCAGACTGCAGCGAAGAATATGGACTATCTTTGAACATAAAGAAAACGAAATTTATGGTAATATCGAAATCAACACAAAATGTCCAAAATTTATATTTACACAATGAAATTATCGATCGAGTTAGCAAATACAAATATTTAGGCACTTTTATAAATGAAGACAACGATAGCTCAGCGGAAATCAAAATAAGAATAGAAAAAGCCAGATCCATATTCACTAAAATGAAGAGAGTGTTCTGCGGAAGAGATTTGAGCCTTGAAATGAAACTTCGCCTGATGAGATGTTACGTACTTTCTGTGCTGTTTTACGGAATGGAGTCATGGACGTTAAAAAAGATTGATATCAAAAAATTAGAGGCATTTGAACTGTGGATGTATCGCAGAATCCTGAGAATATCATGGACCGAGAGAGTCACAAATGTCGAGGTCTTGAGAAGAATGAACAAAGAAAAGGAAGTCATATTTACAATCAAAAAACGAAAACTGCAATACTTGGGCCACATTACAAGAGGCGAAAGATATGAACTGCTTCGAATAATTATGCAAGGGAAAATAGCAGGAAAAAGGTCCATAGGAAGAAGACGAAACTCCTGGCTAAAGAATCTACGGAATGGTATAGTTGTAGCAACAACGAATTGTTTCGGTCAGCAGTTTCGAAAATACGTATAGCCCTGATGATCGCCAACCTTCGGAACGAAGATGGCACTTGAAGAAGAAGAAGATTGGTTCTAGTATTGTGGAGTTTCGAATCTTTTCCACCCAGGAAACTTTTAAAATTCTTCTATAGAACCACATTTCGAAAGCCTCAAGGCGATTTAGATCTATTTTATTCACAGTCCAGGACTCGACACCATAAAGTAAGACCGAGAATACGTAGCAGCGAAGTAAGCGGATCCTCAATGCTAATTTTAGGTCTCTGTTACATAACACCTTGGACATCCTTCTCAAAGCAGCTCTAGCCTGCTCTATCCTAGATCTAATTTCGCTGTGACTTTCTTCGTTACAATTTAATTGCTGTCCAAGATAAACGATTTTATCAACTTGCTCAAGTTTGGTATTATTTACATATATAGACGGTTTTATATGCTGTTGTTTACTTATTACGAGTCTTTTGGTTTTCCGTATGTTAAGATCCAGACCTGCCTCCCTACAACTCTCAACGATACTATCAAGTAGTGTTTGCAGATCTTCTTGACTAGAAGCTAGGAGTACTGTATCGTCCGCATATCGCAAATCATTGATGACTTCGCCGTTCACAAGTATTCCTTCTTGTTTTTCAGAAAGTGCTTTCCTGAAAATTCTTTCGGAGTAAACGTTAAAAAGCAGGGGTGACAAGAGGCATCCCTGCCGTACTCCTCTTTTAATATTGAGAACCTGTGATTCCACACCATCTACTAAAGCTGATGTTGTTTGATTCCAATATAAATTTGCAATTATTCGAACATCTCTGCCGTCCAAGCCAATGTCTTTTAGAGCTTCGAACAATATAGAGTGCTTAACACGATCAAATGCCTTTTGGAAGTCAATAAAACAACAGTATATGTCTACAGATATATCACGACATCTTTGAGCAAGTACGTTAATTCCAAACAGTGCCTCTCTCGTTCCAAACCCGTTACGGAAACCTAACTGACTGTCATCCAGGTATGGAACTTAATTGGTTAAATGTCTCTACCTTAAAACACAAGTTTTAAGGATATTCTGGTTAATGGATTTTAGCATTTCTCCTTTTTTTTTCTAGTCTTGGATCCTACCTGATGTTATTAACTTCTACTCTGAATAATATATTCAATTTTTTGTGTCCATTGATTTAAGTCGTCCAGATACATGTGTCTTACGGGTTCGACGCTGATAGTAATCTTTCTCTACATAAAAGTATTAACATGCTATATTTATCTTATATTTTATCTGTATTTTGTCTATGTTCGTTTTTATAATCTTATGTTTGTATTTTTGAATTATGTACTTACGTTTTTTTACAATTATTACTGTATTTACTCCATGTATTGAGCCATACGCTAAATAAATATCATTTTCCATCTAACCAAAATATTCTAGTTTTTTTTTTATTTGGTAGAATAAGCATTTTTCAAAACGGATCTGACAGATCCTATATTCTATCGTCGATTCCGAATGTCTATTTGTAGAGAAGCTGTACTTGACAAATTACTACTTCATGATTTGTCATTGCTTTCGAAGAAACGATTTTTTATATCATTTACATACTAAAAAATATTAAATAAATAAACTAAATTCTTCAATAATTTTCAATATCATTGCATTGCTACAAATTTAAAATCATGGAAACGTTCGTCAAGAAGAAGAAGTCAGTTCCCATCTCTGACAGCGTGTCGGGGGTGGCAATCGGTTATCGGATTAGCGTTATCTTAACGATATAGACGGTGTCAAGGCGCGTGTCTATGCCGCCTCCCATTTAAATAATGCCTCTGATGGGTTTACTACCCTCTACCCGAGGTCCTTAAGGGTGGTAGGTGGGTATATGTAATAGATGCTAGGGGATTTTTTATCGGTAAATACGTGACTCATTATTTTTTACCATGTTTTATGAATCTATAAAATATTTAAAAATTATCTTCAGTGTTACACACACTCAAAATAGATAAAACAATTTCCTGAACACGCATTGTTTACACGTTTTCTAGACATTAAGTTAAATACGATTTTTTATAAAGTCTGCCAAAAAAGTTATACAGAATGACAAATCATCGTTATTTTTTTTTATTTAGAAAAAACAACATATAATCCACATCAACCACGCAGGATTATTAGTGGAGTAACGTACACAAGAATTCATGTTATTTACATTAAATAGATATATAAAGGTAAATCTTTTAAATAATTTATTACACGGTCAGTGTTTATGGTTAAAGTGGTTTTGATGTCATCTGAGATTATAAATTTTCTTCTTGATTCTTTGTGGTACTGGCAGTCAATCAAAAAATGCTTCACCGTCAATGGGAGAGAACAGTTTCTGCAGGTTGGAGAAGATTCTTTGTTGATTAAGAATTTAAGGGTCAGTGCAGTGTGTCCAATTTTTAGTCGGTTTATTATTACTTGGTCCCTTATATTGGATGGATTATTCAAGATGGTCTTCACAAGGGGATAAATCTCATATAGTTTGGTTCCTGAATCTTTCCAGTAGTCTTGCCATAACAATATGTTTATTCAGTGGTCTTTAATTAGGTTTTTGAGATTGGAGTATGGGTAATTTCTTGATTTGGTTGTGTATTGTGAGTTTATTCGACTTGTGTTTGCTAGGCTGTCCACTTTCTTATTTCCAGCTATTCCTACATGCGACTGTACCCAGATAAATGTTAATTATTTTCGAGTTGATTGAATTATATTTATCTAATTTTTTATAGCCCGAAATATTGGATTTGTAATTTGTTTTACACCTAATAGAGCATTTAATGAGTCAGTGATGATAACACATTTATTCTCACTACGCGTTTTGAAGAAAATTAAGGATTCCAAAATGGTTGTGGTCTCGCCTGTAAGGATGCAGCAGTTTGTAGGCATAGATATAGTGTGAGTAGTGTATTTAAAGTAGTATGTAGCAGCATGTCCGTCATGAGTTTTAGAGGCATCACTGAAAATTTGGAGATAATTAGGATAATGAGATATGACTTCGGAGTACAAGTGTTTAATGAAAATTGGATTTGTAGTGTAGTTGAAAAATTGAATCCCGTTTCTAATGCCCAGTTTTGAAGTTGTTTTAACATAAGTTTTAATATATTTCTTGCTGAAACTAGGATATTAGATTTGGTGTAAATAACAATATCATCCGCGTAAATGCTAGCTTTAATAGAAGCTCTAATCACATTTATGATGCTATTAAAAGCCACTAAAAATAGGGTTGGACTTAAAATGGATACTTGAGAGATTCCATTATCAAGCATATGCCAAATTTGAAAGATTCAAAGTAAAATATCGGGAAAATGATGCATTTTTGAAAGAAAACTCACAGAACCTTTTTTAAAGAGCATTAATAGACTATCATAAAAAAGACTCTAGCTCAAAAATTGAGTGAGTTACGATAAAAATAAGGTCAATCATTTTTTACAAAAAAATCGATGAAAACAACCCCCTAACCATCTCCATAATTAAAATCGATCTTCACCCTTCTGCAATTCTCTTTGTACATGTATTGTTAATATGTCCAAGAAGTTTGACCCATTTAAAATGCTTAGTTTTAGAAAAAGTACAGCATAAAGCGAGAAACGATTTACAATTTCATCTTTTTTACTCTTCTTTTTTTAAATATCCCCGAAAATACTGAATATATGAAAAAAATAAAAATGTACTGAATTGAAGCTTTTTTAATGACTAAAATTTTCCTTTATTTAGATTTGTTATACAATGAATATTTGGCGAGATATAGCCGTTTAAAGCATCGATTTACGATTAAGCACCATATTTTTCGAGCCCTTTAAACTCACCCCATTTAAAAATCAAGAGATCCAAAAAGATTTAATTCACAGATCCTTGTAGCTCTTAAAAACCTCTACAAAACCGTTTTTGAAGAAACACTATCGTTAAAAATGAAGGATATACGTTAAAAAAAGCAATTAATTTTTTTTTCCGGAAAATTCCATTAGTATAGTACAGTATATTTCGGAGCATAATAATCTACAAAACCGGTATATTAGGTAGTGGGGCGTTATATGAAAATTCGAAATTTTAAGCGTTCTTATTTTGAAATCCCATACAACAGAATAAAACATCTGCTCATATGTCTATGGCTTGACAATGAAAATATCAGAGCAACAAATTGGGGATGGTATTGGGGATGGGATGGGAGACCATTCTGTCTCCGGCTTCTATATAAAATGTAGCTTCTCCATTTCTTAAATTTTAAAGTGTTTGTTTGTCTTTGTTTAGTGTATTTGTTATGTTTTTTTTTAAACTTTGATAGTATACAAGGCAACTATCGAACACAGTGATTAATTAAATCTTGCCCAAGTACTTTCGATCAATAGATCATCTTCAGGGGCATTTCGTCAGTTGTGGGCTATCCGACATGAGTAGAATGTCATAAAAGTAAAATTGGACATAACAATACAATACACAAAGACAAACAAACACTTTAAAATTTTTTAAAGGAGAAGCTACATGTTATACAGAAACCGGAGACAGAAAAATTTCTGCCTTAGTCTATCTATCTATTCTTGTACAATGATATAATGAAAATTGAAATTTGATCCTCACTATTGTTGTTTAATTGTATTCGGAAGAAATAATTTAAAAATCATTTAAAGAAACAAAGATTGGAATAAGAGTTAATGGAAGACATATCAATAACTTTGGATATACAGATGACACTGTGTTAGCTAAGAAAGTGGACTAAATGTTAGAAAAAAAACAAATTTATAACCATTACAAAGACCTAACAACAAAGCACATTCAATATAAACAGGAACACTTTAGAAAAAATTAACAAATACAGATATCTGAGGATAACGACTTTAAAAAAGAATATAGATAAGATAAGACTATATATAAGAATGAGAATTCTACAAGCAAGATCAATTTTTAATAAAATTAGAAATGTAGGTACTGTACAGCAATGACTTTACCTTAAAATTGAAAATAAGATAATAACACTCCTTTGTGTTTTCCGTGCTGCTCTATGGAATGGAGGCCTGGACCTTAAAAAAAGAAATTAGTGATTGGTTGGAAGGATTTGAAATGTAGTGCTACAGATTTTAAAGCATGTTAAAAGTAAGCTGGGTGAACAGAGTACCAAATGTTGAGGTGCTTTGGAGAATGAAAAAAGAAATGAAAATAATGAATAATAAGAAAGTTGCAATGTATGGCTCATGTGATGAGCGGAGATAAGTACTTGTTATTACAGATGACAATACAGGGTAAAATACAACAAAAGAGAAGTATTTTAAGAGAGAGTATTTCCTGGTTAAATAATTTAATGAAGTGATATAAAAGCTGTTATGTTGAATTATTTAGAGCTGCAGTATCAAAAGTAAAAATAGCCGTGATGATTACCAACCTCCTAACAGTAGACGGTACTTAGAAAACAAGAACAATAACAACATTTTTGTTATTGTTCTTATTTTGTATTCGTTCGTTCATTTGTATTTTGTTAAATTCGAACCGAATATCTTTTATTAGCAATAAATTTATAAGCTTTTTATGGCTTTAAATTTATATGGCTGTTTAATAACATATCCCGAGAGCAAAATAGATCATATAAGTTTAATAATTCAAATTGTCATCGCTATTGGTGATATTACATTATTTTCTATTTTAAATTTCGAAATTCTTAAAAGAATTCGTGAATAGTTCATTTGTCCACACAAATAATTTCCTCCTGTATGAGATATACGACACACTGTGTTTCGAAATATTGCCATTTCATAACAAACACAAACATGTCTCCGGGACTGAAACATAGAAGCTTATTGTGAGTGGCACATAAATATACCCTTTATATTATGTAAATTTCTATTTGTGGATCAGCAATTATAATCATTATAATATTTTATCTGGAAGACTAATCTAAATAACATAATTAGTATGCGAAACCTCCGAGAGTACATTATAAATGAGTGGGTGGTCCCTTTGCTTTGGAACGAAAATGTGGATTATGTGAGTATCAAAGTGTGTCTTAGATATTTACTAAGAAATAAAATAAAATCTTCAAAAAATAAGGGCATGGTAAATTTAATGCTTTACTTATACGAATAATACAATTTAGATGTAGAGTAATCATTTTTTATATTTTTATATTTATTACGCTCGGTTCACAGAGAAGTACCGTTCCCGTCATAAAAACTGGTACAATTCTTATAATCAAAAATCGTGTTTTTTAAGTTGTGTAAGTTGATCTTGTCAGATGTGTCATTCTAATTTCTAGGGCACCATTGCCAGTTCAACGAAAATATTATATAAAACCAGCTAAAAGCAGGACTGTGTGACAGACCGCCAGTTGTGACAATACTAAAAACTAAATGATTATCGAGCATTCTCGATCAGTCAGTCACATTAAATTTGTTTAAACATGCATCCTAAAAAATTCTCATATTAATTTTGTAATTTTTCATCATCTCAATTAATTACCATTGATTTGTAATTATTATGTAATTATCATTGATTTGTATTTTATAACAATTTATGAAAATATTTCAATTCAAAAATAATGACAGATAATCAACCTAGACAAACTTCAAATTATTATAATAAAATATTACAGTGAGATATTGGATTGAAACTGTCAAGTTTTGAAAAGCGTTTTTTTCGTCACGGATATTTTATAGTTTATAATACGTAGGATAAAATAAAATGTTATTTTTTTATATTTATTGTTCCTGTAATAAATAATAATTTAATCTTGGTAGTTTGTTATTAAACTTATTGACACAAAATACAGTTCGTGTTCGGTAGGTAATTGAAGTATAAAATTACAGTAGGTGCATTCCAATGTTCCCTGTGCCCTGTGCCAATACCACAGGTTTAAAGATCCTGCAAACATTTTGGACAATAACTCAACCCTGTCTTTGCTTATTTAATTTCTTAGATACGGTTTTTTGATGTTAATGATAAAAATAATACCTATCTAAAAATTTTATACATTTTTTAACGTTATTTTTTTAATTAGATTTAGTGCAATTCCGTTATCTGTATTGGCAACAACGAATTGATTTGTGAACACAGGTTTACATTGGGAAAAAAAGTGTACCAGTTTTATATGACGGGAAGTGTACATCTTAAAAACGTCGTAACTATCAATAATATACCACAAGTAAAATTCATATGATGCATATTAATTCATATTAATGCTATTCTATCATTTGCTAGAGGAGAAACATCTTTAAAATTCCATGCTATTTATAACAACGTGAACACTTAAGTGTAGTGGGACCCTATAAGGACCAGATACATTTTTTAATTTTTACGTCTAATTTTCAAGTTTTGCTGGGATAAGAAGAGTTATTTTTCTTCTAATCGTACTTTTGTTCTAGAATGTCTGAATTATTCTACATTGCTTGTCACCACTTTAACCGTTTTCAAGAAGAACGGTATTAAATACTAAACATTCTGAGAATGAGAATCAAACCAATTTTGTAAAAAAATACTATAATAATACCACAAACATAATTTTTCAAGTTTCATATCAAGTTTGAGATACTTGATCCCAGTTAAAAATCATGCAATGCAGTGGCGGCCGGTCAGGGCCGGCAGGGTCGGCAGTGCCGACCCACACCTTTATAGATATTATAGATTTTTTAAAATATTTAATTCAGTATTTCAATAATTAATTGTGGCAGATAATCAGTTGATGTCATTTGTTTCTGTGAAATTAAAAAGATATCTGTGAAATAACTAAATTTTATTTATGGTTTTTAAAAGACTAAGACCAATTCGACCAGACTAAATTTTTTTCATGGTTTTTAAAAGAATTCGTCCAACCTGAGCGTTAAGTGATCTCTGTGTAAGACACTTTTAAAATTAATGATCCGAAATCGGAGACATGCATCCGTCTGTGAATTCTTAAATAGTCACGTTTCAGGGTTTCGGCAAGCCGATTCCAAGATTGACGATTTACAATATTTTTACATGTAAAAATCAATGGAATATTACTTGATGAGCAACCAAACATACATTTCTTTCCATATGAAGTTAATTACCAAGTACGGCAAATTTAAATTTGCCGATGCTTCTTAAGGATTGGTGATTGGTCGTGAACTGTACCTTGTGAGCGTGGGATAAAATGTTATTCGGGATGAGGATGGATAAGTAGTGAAATGAAGTGATATTGAGTGTACGAACTAGCTTTTCTTTCTGTGATTTATTTTTATTTTCTAAAGTAATACTGTGATACGTTACCACTGCCGTAAATAGTTAAAGTATTGATAAATCTGATATTGTAAATTATATTTTGCAAAATGGGTTTTCATCTATTCCATACAAAAAACAAATTGTTATTAAAAATATGGGGCCTTAAATGACCCGGCTTATAAATATTAGTACAGAGGGGGTAAGGGAAGTAATAGATCATTTTCAGATAATTGGTATAGCAAGTACTCATGGCTTACCGGGAGTGAAATAAAAAACAAACTTTTCTGTTGGCCTTGCATTTTATTTTCGAGAAATAGGTGCATCAAAATCCGTGGTGTGAATCTGGTTACGATAATTTAAAGGAATTATTTAGGGCTTTACATAAACATGATATTTCGAAAGATCATACATACAGCCAGATTAAATTAGATTTATTTGAAAAACAATATATTTATGTTTCATTAGATAATGCGCAAAGTGAAAATGCTATTAAAGCGAAACTGTTGTAAAAAATCATCACGCAGTTTTACGTTGTTTAATTGATATTGTAATTTTTTTAAGTTGTCAGGAATTAATATTTAGGAGACACGATGAATCGGAGCATTCGTTAAATCAAGGCAATTATAGAGAAGTAATAAAGATGTTTAAGAAATACAATTTGGAATTATCTAATTTACTTTCTGATTTGAAGACATTTAGAAGTGATGATATCTCGATCCGTGAAGCAATCGATTTGAAAACTTTATTAAATGATTACTCTTTTAACATCCTTCTAAATATTGTTAGCAAAGTGTTTACCAAAACCGATTTAATATTCAATGTTGTTCAAAATCGGTTAACTGGCAGTATTCATTCCAAAAATACAATAACAAAACTAGTGCAAAATCTCAGAGATTTTCGTAATGATAGTAATTTCTAGTTAATTTAATTTTAATTTCTAAGTAGGCAGTGACGTTTTGGACTCGCTTGATATTTCCGACCCCCCCCCCCCCAAAAAAAGACAAAGGCATGATACAAAAACAGATCTCGAAAAACGAGTATATTTTGAAATTTTGGAAACTATTATTTTGCAAATAGATACTCGTTTTTCGAATTTTGAAGTTTTGCAATTTTTTGACCTCTTTGACGATTCAAAATTTAAAAGTTACGCCAAAGAATTTCTAAGATATATATTAGACAGGTTAATTAAAAATTATCCATCATTCTTTAACAAAATAAAATTAAAAAATGAATGAAAAGTTTTAATGCTAATCCAAATATTTTCGGAAGGTGGGATAAGTTACAAGATATGTATAATTTTATATACTGCAATTCATTACAACAAACTGTTATCGAAATTAATAAATTATTGTCATTAATTATCTCATTACCACCAACGTCTGCCTCAAATGAACGAGATTTCCCTTGTCTCAAAAGAATCAAAACGTTTTGTTGAAACACCATGAAACAAGAGCGAATGTCAAGCTTGTCTCAAATGTCAATAGAAAAAAACTTTTAAAGTCTCTCCAAAACTCTAATAAATTTTACGTTAAATATGACGTTATAACCCATTTTGCTACTTCCAAACAACGTAAACTAGAATTAATTTATAAACATGTTTAGGTTCTAAATTTAAAGAACAAAACCTTCTATGATGATTGAAGCCTTTATTACACCTATCTGAGGAGACAAAAAATATCTTGCCGACCTCGTCTCTCAAGCCACGAGCCGCCACTGATGCAATGATGATACCATCCACACAGTATTATGTTAACAACAAATGGTTTCAAAAGCTCACTCGACAAAGAGGGGTTTGTTATAAAGTTTGTTTTCACTCGACAAACAACGATTGTTCATTTGTTGTCAAATGAACAATCTCAGTGTACAATTCCTTGTACACTGAAATTGCACCTGTGTACGAACTAGTAAAGTTAGGAATAATTCATCTAATGAAAATTGAAGTCCACTTCAAACCGAAAAGAATCTCAGACATTTCGATGCCAAACATAATGTATCTAAAATTTATAGCGGATAACAAAAAAATTGAGCAGCTAAAAATTCCATGAACACATGGTCCACAGATATGAAAAAAATAATGCAGTACGTCATAGTAAGTGAGGTCACATGATACTAACACAAAATATTTAAGTCGTAGGTATATTTCTTCTTAGAATCTTTTGATTACTATTAAACTGGGAATAAGCCACAATTAAAGATAAAAATACGTTTATTGACGTTTCAATTTCCACTTCGGAAATCGTTCTCAAAATACAAACAGTAAATTAAACAAATTTTGTTTTTTGTTACATAGTGAAAAATTCTTCTAATAATTTAATTTTATCTGACTCATTTATATTGACAATTCAGACATACATTATGCATTTTAAAGTAGACGACTTTAAAATGATATTGCCAATATTGTTGAGTTGGCTCCTGGGACGACTTTACTTATAAGATAGTTCATTCGATTACATGAAATCAACTTTAACTTGAGAATATCCGACAGAAAAAAATCATAGCATGTAATTCGTCTTTAAAAAGATAAACACATGACATGATGACAGTAAAATTCTCCTGTTAGTGATTCCATAGTAAATTATGAGGGAAAACCAGGAAAAAAACCTCATAATACTATCCCGACATTGTAAGTATTTGTTCGTGAATTTAGTTTACCTTCAACAAACATCAAAATTCTGATTTTATATGTTACGTTATTTAAAAAACATAAATGATGCATCCTCTATATGTTACTGACTTACTAATACTGGTATTTTCTTATTAATAACTTCCTCTTTCAATATTGGTAACCAGATCCTACTACATTCTGCCGAGGAATTTGCGACACCATTGGCCTCATTTAGCATAATTAGAGCCGCTTCTTTGATTTTTCTTTTTTTACCATCCGTTTTTTTTAGGACTACATTTTAATTATTCCATTGAACCCTATGTTCATTATCCCATGCGTGTTTACAGATTTGAGATCTATCAAATTCTTTATTTTTAATATAAGATTGATGTTCACTTATTCTAACATTTAATGGCCTTGATGATTCACCTAAATAAAACTGATCGCATTCACAAGGTATTTTATAAATGCAATTCTTTGTCCTTTCTTGTTCATTGTTAGGTTTGGTTTTGGACAAAATAGATCTCAACGTGTTTGTTGTTTTGAATGTTGTTGAAATGTTGAATTTATTTCCTATCCTTTTAAGTTTTTCTGATAGTCCTTTTATGTACGGTATTGTTATTTTTAACTATTTTTTTAAAAACGTATTTTTATCTTTAATTGTGGCTTATTCCCAGTTTAATAGTAATTAATTTACAATGCCACAAGAAAATAGCTTCAGAACAATATTAGAATCTTTTAGTCAAATACACTGGAATTACAGCCTCTAGACATATTTTATTATATATTCGTAAAAATATTTGAAGATTTCTATTAATGTAAAGTTAAAGAAATGCGAGTAGCAGGTAGGAACTCCTTTGGAGTCCCTTGGATTCTATTGGATAGACTATCAGGGAAAGTGAATTAATCCCTGCCCTCCGCAGATTCCAGGAGTTTCTTGATCTCTTAATGGTCCCTTGTTCAGGGTCACAGATGAAGTCCAGAACGGCATCCAAGGCGTCGAAGAATATGTTCGGTACGGCAAAGATGGCGGAGTTGGCGACCCCTGATTTTAGGGATAGTATAAGATCACAAACCTAAAAGCGTCTGACCTGGAGCAGCTGGCTTCAAACAGCGACGGTACTCACAATAAGCAGCTGAATTAAAAACTCACCAACCAGCCTTGCCTGCGTGGTGTATTAAGGCAAATACCTCCCATCAAAATGTTAGATTTTAAAACAAAAATGGATGTACTCCAGGTGAGTATAGCGAGAAATCGAAAGTCTGATTTATCAGTCTGAAACTGATTTATCAGTCTGTCCAAGGATTCTGGGGGGAATAAAAAACTGACGACGCGAAAGACGAAAAACCTTTAACACTCTTTATCTGTACCTAAAATCATCAGCATCATGCAACTTCTTCTGTCCACTGCTGGATATAGGTCTCTCCCATTTTTCGCCACTCTTTATGGTTCTGTGCGTCTTGTTGCCATTTCTTGGATATTCGTTTAATGTCGTCGATCCAGCGTCCATCCTGCGATTGTCTTCTCTTGGGCACCAGTCAAGAGAAGACAAACCTACAATGCCAAAACATTATTATCTAAAGAAAAAGTCGCCGAAACGGAAATAGAGATGTAAAAAGTAAAATGGACTATCATTGGAATCAGTGAGGTAAGGCGAAATGGAGAAAACCTCACAACACTAAATTCAGGGCATATATTTTACAGTATAGGTAGTGAAACCGAATCAATCAGAATCAAGATCAGAAACGAGATAGATTACATAATCAGTGACAAAAATCGTATATTCAACGATGTCACAGTCCTTAATAGCTTTACCACAGGCAGCGATAATAGAATGGTAAGAGCTAAATTAAAATTAGACTTAAAGCTAAATTAAAATTAGACTTAATATCAGAAAGATCCAAAATGATTAGGAAGAAAGCCAACCCGATATGGGGCGACCCAACGAATTTAAATAAATACCAAGACAATACCAATAAAATCCTACAACAAAATGAATGCATAAATAATGAAAATACCCTAAACGAAAATATCGTAGAAGCTATTCGAGAGGTTCAAGTAAAATGCTGCCCTAAAAGACGCCAAGACGAAAAAATAACCATTGAAACAAAGCAACTAATGGAAACTAGAAGAAAAATCAAAGGAGACGAATTGACGAAGAAAACTACGAAGTATCAAAAGCTATAAGGAAAGATTTAAGAAAATTTAAGAAGAAAAAAATTCCACTGAACTATAGAAGAGAATAAAAGTCTGAAAGTACTGAGAAGACGGCTAAACAATGGAAAATGTGAAACACACAAACTAAAGAATAAAGGAGTACCCATATCAAATAGGGAAGAACTACTACACATAGTTGAAGACTTCTATCAAGAACTATAGACAAGTCAAAGAGAAGACCAAACGAACTTGATTCCGCCGCATCAAGCAAAATCAACAAGCAGGGTTCAGAGCTCATGCTAGAGATCACACTAAGCAAAATCCAAGACGCAATGAAAAAAATAAAAACAAAAAAGCACAAGAAGATGGAGTCGTAATAGAAGCTATAAAGATGGGCTAACGTGCTCTTCTCAACCAAATAAAAATTTTTGTTTAACCTATGTCTAACAGATTGTTGCATACCGGAAACATAGAACAATGCAGTAACAATTTTACTGTACAAGAACGGAGGCAAGGCGCACCTAGAGAACTATAGACCAATCAACTTATTAAACCACATCTATTAAATGTTTACCCGAATAATTACGACAAGACTAGAAAAAAGTTGGATTTCTACCAGCCCCGAAAACAAGCTGGCTTCTGCTAAAAATTCGGAAAAAACAATTACTTACGGCAAACGAAAAATCAATAGATTATAACAGATCGCTGGTACTTATCTTCGCAGACTTTCACAAAGCCTTCGATACCGTGGAATTAGACAGCATTATATCTGCTCTGAGTAATAGTAGAATAGACTACCGGCTTACACAGTTAGTGCAAACGTTGTACCAAAACGCCACAATGCGTGTAAAACTACATGATACCACTAGAAAAATTCATATAAAGGAAGGTGTGTGACAATCTTTCACTTAAATTATTTATAACGGTCCTCGAATACGCCTTTGAAATGCTAAAGTGGGAAAATAGAGGAATAAAAATGGACGGGGAAATGCTCGTTTATCTGCGTTTTTCCGACGATATAATACTTGTTACCGAAGATCTGCGTGAAGCACAATAAATGCTACAAGAATTAGAAAACGTATCTTCAACAATAGATCTAAAAATGAACATCACGACATGACAACAAATAGAGTAGCAAAGACGGCAAGAGATGGTTCCATGATAGGAAGACGATCAGTAGGAAGACCACGAGAACGATGGAATGACAACTTACTGGAGGCACATTAAAAAACAGACAGTCATGTCTATACAAAAAAAGAAGAAGAAGACTATTTATTAAACTCTGTTCTTTTATAGCAAAATTAGTGTGATTTAATTCCAAAATGTCACATAAAAAGTTAAATAGTTTTAAAGATATGGTAACTTCTTTGATTCATTATTTTGAACAGCAACGATATAATAACGGACCCTGTCTATTGTTAACTACTATTAGGGAAGTATATAACGTATTTTTTATATGTTTAGGCGTTGATTGAATAACCTAAAATTGGGTTATTCAATCAACGGTTTAGGCTGATACTTAAAATATACATTCTTGTTTTAGCGTGTAACTGAAGGTATAAATTTACATATTTCAAAAAGTTTTATTTCTCAGGCCGTAAAAACTAATACACCTTTATCATCACCACCCAAAAAACGTGCTAAACGAGGTCTAGGAAAGTTACCATTACTAAAATAATCAATACAAGTGAAATTCGTAATACAATTTACAGTATGTATGAACGAAGTAAGTATACTTTTCGTTAGATAATTTTATTTAATTTTCTATAATTTTATTTAATATTACTTAATTTTACTTAATGTTATTTATTTTTATACAATTTTATTGAATTTTATAATTTGTTATAAGTTTATATATTTTTATTTAATTGTATTTAATTTAATTTATTTAATTTTCTTTAATTCTATTTAATTTTATTGACTTTTATTTAATTTTTTTAATTCATTTTATTTTATACAAATGTTTTAAAATCAAAATTAGCCAAGTCGATCATGTCGTTTTCGAGTTATTATAAAAAAATATATTACATAAAATTGTAATAAGTATATACATATTTAGGGTAGGTACATTAGTATATATACGACAATGTTACTATACACGCTTCATGATTTTTCGAGTCACGCTTAATAGGATTCTGGGCCAGTTCAAAACATCATACCGAACGATAAGAAGTGTTCACTTCAAAAAACCGTAAGACGGATGAAAAAAGTATAAGAAAACATCTACTAGTGTGTAACTTTTAAGCACCACACTTTTTTACATTGTTCACAAATTGTCTTCTCTTCTTAGGGTTTCTGTCCGATCCGAACGTTGGCAATCATTCTGGCTACGATGACTTTGTTGGATGCTATACGGAATAGCTGTCTTGAGGTATTTCTATACCTATGCTCTCAGGTTAGCAAGCCAAGATATTCTTCTTCGTTCTGGGGCCCTTTTTCCTTCAATTTCACCTTGCAAAATGCATTGAAGTAGCTCGTATCTGTCTTGATTTGTCATTATATGTCCCAAGTACTGCAGCTTACGGCCCTTCACGATGTTGACCAAATCCGCGGTTGTGTTTATCCTCCGCCGTACTTCTTCATTGGTGACTTTGTCTGTCCATGGTATCTTCAGGATCCTTCTGTATAACCATAGCTCAAAAGCCTGAAGTTTTGATATAGTTTCAGCCTTCGATGTCCACGTTTCTACTCCGTACACACGTAACATTTAAGGAGCCTTATTTTGTTTCTAGGGTGAGGTCATGGCTCTTGAACACAGAGCTCATAGTCAAGAATGTATTTTTTGCCTTTCTGATGCGACATTTAATCTCTTGGGTATTGTCTCACGACACATTGATTATAGTTCCCAAGTAGTTGTACTGTGAGACACTTTCAATTCTCATTTGTATGTATTATTACTAATTGACTTGCTTCCGCAAAAATCTCAAATGTATCTCCCCGGTCGTTTCCGTTTCCTAGACCAAATGGTCCAACTGCAGATGATGTTTTGCTGGCTCCAACTTTGGCGTTGAAGTCACCCATAACAATTGTTAGGTCTTGCTTTTTCAACTTTTTCACGACTTGATTAAGGCTATGGTATAGTTTTTCTATCTATTCTTCTGTTTCTTATGTTGCGTTTTCGGAACTTTCCAACTATTTCCTTCACTTTTCGATGTACATTGAAGTTATCATACCGACTCTGATACTCCTCTATTTCTTGACATTGCTCTTTTTTTTGGTTCTCTTTGGCTTCTCTTATTTTTCTTCTGATGATGGTATGTATCTTATATTCTTGGAGATTTTCTTTATTTTTTTTCTCTGATCCATGAGTTCAAGTATTTCATCGGTCATTCACGATTTCTGTTTCTCTGTATCTTTCTTCAGGTGTTGTTCTTTTATCTCTCTCACTGTTTCTTGTATGATGGTCAGACTTTTCTATATAGTTCCTGCATTTTTGTATTTTAGCACCTTTATATTGAGGTTTTCACTCACCTTCAGTCTAACATTGGGATCTTTCAGTTTTCTAACATCATATTTCTTCATCGACTTACTTGAAACCTTCTTCATTCTGACTTTGAAATTATCTACAACTGGTACATGATCGGAATTTATGTCTGCCCCTGGGTATGTTTTGACATATGTACAGCTGTTCCTATACCTCTTACAGTGGAACCTTGATTAACCGTCTCTCTATTAACCGTCACCTCTGTTAACCGTCATGGTCCATACATAAGTTATATTGACAACATAAGTAAAAATTTAGTCACCAATTCATTTTGTTTGCAAAAAATTTTCCACCAAAGACGATTCTCATTTTGGACAAGGTACCCGCCCATTCTAAAGCCGGTATGCTGCGGAGTGACAATAAAAATATTACGTACTCTTTTCTGCCTGCGAATACATCATTGATACAGCCAATGGATCATTCGGTCATTAAAACATTCAAAAGAAGATACAGAACAAAACTTATTCAAAACCTAGTTATGGAAGAGTAATTTAAAAACACACAGTCGACAATGCTGTGGATGCTTGGGCTGATGTTTCGGAAGTAACGCTGAAAAAAGCGTGGAATAAATTATGGCCTGAATGAACTTAAGATGAAAATGCTCTCCTCAAATGAAGTTTGAATCAACTGTTTTGTTTTCGTTCTCTAAAGATGACATAATCGAATGGTTAATTTGTTATGAGGACGCAAACGGCTATTGCTGACAGATGATGAAATCGTTGAAATGGCGACAGAGGCGGACGAAACTGATTCAGAAGCTGACAGAGACTTTGATGGTGGCGATATTGATGCTATTACAACTCATATAGACTTGCGTAAAGAAGCTAGAGGAGCTGCATCGCACATACAACAATTCATCAAATGGTATTCTCGGCAAGAAGAAGCAAACAAGGTAGATTTGATAATTCTACGTCGATTAAGAAATTCAGCTGTTGCAAAATGTGAAATAACAATAAGACAAACAAAAGGATTCGGCTGTATTCCTCTTACATTCTCAAATAAAACATACAAATAAAATTTGAGAGTTATACTCTGAATTTTTTTTAATGTTCTGTTAACCGTCTTTTCGATTATCCGTCATACCCTTGGTCCGGTGCCCTGACGGATAATCGAGGTTCCACTGTATTTACTAGCATGCAATCAATCTGATTTCTTACAATCCTTCCAACAGAGTCCTGTGGAGATTTCCAGGTGTGCAGTTTCCTTGGGTGTAGCTTAAACCAGGTGTTCATTATTACCAATTGATTTGCTTCCGCAGAAATCTCCAACTTATCTCCCCGATCATGCCGGTTTCCTAGACCAAATGGTATAACTGCAGATGATGTTTTGCTGGCCCCAACTTTGGCGTTGAAGTCACCCATTACAATTGTTAGGTCTTGCTTTTTCAACCTTTTCACGACTTGATTAATGCTATGGTGTAGTTCTTCTATCTCTTCTTCTGTTCCTTCTGTTGTAGGTGCATACACTTGAATTATATTGATTGGTCTTGCTTTTAGTTGTATGAGCATCACTCTCGCTGAGATTGGGATAAAGTTGTAAACAGATTTTGCCACTTCTTTTGTCAATATAATGCCGACACCCAATTCATGTTTGCCGTTATCTGTTCCAGAATAGTAAACGCGGTGTTCCCCGATATTTGCAGTTCCTGAACCTGGCCAATGCATTTCGCTTATTTCCAAAATATTTAGTTTCATGTGTGTCATTTCTTGTATGGATTTTACCTTCATATGCCATGGTTTTTACGTTCGATGTGCCTATTCTGATGTCTTCTTTGCATTTTAATCTTTTTGTTATACTTGTAACTGCTTCTCCCGGAGATCAGATTAAGGAGCTTACTCCGGAATTGAATTTCGCTGCAAGCATAGCCATTTGATTCTACTAGGTCTTATCCAATCCGGATCTTTAATGAGGTGTCTTGTCCCAATCTTTCTTCCTCATCTCTATACCGTTGACCGCCTCCGCGGTTCTTCCGCCTTTGAAGCCAGTATATTAACTCCAGGACAAAGAGGTGCCCTACCATTTACTAGCTCCTCCACCCGAAGCTGTTGGTCAGTAAACGGGGGATTGCTTATACCGGCAATCGCTCGGTGGAATTTTCGCCATATCTGGCTACCCTCACTTAGTTTAGCCTGCAGACCAACGCAGTTGCCTGGGGTGTGGCACGTGGAGCCATAAGTGAGAGGTAACTGTCTTATGAGGATCAGTTATCAAAAACCATCTCCCGTCTATGACGCTCGATGTGGTCGTTCCGATAAAAGGTGCTACCTCTATAACACAACTCTACACCCTCAATGTAAATAAGTAATGAAAAAAGTGTTCTTTTTTTATTCTATTTTACTTCTTTATGCTACACAAGCGACTATTTCTAATTTTTTTATTTATTTATATTGAATATTAATTTGTTTTGTTTTATAATCAATTGCTGCAATAATGATTCTGTGATATATTTGATTAAAATAAAGGCAAAATTTTTTTTGTAATTTGGCAACAATTACAACTTAAATCTTTGATGTAGATAATGACATACATCGGATTTATACTGTACCAACGGTTAATTACTATTAAACTGGGAATAAGCCACAATTAAAGATAAAAATACGTTTATTGACGTTTCAATTTCCACTTCGGAAATCGTTCTCAAAATACAAACAGTAAATTAAACAAATTTTGTTTTTTTGTTACATAGTGAAAAACTCTTCTAAAAATTTAATTTTATCTGACTCATTTATATTGACAATTCAGACATACATTATGCATTTTAAAGTAGACGACTTTAAAATGATATTGCCAATATTGTTGAGTTGCGCTCCTGGGACGACTTTACTTATAAGATAGTTCATTCGATTACATGAAATCAACTTTAACTTGAGAATATCCGTCAGAAAAAAATCACAGCATGTAATTCGTCTTTAAAAAGACAAACACATGACATGATGACAGTAAAATTCTCATTTGTAGTACCATGAATTCTCCTTGTAGTGAACTATCAAAATTTTTATTAAATATTTTAAAACCATTTACAAATAAAAATGACACATTCATAAAAAATACACAACATTTTTTAAATAAATTATCAAATATTGAATTTAGTTCAAATCATACTTTGGTAAGTTTTGACATAAATAGTTTATTTAAGAATGTGCCATTAAATAAGACTTTAAGTATAGTCAAGACAAAATTAGAGAGTAATGATTCATTGGCAACTAGAACAAGACTAAACATATCGGCTATAATAGAGTTATTAACATTATGTACTGATAATACATATTTTCAACTAAATAATGAATTCTATAAACAAAATTTTGGTCTAGCAATGGGCTCTAGTTTATGTCCATTCTTAGCCGATATATTTATGGAAGAGTTTGAAACAAATATCATTTCTAAACAAAATTTCAAACCCACAGTATGGTGGAGGTATGTAGATGATGTATTCTCAATATGGCCTCATGGATCAGAGTTGTTGGACACATTCCTAAATGATATAAACAATAAAGAAGAGACAATAACATTTACCATGGAAAAGGAATATAATAACACGCTACCTTTCCTGGATGTTTTAATCTCTAAGAACGATACTGGATATGAGACTCAGGTGTATAGAAAATCAACACACACCAATAGATATTTAAATTTCAAATCAAATCACAATATTAATATTAAAAAAGGGAATCATTAAGTCCTTATACGATAGAGCCAAAATTACTTGTTCTAACGAAAATTCGTTCTTGGAGGAAAAATATTTGTTAACATCTGTTTTATTAAAAAATGATTATCCTTTATCGTTTATAAATAAGGAGTTTTCAACAATCGATCGAATAGAACAGAACAACTTAGAACGAGATCCTACAGCATACTATGAGAGACTATGAGAGACCTATGTCCAGCAGTGGACAGAAGAAGTTGCAGGATGCTGATGATTTTAGGTACAGATAAAGAGTGTTAAAGGTTTTTCGTCTTTCGCGTCGTCAGTTTTTTATTCCCCCCAGAATCCTTGGGACAGACTGATAAATCAGTTTCAGACTGATAAATCAGACTTTCGATTTCTCGCTATACTCACCTGGAGTACATCCATTTTTGTTTTAAAATCTAACATTTTGATGGGAGGTATTTGCCTTAATACACCACGCAGGCAAGGCTGGTTGGTGAGTTTTTAATTCAGCTGCTTATTGTGAGTACCGTCGCTGTTTGAAGCCAGCTGCTCCGGGTCAGACGCTTTTAGGTTTGTGATCTTATACTATATCTAAAATCAGGGGTCGCCAACTCCGCCATCTTTGCCGTACCGAACATATTCTTCGACGCCTTGGATGCCGTTCTGGACTTCATCTGTGACCCTGAACAAGGGACCATTAAGAGATCAAGAAACTCCTGGAATCTGCGGAGGGCAGGGATTAATTCACTTTCCCTGATAGGCTATCCAATAGAATCCAAGGGACTCCAAAGGAGTTCCTACCTGCTACTCGCATTTCTTTAAGTTTACATTAATAGAAATCTTTATCTCAAATATTTTTACGAATATATAATAAAATATGTCTAGAGGCTGTAATTCCAGTGTATTTGACTAAAAGATTCTAATATTGTTCTGAAGCTATTTTCTTGTGGCATTGTAAATTAATTACTATTAAACTGGGAATAAGCTACAATTAAAGATAAAAATACGTTTTTAAAAAAATAGTTAAAAATAACAATACCGTACATAAAAGGACTATCAGAAAAACTTAAAAGGATAGGAAATAAATTCAACATTTCAACAACATTCAAAACAACAAACACGTTGAGATCTATTTTGTCCAAAACCAAACCTAACAATGAACAAGAAAGGACAAAGAATTGCATTTATAAAATACCTTGTGAATGCGATCAGTTTTATTTAGGTGAACCATCAAGGCCATTAGATGTTAGAATAAGTGAACATCAATCTTATATTAAAAATAAAGAATTTGACAGATCTCAAATCTGTAAACACGCATGGGATAATGAACATAGGGTTCAATGGAATAATTAAAATGTAGTCCTAAAAGAAACGGATGGTAAAAAAAGAAAAATCAAAGAAGCGGCTCTAATTATGCTAAATGAGGCCAATTGTGTCGCAAATTCCTCGGCAGAACGTAGTAGGATCTGGTTACCAATATTGAAAGAGGAAGTTATTAATAAGAAAATACCAGTATTAGTAAGTCAGTAACATATAGAGGATACATCATTTATGTTTTTTAAATAACGTAACATATAAAATCAGAATTTTGATGTTTGTTGAAGGTAAACTAAATTCACGAACAAATACTTAGAATGTCGGGATAGTATTATGAGGTTTTTTTCCTGGTTTTCCCTCATAATTTACTATGGAATCACTAACAGGAGAATTTAACTGTCATCATGTCATGTGTTTGTCTTTTTAAAGACGAATTACATGCTATGATTTTTTTTCTGACGGATATTCTCAAGTTAAAGTTCATTTCATGTAATCGAATGAACTATCTTATAAGTAAAGTCGTCCCAGGAGCGCAACTCAACAATATTGGCAATATCATTTTAAAGTCGTCTACTTTAAAATGCATAATGTATGTCTGAATTGTCAATATAAATGAGTCAGATAAAATTAAATTATTAGAAGAATTTTTCACTATGTAACAAAAAAACAAAATTTGTTTAATTTACTGTTTGTATTTTGAGAACGATTTCCGAAGTGGAAATTGAAACGTCAATAAACGTATTTTTATCTTTAATTGTGGCTTATTCCCAGTTTAATAGTAATTAATTTACAATGCCACAAGAAAATAGCTTCAGAACAATATGTACCAACGGTATATTGTATGAGTGTATAAATGGTGGCTGAAGGACCTGAGGAGATGGTTTGACCGCTCATCCACAGAAATCTTCCGTGCAGCAGTTTCCAATGCTACAATTCAAGACAGTTCAACAACAAGAAGAACTGTATATTAAATAAATAAAAGAACAAATAACTTCTATCGCAATATTAAAAATGCAGTTGAAATCATTTTTATTTATGTTTACAAGAGCTGTATCTCGGGTAGACAAAGCAGTTGAAGAAAAATAATCAATTATGTGAAATTGCTCTGAATAAACTCTATTTTTTTGTTCTAAATGGTAAAGTAAAACAACCCTCATATTTTTTAGACTAAACGTAGACGGAATGAGGAAGAGCGGTAACTTTGAAATTCGACGCTCGATTTACGCCAAATGTTCTGGAAGCGAGCCGCATAATTGGGCGACATACTAAAAAACTTAAGGAACTTTGTCGAGACTATTATGAAAGAATTAGGTTTACGCGGCGCCTTTTTTGAATGACAGATGGAGACAGTGATTATATATTGTCTACAGTCTACACGATATCTACAAACATATTTTGTAATAATAATTTCACTAGGATTACTGTTTCTTCCACATAACATTTATAAGATATCTCTTTACTATTCAATTTAGAAAAATTGTAAAATAAAATAAAAAAAACATTAAAGAAAATAATTTGAATATTAAATAAAACAATATAAGGCAACAGTCTTTTGTAGCCCTAATTTAGACCTGATAGATGTCGAATATTGTTTTATATGGGATTAAACCACAATTGATGGTAATGAGAATTATATGTTACCTACATTTGTTTTGACGATTTGATTTACAATGCTGAAATCGTTTTCCAAAAAAATTGTAAATTGCAAAATTATTAGATTTAACCTGTAGACCAAATTAAAGATAGATCTTAACTCCTGACCATTGGAGCTGCGCGAAGGCGGAATCAAAATTCACGTAAAGGCAGAAAGGTTCTATTGTAAGTAGAATTATACAGTGAATAGTACAGTGCGTTTCGCATGGAAATGGGGACTAAACCAAATTTCGTCTACTGTGCCGTAGTCAGGAGTGTTTGCAGTTGACTTACTTAACCTCGAGCTTGTATACAAATAACCATATTTTGAATTATTCTGAGAAGTGACATCATTCTGTGCTTATGTAGTTATTTATGAATAATGTGTCCCTGACCTTTCATTAACTCATTTTTTAAGCTCTTCTCTCTATTCGGATTACCGAATATAGACCTCTCCTGATTTTCGCCTATCATCTCTGTTGTTTGTAAGACGTTTCCACATTGGTCCTGCAGTTATCGTCGCTCCAGCGCATCTGCGGTCTTCCTCGTGCTCTTTTGGCTTCATATGGCCGCCAATTCCCGATTTCTTTATTCCATCGGCCATCCTTAAGACGTTCGTTATGTCCAGCCCATTTCGATTTGAGTTTAGCATCCTGTTCGACAGCATCTTTACCTTTTGTTCTATTACGAATATCTTCATTGGTTTTATGGTCTTTGAGTGAGATACTCAGCATCTGTCGTTACTTAGCTATGAGTTTTTCTGATTTTTTCCGTGTTTATTTTAGGAAATGTACAGGTTTGAGCTCCATATATAAGTACAGGTAGGATACAGGAATTAAAAACTTTGGTTCGCAGTCTTTGAGGTCTCACAGTCTCGCAATAAAAAATATTTTTATTTTTAAGTATTTAGGAAATATTGTGTCTCCTTGTCTTACGCCTCGGTTGATTTTTACTGGTCTTGTTTCGATTCCATTACCCAGCGTCACTATCATTTCAGCTTGTTCGTAAATAATATGTATTAATATTCTGTACCTGGAGTCGATTCGGTTGTTGACTAATGCTTCTTCTATTGTCCACAATTCTATGCTATCAAAAGTTTTTTCATAATCTATAAAAGCCAGACATAACGAGGGATTGTATTCGTTAGTCTTTTCTATTAGGATTTTCAAAGTATATAGATGGTCACAGGTGCTGTACCCTTTTCTAAATCCAGCTTGTTGTACTGGTTGATATCCGTCTAATTTAATTGTTAACCTGTTTGTAATAATCTTTGTAAAGGTTACTAGCTTAAGCTAAGTTTATCTAGATTTAATACTTTCGCGGGTTTTAACTTGCTTTAATCTTATTGCTGACTTCTTTATTCGATTTTCCTCTTTTTGTTGTCTATTTCTTTCATGGCAATTGATGCATCTTTCCACTGTACTTTGTACTCATTGTCCCAAGCATATTAGCATATCTGAGATTTGCCAAAATCCCCATTTTTAATATATGATTTATGCTCATTTAACCTAACACTTAGTGGTCTTGAGGTTTCTTCCAGATAAAAACTGTTGCATTTAAAAGGTATTTTATAAATGCAGTTCTTTAATCTTTCTTGTGTGTTGTTGGGGTTGGTTTTGAAAAGAATAGATTTCGGCGTGTTGGTTGTCTGAAATGTTGTTGCGATGTTGCATGTATTTCTTATTCTGTTTAATTTTTCTAATAAATCAATAATAATGACAAAATGCCATAGGCAACAAAAAATAATTTTCCATTGTCATTTATAAACATGGATTGGTTTGCCATGAAATAAACAGGCAACAAAAAGAGGAAAATCAAAGAAGCAGACATATTTTCTTGTTTTCTTCTTGGGACGTTTTTTCAATGTGCCAGGATGATCTTTATTTGCCCTGATGAGACGTTTCTTCGCCTTTGAGTGTGATTGTTTCTTATCTTTTGTCATTTGTTTCTTTTCTAGGGAGATTTTGAAAGATGTTTATGAGAAGTTCCTGTTACCAAAAATGATGAACCGGCTCTAGAAGATGTGGAAGGTTAGATAACTGGAACTTTCTGGATGTGATTCTGGTTGTCGTTCTGAAGCTATTTTCTTGTGGCATTTTAAAGTAATTACTATTTAAATGGGAATAAGTCACAATTAAAAGTTAAAGTACGTTTATTGACGTGTCAATCTCCACTTCGGACATCGTTCTCAAAATCAAAACTAATGTTTGTATTTTGAGAACGATTTCCGAAGTGGAAATTGAATTGTCAATAAACGTACTTAACCTTTAATTGTGGCTTATTCCCATTTAGTTAGTAATTATTCTGGTTGTCATTATTCCCTCCATTGACAGCAACCTCTTAGCTGTTCAAGGTGTTTACCAATGAATAATACTCCTGCAAGACATCATGGTTGATCCCAATCTTCTCATACCCTTTGCCGGCAATTTCAAGAGTAGCTGCAGGCTGCAGGGTGCAGGAAAGATATGCCTTACAAAAAAGACTGGTTATTTGTGATTTCCTGACAATTCTATTTGGGTTAGAGGCCAACCATTGCTCTATAGCTTTTCCGTATCTAGTTTTTAAAGGAAACATAAACAATACATCCAAAGTCTATAACTTGCCTGTTGAGTTGAGGAGAAAGGCAAACTATAGATACTTTTGATTATCTTGCAGTGTTAACAAGTTATAGATTTCTAGTATGGAAATAGTGACCATTAAGAATAAGCAAAACTATTTTCTCTTTTAATGTTTTAACAATGGAAATAAAGTATTTAAACCGCTTGAGAAACATTGGATCTGTTTCTCAAACGGTTGACCAACCTGAATCCCAACATCCGTCTATCGATCCCGGACGACCTCCGTCAAGCAAATATTCCTGTCACCTTTTAAGTGGAAATATTAATAAGAGTGGAATATACCGGCCTACAGCTGACCTATAGGTTTGACTGTGGCTGTGGCTTTACGTTCATCAGGTGAATGTTTATGCACTTGCTTTTTTCCCTTGTAGATAACCACTTTAGTAGCTTTGTGCTGGACTACAGATGTCTCGTCTACATTGAATATGTTTGAGGGGTCAAAGTTGATTTCTCGAGTTCAGTCTTCATAATAAAGAAATACCTTAATATTTTCTTTTGTAAATCTTTTAGCTCTAGCCATTAATAGGTTATGTGGTCGTCTTATGGAAAGCTCTGGATGGCGTTTGAAAACTAGTCTAATCCACTTTTTGCCTGTAGTCTTTGATTTATTCGAGAAAAGATTAGGTACTTGGATAAAAGATTAATTAGTTAATAGCTAGCTGGTAAGTCAATCGCCTTAGGTCAGAAATGGTCAGTCCATAATAATGCTGCTTCATATCCAAACAGTGTTTGACAAGAGTTTTTTCGACTTCGGTTGTAAAAACTTTTTTCCTTCCAGATTTTAATTTAACGCATCCGTCTAGTATGAGGTCAGGTTTGACGTAATCTTTTAAGGGGACAGTCTCATGCGATTAAAAAAAAAGACACATTTTAAAATTAAAACAGAAAAAAAACTATAATATTTATTAACATAATTCCTTTTATAGATGATTAAGTAAGTCTTGAAGTACATAAAAAAAAATTTTAATAGCGATTTTAACTTCATTGGTGTCCTGTAGATGGCGTGTAGTAAAAAGTGCGTTTTTTGTGGTAAGACACTTTGTGGGTCACCTGTAACAGATATTCAAAAAATTCAAAATGGGTTGTATTCGTGAGACTCAAAACTAGATGATAAACCTTTAAAATATGCAAATTGTATTATTTTAAAGAGTTTATACAAATTTTTTCAAAAAAGTCGAAAAATCGCTATATTTTTCGGTGGATTTACCCATATATAATAAAACGGGGGGTGGTTTTTAAATATTTTAAAGGTTTATCATCTAGTATTTTGTATGTACATTCGAAAAATTTTTGGTTTTTAAAATCGGTTAAGAAGGTTCGGAGGAAAGTGTCTGACCAGTTTGAAAATGTTACTTTTGAGAAAAAAGCATTTAAAGTTTTTTTTACATAATTTTCGTGAATAAAAGGCTGATAACTTTATACTCACGTTTAATCGGCCATTCCTGGTGAATATTGAGGACCCTCTTCATCCAACAGTTGTTGTAAATGGCTTTGTAAAGCTGTAAATTTCAATACAACGTCGCGATGTTTTATAATTAATTCATTTGTTCATGTTCGACTGGAGTCTCAATTCACGCCGCGATGCTGCCAGTGTAAGTGTAAAAACGAAACACACCTAGATCGCATGTCAATTCAACGAAAACTTACTTATTTATAAATGTAGATATGAAAATATTTTATAACTAAAAAATGGTTATGTTTTATTGCCAAAACGGCTTGAAAAAAAGGTGATTTCTAAAATAAAAAATAAAAAGGAATTTTAAAAATAAAATAATTACATTACACTCTTTTTAATTTGAAATTATAAACAATATTTGGAATAATAAATGTATTTAAGTATACATTTTATAACTCAAATAATACCTAATGAACACAAACAAAATTGATGTTAATAAAACAATATTTATTATCTGCACAAAACCGGACTTTCAGGAAAAATCGGTAGACGGAGCAACACTGTCGGCGTGCCATATACGCTACTATCGGCGTGCCATATACGCTACTATAAACCGCTAAGGAGAAGTAATCCAGTGGAACAAATAAATTTACACTGGTTAATTGCAGAGACTCTTAGTATTTGTAAAAAAATCCTATGTTCCGGATTTAAAATTCCAAATCCATATGTGTATAGTAAACGCCAAACGTTATACAGATATACATACTATATAAAAATTAATAACATACCCAACATACATACCCAACGTATATACAACATACAGGGTGGTGAATCGTCAAACGGGCCATAGGAAACTCAATGGGAAATTCTAAATTGTTGAATTCCTGCTTCCCTAATTATTTTACACCAAAAGTCATGGGAAACTATTTGTAGAGGACTCAAATATGTATCGAAAACAACTGTTAAAATTATTCTACGACTTAAACGTATTCCAAAATTTTGCTAAAATATAATACATTTTTCTGTGAAAAAATGTGTATTACGTGTTGCGTTTTGTCATATTATTGTTTTTGATATTTGACAATATTTAAATCAATTATATTACATTAATCTATGATTTAAATGGCCAAAATTTTGTGATTTATTGTTAAAAAAAATTAAGTTGATTAAAAAATGTACTCAGTTGAGAAGAAAAAAGCAATAATAAAAATGTTTTATTCATGTTTTACTATAACATTTGTTATAGTTTTATGTTTAGAAATTATCATATATTATTATTAGGAATAAAGATCACAGTAACAGTATATTGGAATTAATTGAATTGTTGTATAACTTAACTTAACATGGAATTAAATTTTAGTTAATTAGAATATCTTACGTTAAATAAAGATCCGGTAGTGGCAGGGAAAGGTTCGCGCTATTGCCTGAATACAACATTATGCGATTTTTCGTCAACTGAGTACATTTCATTATATTGATCGATTTGTAAACAATATAATTTATTGTTCACAAAGTAATAATGTTCATTAGTAGTAGTATTTAGTAAAATTCATTGTTTATAATTTAATCATAAAATAAAAAAATTGACAATTCAAATTGTCAAACATCTGACATAAATATGATAAAACAAACAAACGTCCTAATATATATTCTTGCAATACGTGTGGCCTAACTTTTAGGGGTGGTCTGAAAAATGTATCACATTTTTTCAAAATTTTGAAGTACATTTGATTCGTAGAACGGTTTTAACATTTGTTTTTAATTCAGATTTTAGTCCTCTACAAATAGTTTTTTATGACTTTTGATCTAAAATAATTAGGGAAGCAGCAATTCAACAATTTAAAATTTCTCATTGAGTTTCCTATGGTCCGTTTGACGATTCACCACCCGGTATATACAAAAGCAAGAACAGCTGGAGCCTCGCGCTCGCCGCGCGGAGAGAAACCGGTTTTCATATGTGCGTAGATGACGTTAATAAAATAACTATAACTTATATTCTAGTGGAAATTTTATTTTTTTAATTTTAGGAGGGAGTTTTTGAATGTATATGGAAGCGATTTATAAAAAAAATAAAATTGATTTTTTGAAATTTTCGCATGAGACTGTCCCCTTAAGGTAACCTTCGGAACAGCAAAAGTCTCAGCAGCAGTTTTAAAATGTCATCTTTTTCACAGAGATGACAAGTGTCGCTCTAAGTCTAATATCAACATTTCTGTTCAAGACCAAAGTGTAGAAATGTTAAAACTATTAAAAAATGATCGAAAAGTGATTATACATTCATAAAAAATTATTTAAGTATTCAGGGAAAGTTAAAATTTATCGAAAGATAAATCGAAAGAATCTCGAAGGGGAAGGGTTTAGAGTTTGCGTTATATAAAATGATAATTCAAAATCTTCTTTACAAAATTTTTCGGTAGTATGAATACTTCTTAACAGTGACATATTCCGGAAATTTTTCTGAAAAAATTGTGTACGTAATAGTGACATCTAGTTTCTCATTTAAATAATACTTTTCCTTGCTAGTATAGTGAGGTACCTTTGTGGGATATGATTTAATATGTTCACAAATAGCATCTGTACTAATACCAGAAATTGCATTGCTTGGAGTACTTTTTCCCCATTTGTCGAATGGTTATTTTCCTGCACTTAGAAGAAGTACAAGCCACCTCACTCGTTCATATTCAAGGCTAATTTATAAACGGTAATTTTTCAATTTGGGGTTGATATTGAGTATACATACTTACTACTTCTATTTGGTTTTGAAGACTCACAAAGTTGTAAGTAACAATCTTGCTAATTTGTTGTAGTCAGGTCCCTAACTTGTTGGAAAATCCGCATTTTTCCGTCGCTACTTATCAATGAAAAGCACTTTTTCCTGCACCTGAAAATTCAGTACATATTAACAAATTTATTTTAACCAGTCAACAAAAAATTGTTTTTAATAAAAACTGTTTATTGGAAAAGAACAAATTATCAACCTACATGCAATCTTTAGAGGATGGAGAAGGAACTGCAAGAACATTCTTCCCTTTCCAATTGATGTATTCGTTTCCTTTGACTATAGCTCATTTTATTATTTCATTTATATATTCGTAGGGTTTTTTTATTCCTTTCTTTTTCTGGTTAGGTAAATTAATATTGTTATAATCACTGTCGCTTTCACTCATTTTAAAATATTTTTGTCAAGATATAATACAAATAAATAATCCACAATTATTACTACTGTATTCGTATTCACTACACATTTATTTATCTACGTGCATTCACAACACTGACTGAAAATTATTGGCATTAGTGTGCCAAATTATAACGAGATACTCATCTCTACTTTAACCAAACAGCAAAAGTCAGAGTCGGCAGAGAACTTTCGGAGAAAGTAGAGATAAAAAGAGGCGTAAGGCAAGGTTGCATACTCTCCCCCTTATTGTTCAATCTATATTCAGAAGAAATAATTCAAAAATCACTCGAAAATGTAATAATTGGAATAAAAGTCAACGGCAGACCCATCAACAATATCAAATATGCTGATGATACTATACTAATTGCAGAGAATATACAAGATCTACAGACACTTTTAGATAATGTAGTAAATGCTAGTGAGGAAAGCGGACTAACGCTTAATGCTAATAAAACAAAATTTATGACAATTTCCAAAACACAACAACAAGACATTTTAAACATAAGAGGAGTTTCAATAGAAAAAGTAAAAAAAAATACAGATATCTTGGTACAATTATAAATGAAAATAACGAGTATACAGAAGAAATAAAAATGAGAATTGGACAAGCTAGAACAACATTTAATAAATGAGAAAAGTATTATGCAGTAGAGACCTTAGTTTACAACTCAAAATAAGAATATTACGTTCTTATGTGTTTTCGGTGCTGCTGTATGGAGTGGAGGCCTGGACCTTAAAGAAAGAGGTGAGCGATCGACTTGAAGCATTCGAGATGTGGACCTACCGAAGAATATTAAAAATAAGTTGGGTAGACCGAATAACAAATGTTGAGGTCCTCAGAAAGATGACAAAGGAAATGGAAATCATGAATACGATTAAGATAAGAAAGTTACAGTATCTCGGCCACGTTATGAGAGAGGATAAATATGTGTTGCTACAAACCATAATGCAGGGAAAAATACAGGGAAAACGAAGTATTGGAAGAAGACGCATCTCCTGGCTCAACAATCTGAGAAAGTGGTATAATTGCAGTTCCGTCGACTTGTTAAGAGCTGCAATCTCAAAAGTGAAAATAGCTGTGATGATTACCAACCTCCTTAGAGGAGATGGTACCTAAAGAAGATAACGAGATACGCGGTGCATAGTAGAAACGGCTTTTAGTCATGGACTTATGATGTTTCTCTAATAAATCGCCAAATCATACCGTTGTAGATAGGTTACGAATGCACTAACTGACGGCGTTTCTTTACAAAAATGTGTATTAACAGTTTAAAAGTCCATTTTAGTGAAAAAACGATGTTGGTAAAATTATGACTTATGGGGTTTCTCAAATAACTGATTCAATTTATATATACTTTTTTGAAAACGATTTACGGATTGGAAATCGAAACGTCAAAACAAATGTAAAATATAATTCTCATTACAGCAAATTGTTGTCTAATCCCATATAAATTAATATTAAACTTATTAAACATGCCACAAGAAAATAGTTTCAAAATCTCATAGATGTCATATGGTTTCTCAGACTTTCATCTACCTACTTTTCAATATTTTTTGATAGTATGGTAGAAAAACACATAATTTATAAAATATCAGTACTATACTCAAAATCAGTTACATTTGGTGACTCTTATTTAATACCAAACTGTTAGTTTTACTTATTATTTAGTAATTTTATATGTAAATAGCATGCAATATGAGGTATATTACCTTGCATAATATCTAGACACCATTTGAGCGTTCAAACAAGAAATCGCTCTCAGTTCTAATTTACTATTTCACATTTGAAGAAGTAAAACAGCAGATCACTGAATCATATAAAAGATCTACGAAAGAATATTTTAAAAGTACAAAAAAATAGCTGTGTATTACCAATACAATATGGCATAATGAAAACATTGGCATTAAGGCTAAATCTAGAATATTCAAAGCCGCTATAAGACGTGTAATGACACCGCAAAAACTAGACCATAAACAACAAAAACCAAAAGATTGTCTGAAACAACAGAAATTAAAAGTATAATTTGTGGCATAGCTGGAAAGACTCTTCTAGACAAAGAAACAAGTGAAAATATAAGAAATGCATGTGGGATAGACGATATTAATGGTTGGTACTAAATAGGAAAAAAAGTGCAATGAACATATTAGCAGAAAGGAAGAAAGAATAATAGTGAGAATAGCTAAAAATAAATCACCAACGGGACAGAGAAGGCCGACCACGAAAAAGGTGGATAGCCAATCTGAAAATTGATACAGGTGGATGAAGTTTAAACAGGCAATTCGTCTAGAATAAAGACGGCAGAAGAAGAAGAAAATAAATTAAAAGAAAAACATATACCTACAAAAACCGTAAACTTGGTAGAATAAAAAAATGTATTATCTGTAATTTAGGTGTTCCAACAGTTGCTTAAAATTCTAATATAACAATTCAATATTATAGCATTTATACAGGGTTAAACCAGAATTGACTGTAATGAAAATTACATTTTACATTTGTGGTTGTCTTTTCGATTTCCACTTCGAAAATCGTTCTCACGTTATATTAAAAACTAGCTGACCCAGAAAACTTCGTAGGTACCACCTTAGAATTAAACATTGTGACTAAAAAATTAACAGAAAATAAACCAAACCAAAATATTACCTATGCATAAAAAAGTTGAATCAATTTAATACTTTCTGATAAAATTATTTTTATTTTTTTTACGTTAAATAAATATAAAACGATGACGGTTTTCCGACACGCGAATAATTGTCCATGCGCAAAACATTTAAACTCTAAGTTATTTCCGCAATCTTCCAACGGTTGTCTTTGTGTGTCGTTTATTGACATTGCAGAAGCCAAAAGCACGGGCAATTGTAAACGTTTAAAATCAAATGGTACGATCGTTGAAATCATAATTATACGCGGGATTATCACATTATTCACTAACCTTTTCACAGTCAATTTCGTTCCATTGTGCAGTCGAGGTTGATTAATGTTACGCAGCAAAATGACAGCTGATCCTACTTTTAATTGTAAATTATTAGGTGGGAACTTAGGTAATTTCAATGAATTCAAAAACTTTGTAGGATAGTTGACTACGTCATCCAGATTTATAACTGTGTTAACTGATTTGAACGAAAACAACTTTCCTGAAAGAAAATTCAGACTGGTCGCATTCAATCGTAATAGCCAAACCATATTGAAGCGTGGTCGTGTCATCTAGTATATATAGTTGCAGTCCTTGACTTGTTAATCCCAGTATTTTTTTAATAATTTTTACAATTTATTATTTTGAATATAACACATTCTATTTTTTGGTTTTTATTTTAGATATTTTTTTCAGAAATGGATCTCAATTTGAATTAAACTGCCATCTTTTACTAAAAGTCTAAACTTCAAACTGCCTACTTATTACAGAATTCTACAGTGCAGTTTTCTTTTAGATACAGGTTACTTTTCATTGTCTTTACCTAAAACATATATTATTTATATTATTTATTCATATATCACATGTAATTCAATAAAATATGTTTGAAACCTTAACAGTATGGAAAATATAAATTTATTTTTTTTAATTTCCATAAAATTTCCTGGACGATAGATGGGTAAACTGTACACTGTCACCAATGACGTATTTGACTGTCACGTTGTCTGACGTTGACATTTATTGTTGTCAAAAATGACGCAATGAATAAGAAAATGTGTTTATGTGCCAAAAATGTTTATTAAAAACCGAACCTATTACAGAATTTTAATAAGTATCAACGAAGCATCGACATGAGCGAAAAGAGAATAACTCTCAGCAATGAGGCCATGGAAAAAATTATCGGAAATATGACGGCAGAAATGCAAAACGTTGATGGTCAATATGTTCCCTTAGGCTTCACACCACCTTCTTCAACATCTGAGCCCTTAAACTGGAATCAGCAAACAAATTATATGAACAGATATTCTCCTGAAGTTGAGCAATATCCCCAGCAGCGGTATAATTTTATACCTCAAGCTCAACACATGTTTGATGCTAATGGATACAAAAAAGGTAAAACTTACATGTATAGATAACAGATATTTTTTAACACAAAAATTGATCAAATCTGATAATGATGATAATAAAAGAAGGTAATGGAAAAATCAGACTAAATATTAAGTGTTTATGAAAATATTTTTAAATACTTTGAGATTGATTTTTGTCAGCTTTGGAAACATTTTTTGTACTTATGAAAATAAAAAAACAAAACTGTAATTTTTAACAAAGAATCACCAATTATTTTAAGGTGATAATAAGGATATATCCATTAAAAAAATTAAAGTATGTAAAAATGTTTAATCCCTCAAATGTATGAAAATGTGTAGTGATTTCAGGAAGTAACAAATGGTTAACCATTATAAGTGAATCATTATAAATATGTAGCTAAATTAATATATTACTTCATAGGTCAACCACATGTAGATATATCAACATAGATATATAAATTGTTGATTAAAAACAATTTATTAGACATGTAAATCTACCAAATTTGTTGTAAGTTTTGCTCTTAACCATTGAGTGAGCAAAGTTAAGAACTGATCCTTTTAAATTTGTCTTAAATCTTCTACTTATTTTTTATCCTAATAGTATGGTAATGTCAAAATAATATTGAAAAAAATATTTTACTTAAAAATAAATAATATTTTTAAGTAAAAAACAAAAACTTTCAAAATATAATTTAGAATAATGTGTTTGTGTATAAAATTTTCTAGAAAATGTAAATCTGAAAAACTTCCAAAACACATTAATTTTGGAAACATGAATGAAAACAATTGACTGTTTTTGTTAACTTTTGTTGAACATTCTAATGCATAATCAACCAATAGTATGTTACATGTGGCATAGGACTCATTTCAATTGGTTGAATCTGTTGAATCATTTTAATTGGTTAACTTTGACAGTACAGTAAAATCGAACAGGTTACAATTGAATGATCTCTCAATTAGTCAGTTTTTTACAGTAGGTTGGAAGACACATTGGACTTGTTGTCAGATGTTGAAGGTTGTAAAGATGTAAAGGTTATGAATATTCTAGTGGAACATGATATTTGAAAAAGATCACAAGTCCATTTATATAGAATATACAACAGATCACTTGACTCTGACTCTTGTAGTTGTTCAAGCATTGGATTCAACAAAACTGCAACATGTATTTGAAGTACTGTATGAAAGTTTCAATAATAATCATTATTGAAACCCCATTATTAACCCAACTAAAACGAAACTAAAAATCTTCAACACAAATGTAAAAGCTGTATTACTGTATGGCTGCGAAACGTGGAAGATATCAGCACCCATAGTACACCAATTACAAGTTTTCATTAATAGAGCGTTACGAAAAATCCTTCGTATATTTTGGCCTAACCGAATCTCCAATGAAAATTTATGGAACCAAAGCAACCAAGAAAATGTCATAAAGCAAATAAGGCGAAGAAAATGGAGATGGCTGGGGCACACACTCCGTAGACCGCCAAATGACATTGCCAGGACAGCACTGGATTGGAATCCCCAAGGCCGACGGAAAGTAGGCAGACCTAAGGGAACTTGGAGAAGGACAGTACTGGACGAAGGGAGAACAATGGAAAATCCTGGCTTGAAATCAAAGCACTAGCCAGAAATAGAGTTCGCTGGAGACACTTTGTGGAAGCCCTATGTTCCTCTTAGGAATCTTGGGACTATATATATGAAAGTTTCAATAATAATCATTATTCTTAGTATTCATAAAAATGGTACATTTGCACAAAAAATTTATAAGAACCCTGAATCCCAAGAAGACTTCTTTTTGACATCCTATAAATAATTAGATGTTTTTTTGAAGGTGAATTTGACTGACATGTATGCTCTCAGGCATTGGTGATTTTACTTTACCAAATCATTCATTGCTTAGGTGTCAATGAAAAATATGTTATGATTTTTTAAAAATCACTAAGTATGTGTTGAAGATTCCCAATAAAAATTATATGTATAATGAAAAAGACATTAATCAGATTCTACAGTTTTAGAAAATATATAGTCACCTTAGTTAAAAACAATTACCTTTGACTAATCATGTTTTCTTTCTTGCAGAGTATGACCTTTATAAGTCTATGCAAAATGGCACTGCAGATATGGGACTCTTTGAGACTGAATATCCCTATATACCACAGATGATGAATAATATTCCAGAACATCCTTTGCTTCACTCTCATCATGATGCCATGCCACATGTATCAAATCCTTCTCAATTGATAGATTTAGTAGGTAACTGGATGGTACCTAATAACAGTGGTACCTACTCTCCCTTTGGTACTTCTGAAAATTATAAACCAAATGTATTTGATTTACCAACTGATCTCAACACCAGTACAAGTATACATTTGAAAGATGAAACCAGATATAAGACTGCTGATCAAATGGAAGATATACAGTTTCAGGTATGCATACAATTGTTAAAATGCAAAAGTCTCCATATTTGAAAAGTAATTAAAATAACTGAATTTACAAATTATTAAAATTTAATTACCCTTGTTGTATTAATACAAATAACCCTATATTTTATTTTTTCACAATATTTCATTTATGACACTCTTTCATTTCTATGAAGCTTTTCCTATAATATATGTAAACTCATTACTTTCCAAGAAATTTTGAGTTTACTTCAAATTTTGGGAATATCTTCAATTTTTGTAAGTAGAAATGTATTAGTCTTGCATAATAATATAACAAAATTATTTTTATTTCAATAAATAACTAATAAAAAATATAAATGATAACAATATGCAATGAATGTAACAATTAATGTGATATTAAGGAAATAAGTCTAAAGTAAGTGTTCAAAATGTCCACCTCCAATGTCTTTTCAATTCAAATGACCTCTTTACATTTCTTAAAGTTTGTATGTCAATATTATTAAAAGCTTCTCTGATTCTATTTTTAATATCATCTGGTATTGTTGGAGGCTTCTCATACACAAGATTTTTTATATAGCTAACATTAAAAAAATCAATTCTGGTGGTCAGTGTCCAAACAGTTGGTCCTCCTCTGCCTATCTACATCATACTGCAGTAGCAGATCTTGACATTGAAAATACCAACCAAAAGACAAAAAAAAATAAACCCAAACTACATAAAAGACATAAATAATAGGTTTTCTGTAATCCTGGACCTTCTTGTTTGTGGGGGGGGGGGGGGGAATTTTCAAAATTATTATTTAGATGATTGTGAATAAGAGCAGTAGGATGAACTGGAGTACCATCTTTGTCTACATTCTTTGTCTATATTCTTTGTCTACTGTTATGTGGAATATTTTGCACCACTCACAGGGCCGTCAAAAAAATGTTGGCCATTCACAGAGTCCTCAGCAATACCACCCCAAACATTTATACACCCCCTAGTTTGGCTATGACTGTTAATAAAGTAGGGATTGCTTGATGCATAGTAATAAAAATTATGTAGATTCACTGTTCCGTGTTTGTGAAATATAGCCTCATTTCCCAAAAATACATCAGTTGCTATGCACTTGCCACTGAGACCATGGACAAAAATTAAATATGTGATTATAATCAATGACTATGAATTCTTAATGTAATGTAAGTGTATGTGATAGGGATGCATTTCTTGTTTATGGAGGATTTTGCTCCCAAAATTTGACTAATGTCATGTTGACATGAAATTTCATGAGTGCCACTGTGGGGAATCCTTGGTAGTAGCTAACAGTGAGTCGTATTTCTTTTCTTCGCTTGATAACAGTTTTGGTTCTCTCATTTTTTTTTTTCAAAAGCTTGCTCCTTTCAGGATATCGCTGTTTAGATATTCTGAATTCAAGTATACAATTTCTCAAACTTTCTCCTAATACCCAGATCATATCTGTTGCATCTGAAGAATAATTTATTTTTAAAATTAACATACAGATGGATTAAACAGGTAATAATAGGATAACACCAATATACATCAGAAAACAGAAATAATGGCAGGCTGAACTGTAAGAAGCAACCCTAAAAATTTGGCTTTAAAATTCATGTGTCTTGCGAAAAGAAAACAGTTAAGTTTAAACAGCTGAAACTACTGTATCAAATAAGGTTTTCCTTTTGTTTATAGTCATAGTCATCTTTATTGTTCCTTTAAGACATTCAAAATAAACAAATAGGATACGTCACTACAGAATTTAGTAGAAAAATATTAATGTGTATACTACAATATTCACTGTGTAAAAAAAATTGACAAAACATAAAATATATAAAATAACATTTTTACAAGTAAAATATGAAGCTACTGCAGTTTGTCCTCAAGATGTTCATTTATAGAATAATATGCTTTTCTTAAGAATAAATCTTCAACATTTTTTTTTAATTTAGAGATAAGTGGTATTTCTTTCACAGTTTTTGGCAAATGATTGTATAATGTCAGTCCCATATATCTGAAGCAATTTTGAAATTTGGACGTTCTGTGTTTAGGAACTCATAAAGATTCAGCACTTCTTGTATTGTAATAGTGATTGTCTGAATTTACTGGAAATGTATTGATTTAAACATTTATAGATATATAGGCTGTAGAAAGTTAAAATTTGATGTTTAATAAAAACTGGTTTACAAGACTGTTGATAATCCAAATTAAAAATTTTACGAGTTCCACCACAAAATTACATTATAGCACATGTGGCTGTAAGCAAGGCTATAATAAACGTTCATTACTGCCGAGATGGGTAGTGTGTTTTTAATTCTAGATATAGCATAAAAAGCTTTATTCAATTTCATGTTCACTGAATTCACTTGCTCTGACCATTTGAGAATTACAATCAATGAATACACCCAAAAACTTTGTAGAGTGCGTGGAATATTTAGATGAGTTGTATGAATGAAAATAAATAATTTGCATCTTGTCAATGTTTAATATTAGTCTGTTGGTATTACACCAGTGTATAAAGCAGTCAACAACAGTCTTCATTATCATTTTTAATTCCTCAAGTGTATGTGCAGAGACTATTAACGAGGTCTCATCAGCAAACATTGATATTATAAGTGCCCTTATGTGATCTGGTAGGTCATTAATAAAAATTAGGAGTAATAATGGTCCCAGCACGGATCCCTGTGGTACTCCTTTATTTGTAGTGTATGGTTCTGAGCTTGATTCATTCATCTTAACAACAGTTTTTCTGTCACTTAAGAAATTTATTATTCATTCTAGAAATATCCCTCTAAAACCAATGTTATATAATTTATTGCGAATAAATGTTATGTCTAAGCAGTCAAAAGCATGTAATAGATCAAAAAATAGTCCTGCCACTTGGTTTCTACTATCTAATTCATCATAAATACGCTTAAACAAGTTGCATGCAGCCGTGAGTGTTCACTTTTTTTATCTAAAGCCGTGTTGGGTTGGAGTTAATAAATTGTATTCTTCTATAAAGGGATTTTAAAATGAAATAAATATGTTTTTATTATTAAAATTTTATTTTTATTAGGCATATATATATTGCATATTATAAGCTATACATCAGAATACTGCATGGTCCCTTGTACAATTTAGTTTTAAACCACCTAAATTTTAGTTTAACAGAGACTCAAGAAAACCAAGAATGGTGGCTGAAGTAAAACCTATGAGGCCAAGTTACTCAGATGTTTTAACCAAAGCTGTACCACAGACTTTGAGTAAACCATTAAAATGTGAAACTAAAGATAGTAAACCCAAAAAAGACAGTAAGAAGAACAACAAAAATGAGAAGAACCAGAAAATGAACAGTACATTAGGAAGGGGCAGTACTAACAATGATATGAAGGTAAGTGTGTAATATTAATTTTTAATAGAACTATCTTTTCTTTGATGTTAATGTGTGTTAAATAAATATTTTTTAAGTTAGAATAAGTTTTAACCCAGAACATTTTCTGATCATGGTAAAATGATTTATGTTATTGTTGAACTCCTCTGTTACTATTTGACCTTTAATAAAAGTCAATATTTCTTATCTTCTTATTTTGCCATCTTCTAACAAAGGTTGGTGTTCACTTCTTTAAATGCTTCCCTATCTTTTGCAACATGAAATATCTGTTAAATACTGAGGTCAGCCCAATCTCTGATATTCCCCAGCCAAGATTTCTTCTTTTTTCCAATCCTTTTCTTCCCTCTTCTCTTCCTTGTATAATGACATGTAGAAGGGAGTATTCATCGTTTTGAAGTATGTGGCCCAGATATGATGTTTCCTTATTTTAATTCTGTTCATAAGTTTTCTGCAATGTCCAATTCGTCTTAACGCTTCTTTGTTTGAGACTATTGCACTTCAAAAAATTTTAAGAATTGGCCTATATAGCCACATTTCGAGCGCCTCCAATGTTTTTACAGATTGGGCTTTTAGAATCCAAGCTTCTACCCCATATAGTAGTTGCGACCATACATAACATTCGGGAATTCTCAATCTGATAACCATAATCAATTTCTTATTTGTAAATATTGACCTGTATTTTATAAATCCTTTTCGAGCTATTTCAATTCTGACCTTTATCTCCTCATCTTGTTCTATCTGTGAATTTATAATTGCTGCGAGGTATTTATACTTGTCGACCCTCTCTAATGGTTTACAGTGTCAGATGTATTTTGTCAACAGGGCTTTTCGAGATCACCATGTATTTTGTTTTATCTATATTTATTGTTAGTCCCATCTTTTTGCTTTCTCTTTTAATGATTTATATAAGAATTTGTAAATCTTCTATATTTTTTGCCATGATTGCGGTATCGTCTGCAAATCTTATGTTATTAATGATGCTCCTCCAATCCTTACACATTCAGTTCTTTCCCATAGTGCCTTCTGAAATATGGTAGTAAAAATTAAATAATTGTGGCGACAGCACACATCCCTGTCTGCCTCCTCTTTGAACTTCTTATCATATTAATGATGCTCCTCCAATCCTTACACATTTAGTTCTTTCCCATAGTGCCTTCTGAAATATGGTAGTAAAAATTAAATAATTGTGACGACAGCACACATCCCTGTCTGCCTTCTCTTTGAATTTCTACTTGGTTTGTCTCACTAAAATCCTTTTACCCTATGATGATGCAATTAAGATATAATCAGTGAGCCTCAAACAGTTGGGCGTTAATATTTAATTCCGATCGCTTGAAAAGTAAAAATATTTAATTTCCTGTATTTTATGTTCAGTAATATTGGATTGTACTGTGTCAAAGGCAAATAAAATTAATATAATGTGTATATAAATACTCAAAATTATTTGTCAACATCAAATGTTCATCAAGGTCTCTATAAGTCTATTTTGCGTTGAGTGAAAATTATATGAATGGTTTTGCATGCAGTAAAATTGGAAAATACTTGCCAAGTTGCTAGTATGTCCAAATTTTAATAATAAAATACATCCAAGACTTTACTTTCTGCAGACACTGTATTAAATATATTCTTGAAACAAACTAGCACTAAATCAAATTTAACTAAAACACACCACAAAGTACGAATTTATTCCCGAAACACTTTTTTGTTACTTCTTTTTAGCAAACGATTTATTCTATTAACTCATCACTATCTGAATTGTCTATCCGAATAATTAGAGGCCAGACCTCATCTATAACTCGCTCGTTTTGAAAAGACTGTACGATTATGTCTTCCGTATGTCTAATATAATTTTGCCATTGTTCTGCCTTTATTTATTCTAGCGATTCTTTCCACAATCTAAGAATGTTAGCGTCATCTCTTGTTTTGGATGTATGTTTATCATAACAATTTTTGGCTATATCCCAAACTAACACACTTGCATTAAAGTGGGGATGGTAGGGCGGAAGTCGATGAACTTCATGGTAATATTTAAGAGCCATTTGGTCAGTAACAAATTTCTTTTGAATTTTGTGCTCTTCACACCTTTGAAGTAAATCAACTTTTAAAAATGTCACTATGATAAATTTTCTTTTCTGTCAACCACAACTTTATTTCTTCTTTTGTCCAGCTGCTTGAAGGAAATCTCTCTTCTACTCTTGGGTGGTAGGATGCAATATCTAACACTATTATGGATGGTCGCTCCAATTTTTTTATTTCGTCAAACCATTCTTCAAAAATATTTGCAACCATATTTCCATGGTAATCACCTGTATTCTTTGTGGAAGAAAAAATTTAACTAGCGTGAGGAATAAAACTCTCATCATTTCCAGCATGAAGTCTAATGTAGCGTTAACCATTACCGGAACGACTAGAAGAATAACATTTCGTGGTGACATCTTGCCAGGATGATTTTGACATATTTCCTTTAGCGAAAATCCAAATTTCATCTAAAAATGCAAATTGCCTCGGACTATCAGACGTTTTATTGTTCATGTATTTTCTTAAAAATGCCACTGTTTTGAAACAACATTAGAGAGTTCACATAATACTTGTCTATTATTTGTCTTTTTGTATCGAAAACGTAAATGTTTCAGCACTCTCCACAAACTTGTTAAACTTAGATCACACAGTTCCTTGTCTTTTATTTTTTGTAATACAACACTAATTGTTACATGTTCTTTGGCTTTATACATATTATATGTAGTATTTTTAATTACAAGTTTAATTGAATGGTCCAAATCTTAAGTTTTTGGTTGTCAGCAATTTCTCTTGCTTACTTTATTTATTTCATCCTCACTCATGTTATTAATTCTTCGGAATGTCCTCTCTGAGATACCACAAGCATTGCATGTGCGTTTCTGAACTGCCATAACAGATGTCAATGGACCCATATCATTTTTTCCAAATTGAAATAACTTTCGACTTTTAGAACTAAACGCCGTTCTTCTGGAGATAACACTCTACGTTTCAACTGTATTTTATTTTCTTACAAATTACTCGTTTTAAAGTACCGCTTCACTACACTGCTATAAAAAAAAATAGGTATTTGTATACAACTACTACACCTTAAAAAGGGCGAGGGTTGTACAACAGACGAAACAATCAAACACAAATTATTTACCAACCAATGCTAAACAAGTGTAAACACTGCATTTACTGTGATTACAAAAACCGTTTGCATGTTTTAAATAAGATTTTTGTTGATTATATATTTCGCTAAATTATTAAATAACACCAATACAACCCACGACCACCAATTAATTTTTAACGATAAACCGAAGTGTAATAGGATGAAAAGTTTGAATTTGATCTACTTTGTCGATTACAGTGTCGTTAACAGAAAGATATTTTTAAATAGCATGAATCATTTTTCAATGATTGTGTGGATTTAAGAAATACATTGTCTATGTCTATATAACATATAAATACGTTTTTATTATATTCGCTTCATTTTTGTAATAGTACCGGCATTGCACACAGTATCTCTCTTGTTCCAATTCCACTTTTAAATCCAAACTGTGTGTTGTCTAATTGTTCTTCCCATTTTTTATATATACGTTGTTGAATAAGGCTAATTGAATGAGGCTAATTAATCGATATTCATGATTAAGGATAATTTTTCTTGGGTACGGGTAAAAAGATAGATTTTAACCATTTATCAGGAATTTGACCGTCGCGCGTCATAGTATATTGTATTAAATAATTTGTTAGAAACTCAATATTTTCGTCATTGAGGATTTTTAATATTTCTACTAGAATTTCATCGGGACCTTGCGCTTTACCACTTATTGACTTTTTAATTGTCTGTTTAACTTCTGATATTAGAATTTATAAGTTATTATGGTAATACTAAGTAATGTGTTTTACTTTCTGTTTTATGATCTTTTCGCAAAAATTGCATCTTACGATATTATTTTTGGTGAATTTATATTTATAAAATCCGTTCATTTTGTACCATGGACGACAAAGATGTTGCTGTACTTATTTATTCTTTTAAATATATAAATATGCATGATACTTTTATCTGTTGTTGTTTCTCTTATAATACTATTTGATTAATTATTTATAGGGTAATATAGATCTTAAAGACGTTCCAAATGAAAAAAATCTGAATCAAACTAAAAGTGACAAAAAGACTGCAAAGGGTGGTAATTTTAACAGAAAGTGGGCCTCTCTAGATAACATTGCTGACTCTCAAATAAAGGTAGAAGAAACTAAGAAGAAGAAAAACGACGATTGTAAAGGTTCTGGTCAAAAGTTTTCGAAAAAAATGAACAAAACCATGAATGATGTTAATATAGAATCAAGTAATTCTAAAGCTGAAAATTTTAATTTGACCAAAAATGGTCTGAAGAAAATTAGTAAACCAATAGCTCGACCAAAGGCTAATGATTCGTTTGGTAGCAGTGATCGACCTCCGGGAAAAAGAATACAGAGATCTCGCAAGAAGGAAGCTCATGTACCCTTTGGTAAGTGATTTATGATTTACTTTTTCTAACAGTTAAAAATCTTAGTCTTAGACTATAGCAATTATAGCAGAACCATATAGATTTCAAAAATAGTATGTATTATAAATATAAATTTTTAATTGTTTTGTGAAAATTCGTTGCATAATTAGCGTATTAAAACTCATTACTCGTGGGGATTCGAGGTCGGTGAACATGATTATGACTGGTGTCTGGTAAAGCTGTTAACAACTCCTTCCCATGGAGTTTTGTGAAAATTCGTTATATAATTAGTGAAAACTAGTTATATGGGGATTTTCGAATTCGCTGAACACGAATGTGACACCGGCAAGAGTCTCCTGAGTAACTGGTGTCCGGTAAGGGTGTTATCAACGCCTTCCCATGTGTAAATTTGTTATATAATTAGCCAAAACTCGTTACTAAGGGATTTTTGAGGTCGAAGAACACGAATGTGTTTATTCGGAGTAGCTGGTTCTTGTTCAGGGTGTTGTCAGCACCTTCTTATGGAGTTTTGTGAAAATTTGTTACATAATTACAACACATTACTCGGGGGTTTTCGAAGTTAAAAAAAAATACCGTGTACCCCCGTTAATTAGGCGAAATGTGTAAATCTAAGTAAGGCTCGGTGCAATTTTGGCCCGCCAACGTAAATTTTTCGTTTTTATTATTATTTTTTTTTAGCTGGGATGCAATCAAAATAAAAATTTCAAAAAATTCACATGCATAGCTGAGGCTCTTAAAAAATTTTTATAGACCCGTAGATTAAGTGTACTGTTAAGTCTATATTAATTCTAATTTATTTTTTTTTATTATTTATCAAAGGTTCTATATTTATAACACTTACAAGTTAATTTAAAGTTTATTCATACTAATTCATCTTACACATAATTTATTTATACGAGCGTTACATTTAAATACCCGTCGCGAATTTATCTTCTGACTGCCTGTTTTCTACAAAAAGGTCCCGTTATATACCCATACAGCTGTTAGACTAGAATGTCTCGAAGGATGCCGACCGTTGGCGAAAATACTGGAAGGTTACGGGCTGGTTTTTCATTCAACCTATTTCCGGAACGTTCGAATGGATCGATTTTTATTACTTGGAATTTTCTGCCAGCTAGTCGAAGGGTCCTAAAATCTAGAACATATTAGTGAATAAACAACATGTTTACAGGTTTTTAATATGACTCATATTTTTACGTAACATTGCTCCCCTCTTAAAAGATGGTTCCTCCTGGAACCTTGTCGGGACTGGAACTGGAAAGGCATGCTGGAGCGGCAACTGGACCCTCTTTTACAACTTCCAGTTGTATAAAAATGACAAGCGACGGTTTTATCTCCGCGCCAGTAACTAACAGTTAATCTGTTGCAGATTGCAACAGACTAACACCTGGACTTCGGTGCCTTTAAAGATCTCCTCCACCATATTTCGGATAACCCTCCAATCTAATTGGCGGCACTCCAACTTTGGCATGGCTAACTTTTGCACATCGGACTCTAGTACGTGCTCTCTCAATTGAAATAAGGCTTCCCATACATCTCGGTAGGTAGGTTGGTCATGGTCTTTTGTTACCAGGTAGAAAAGGTAACGTGATGCATCTTAGAGTTTCAAGGCTTTTCCAGGAGCTGGCACTTGGCATTGAAGTTCTGCAACTCGACCGAACTTCCTTCGACAGACGGATGCCAACCCTGGTGCGTCTTTGATACTGGCCGAGATGGTAAGAGCCAGTGAGTAGTCATCGGGAAGCACGAGTAGATCTTGCCTTTCTTCAGTCGTAACACCATGTCTTGCTTTACCGGTACCTCCATAGGCACCCATGAATTCCTCAAACGTGAGGTCAGATACATCTTGGACTTGGTTTACTTCCACTTCTTCATCTACGTCGTGGTCACCTTCGAAAGACATCAGCCGGTTATGGTGTACTATCATCGGCTTTCCCCTCGTAATCTTGCTTATTCGGTAAATGACATCATTGATCTTCTCCATAATGAGGTATGGACCTTCCCAAAACTGCTGCAACTTGGGAGAACAACCTTTTCGCTTTTTGGGATTATAGAGCCAGACTTTGTCGTTCTTCTTAAAACACCCCCTTTCGCGTATCGTACCGTTTCTTCATTCGGTGACTAGCGATCTGGAGATGGGAACAGACCAACTCGTGTACATCGTCCATTTTTACACCTTTTCTAACTCAATTTTCAATATCAAAGACCTGCGTCATTCTCCATCTATTCTCACCATAGCTTTGGAACCCTCTAGAGTCATTCGTATAAGTTTAACCAACTTATCGGGTATCCCTGACATAGATAGTTGCTTTAACATCTTTTGTCGATCTACTCCATCAAACGCCTGTTTGAAATCGATATACAAGTTGTAAATAGCTATGTTATATTCAACACATTTTTCATGCATACCTCTTAATAAACATATGTATTTGGCCTATAGTTGACCTCTTTGGTCTGAAGCCACATTGGTATTCACCAATCATCTCCTCCGAAAACGATTCCAGGCGGCTGTATAATTCCTGATAATATCTTGAAAACGACATTTAAAACTGTTATGCCCCTATAATTTTTGCAGAGTCGATTCCTACTTTGCAATCTTCTGGGAAAACATAATTATCCAATCCAAAAACCACGGTTGCCAACTTCTCTTGGCCATGTACAATGTTCCACTAAGTTTTAGGAAACCAAATATTGCTGAAATCTATAGATATAGAAAGTTCTTCTTATAGTGCCGTGCGCCTATAGTGCGTTGGCGAATTATCTTAAGGTCAGACGTATGTCTTTTGCGGCATGCAAAAAATTGCCAATATTATTTATACCTGTCCAGTTCTTTATGTTCCGTAGCCACGACATTTGTTTGCGACCTACTCCACTTTTGCCTTCAATCTTTCCCTGGATTATTAGTTGAGGGATTTGAATATTTTTTCCTCTCAGAATATGGCCGAGGTATCCAATTTTTCGTACCTTGATCAAATTGAGTAATTCTCTCAGTATTTGCCTTTCTTAAGACTTCCTCGTTTCTCACCCTATCTGTCCATGGTATGCGGAACATACTTCGCAACGTCCACATTTCGAAGGCGTCCAACTTATTAATGGAAGGTACTCTTAACGTCCATGTTTCCATGCAGTATAACAATATGGACCATACATAGCATTTAACCATCCTGTAGTGGAGATTGAAGGAAAGATTGCGGTTACATAGTAGCGGTTTAAATTTGATAAAAGCTGTCTTGTCTGTTCGATGCGGCATTTTATTTCTCGTTGGGGAAAGCATTTTATTTTAGGAGCATTTTATTTCTTTTATAGAATGTACTTGACAGCTTTCTTCCAAAAATAGAAAAGTTGTCATTGTCAAAATTCTATCTACAGTATATTTAGTACTTACTCAGCACAATGATACAGTATTTACGCAGCACTTTAAAAGAGTTTACAGTAAAACCTCTTTTGACTGAAATAATTGGGGGGGGGAGGCCGTTTCGGATAACAAGAATTTCGGTTAAAAATAACATTGCTTTTTGTATTGTTCTTGTAGCAAATTACGTATTCTTGGTCAAAGTTGGTAATAAAAATACTATAAGTTGATTTTGTAACGTTTTCTAATACCTATGTAAATAAAATACAGAATAAAGTAATAAATAAGGAAAATTAACATGTTCTTGTTTTTTTAAGAAATCGTCCATTTTCGTTTGTGTTTTTCTTTGAATACGATGTTTTACAGCTGTGTCTCTCCATCGTTTTAATTGCAGAACGTCATGCGGTTTTGCCTCATTAGATTTTTCGACGAAACGTAAAGCAATCTGAAAAGCATAAAACGATATGCCATGACAATAAAAATTAAAAACTTCGGCGTGTCCCTAACTAATTAGACCTACTGTATAAAATTCTCACCTCTAAGGCATTGAAAATCTCGTCGGCGTTGTGCTGCTTGTCGTCTGCTGGGTCGTCATCTTCGTCGTCTAATACGCTCAGGTTGTCTGGATGAAGAACCATATCAATAATGTCTTCGTCGATGAATTCACTTTCTGAGTCATCGGCTGCTAACCACTCACGTATCTCTTTTTGGTTAATTTTGTCACATCCTGGCAAACTTCTTATCAAAGGTTCAATTTCTTCAGTCTTTTTTTCCACATTTTCTTCTTCAGGATCGTCAATCAAAATCCCATCAAAAAGTTTGTTCCAGCATTTTTCTAATGTTTAAGATTTGATCTTGGCCCAATACTCAGCACACCAATAAACAACATGTTTCATTGTTAAACATTTAAGAATTTCAGGAACGCTTTTGTATTCATTCGTCTCCCGTAATAACAGATGCCTGAAGAATGCTCATCTACAATGTCTTTTGAATGTCTCTATTACTCCTTGGTCTAACAGCTGAATTAAGCTTGTGACATTCGGTGGCAAAAATCTGACAATTATATCACCATTTTGTAGCTTTTGAGGGTGAGTTGGCGTATTGTCAACAAGCGACAATTCTTTGATGGGAAGATTTTTTTTATTTTAAAAAGGATTTTACACTTAGAACGAATTCATTTTCGAACCATTCTGAAAACAAAGTGGTCGACATCCATGAGCTTTTTTGGCTTCTATAAAAAGTGGAAGTGCTTGTTCTGAAACATCTTTTAGAGCTCTTGGTTTTTTTTTATTTCCCAACACACATAGGCCTCAATCCGTGAGTTCCTGCTGCATTGCTACAAAACATAACTGTTATTCGTTGTTTAGTTATTTTTAGGCCCAGTGCACAGTGTGCTTGTTTTGATGCAAGTGATTTTTTGGGCAGCATTTTGAAATTTAATCCAGTCTCATTTACGTTGTAAATTTAATCTTTGGTGTAGTTTGTCAATAACTTATCGATTTCAGTTTTAAAAATATTCACAGCATCGTGGTCAGCAGATAGCTTTTCTCCACATAAATTAACTTGACAAATATCGTAACTATTTTCCCATTAGTCTATCCAACCTGAACTTGCTTTAAATCTTCACCTTCATCGCTCATCATTTCGGATAATAATTTTGCCTTCTCTTGAATTATTGGTCCAGCTTATGCTACTCCTTTCGTTTTTTGTTGTGTGAACCACAAATAGACATCTTCGTTTACCTTCTTATTTTGACTTAGTTTTATAGTTGTTTGTTTGGCATTTTCGAAGCAAAGCGTTGCTTTTCATTTTAACCCACTTGGAAACTGTAGAAATGCCAACGCCAAAATATCTCCAGTTTGAATCCTTTGGATAGCCTCTAGTTTTTGTTAAATCGCAATCACAACACGCTTCCTTTTATTTGACATTTTCATACAAGGCACACAACAGACGATTTAAGAAATTAAAGTAGCACACAAATAAGTATGATACTGAATCAAAGAGCAGACTGAGGAATGAGATACGGCCGCCTGCACCCTAAATGTGTCGAGAACAGTGAGAGAGTAATTGATACCGATATAACACATAATAATTAGATAACTACAGTAATAAAAAACATGTTTTGTACATTTAATTGTCTTATTTAGTTGTATGAAAGCACTGCTGAGGAGTTTTTACGTTTTGTGATAAAAATTTATGTTGTATTGATGAAATTATTGAAACTGTCAACCGTTTCGGTTAAAAATATTTCTGTTAACGGAGGTTTTACTATACTTGCAATTACAAAATTGACTTCATAGAGAGGACACAAATAATATTAAAAAATCGATTGGGTATGGAAATTAAAAAAAAAGTATTTCATTCTTTTAAGAATGACCAAGCAACCTGGTCCACCAAATATTATAAATTTAATATTTTGTAGTTGTAAGACATATTGTGTCACAATGTGACTTTTCATCATCATCCAGCCCTTTGCGTCCACTGCTGGACATAGGCCTCCCTCACTTTTGTCCATTGTGCTCTATCTTAAGCACTTTTCATCCAATTTCTTGACATCCTGTACTTCTTTTGTCTAACCTTTCCGTTTCGAGCAACGACTAGGCCCAGTTCCATTTTAGTGTGGCAATTTGGGAAATTACATCATTAACTCCTGTTTTTCGTCTTACGTCTTCATTTCTAACTCGGTCACGAAGCGATATACTCAGCATTGACTTTTCCATTTTCCTCAGCTATTTGCAGCGTTTTAGAACTTATAGTTGTCAATGTCAAAAGTTTCGGCACCGTAAGTCATTACAGGCAACACACTTTGGTCAAACGTTTTACGTTTTAAAGAAATTGGTATATCGCTTTTTTAGATGTCTTTGAGTTTTTAACAGGCTGCCCATGCTAGATTTATTCTTCTTCGTAGTTCGCATGTTTGGTTGTCTCTTGTGATCTTTATTTCGTGTCCAAGATATATGTACTTTTCCACCAGCTCTACTTCGTTGTCTCCAATATTGATATTTCTGCTAGGTACTAGGTTTGTCATGAATTTTGTTTTGGAGATGTTTATCTTAAGACGCACACTTCCACACACTAACTGAAGTTCATGTAGCATTATACATATATCTTTGAGGTTGTCCGAGAACAAAACTATGTCGTCTGCTAATTTAAAATTTGTTAATCTTCTACCGTCAATGTTCAGGCCTTTCTCTTCCCACTTAAGTTTTTTACTAGCACATTCTAGTACTGCGGACAGTTTAGGCGATAAGGTATCACCCTGTCGGACTTCTCTGCCGATTGGGATATGATACGTGTTTTCATGTAGTTTCACCGACATAGTTGCGTTCTTGTATGTATTGTAAATTAACCTTATACATCGGTAGTCGATGCCGCATGCTTGTAGTGCTTCCAGGATTTTATCAAATTCTACCGTTTCAAAGGCTTTATGAAAATCTACAAAAGCCAGAACGAGTGGTCGATTGTATTCGATAGTTTTTTCTATTACCGTTTTAATGCTCTGTAGGTGATCATTTGTTCCAAATCCGGTACGAAATCCCGCTTGCTTTATTGGCTGGTAGAAATCTAGTTTTTTCTCAAGGCGATTTGTTACTATTCTTTTAAGGAGTTTGTATAGGTGACTAAGAGGACTTATAGGTCTGTAGTTTTCTAATTCATGGGGGTCTCCTTTTCGGTACAATAGAATTACCTCAGCATTGTGCCATTTATCGGGTATATTACTGTCCAAAAGGCACATGTTAAAATGGTTTTTTATTTTCTTAAGTAGGCAAGTACCTCCAAGGCATGTGACTTTTGCACCATTAGATATTTTCAATTTGATGATGTTTAGATTTTGTTAAACACACATTTCTAAGAAAGGATCACTGTAACCTTAGTTGTGTTAAGTATTATGTACGTGGGTACCGTAGCTTTGCTCCTTTTTCTTCTTTTCTCTGTAACAACAAAATCCCTACCTTAAATTAGGAATTCATGAGCTTTATACATAAATTTTATATTAAATTTCATAGAAAACATCCTTGGACAATAGTGCTAAATACATGACAAGTACTACCTTCAGGTTCAGGCACTAGGTCACCTTCTTGTTAGTCTTGGTAACTTTTTCTCATCATCATTCTGATTTTACAACCCCGTGTGGGTCCTAGCCTCCTTAAGAAGTTCTCTCTCGTCGTCCTTATCTGTTGCCTTCCTCTGTCAAGCACGTAGTATTCCCATATTTCTCGTGTCTTCATCGATGTTATCAAGCAACTTTGTTCTGGGTCTTCCTCTTCTTCTCTGACCAATGGGTATATCAAGGACCGTTTTTCTAGCCGTGTCATTTTGTTTCATTCGCATTAAATGCCTTATCCACCTCTGACGTCCTATCTTATATGTTTTTTTTGGGTAAATTTTTCTTTTATTCATTATTTGGCTCGGAACCAATCATGGATTTACAGTTCCAGTAGCCACTGGTCTAGTCCCACAAATTCCGATGTTCTTTATCGGTCCATTCGTGGTCCTATTTCCCCTCCGTGTCCCTTGCCATTGGTACATTAAGCTGGTCTAATCATGACCTCCAATTTTGGTTACTTACGATTAACCCTATAAAAGCCATGTTTTTTTCTTAGATTCATAAGTTTGCGTTGCAGTGAATTTTATTCTCACGTTCGTATATTTAAATTAAGATGGACGCGTTCGAATTTAGTAGCATATCGAGTATGACATTGAGCAAAGCGCAGGTCCAATGTGGAATAGGCACGTTGTTAATAGTACAAAAATTTCTGTTTCAATTATTGTAGAGTCAAAATTCACGGATCAGTGTCCCATGTAAAAAGTCATAGTTGACATCATCTATCTTACTATCATATCTTAAAAAAATGTGAAACTAAAATATTGATTCGTTTAATTCATTTACAATTAAAACAAGGAACAAATAATAAATTAGTTTAAAAAAATATAGTATCATTAAAATACGTTTATCTTGTTCGTAAAATAATGACATCTTGCACTTTAAACTTTTGAAGGTATTTGCAAAAAAATATTGTATTGTTAAATACTACTATTAACTTTATCATTTTTTAAACAATGATGTATAAAGTAGTGCATTTAAATTTTAAGGAAATTAACAAACGAGTCGTATATAATTATAACGATGAATTTAAATACGTTTTGTTTTTGTAGAGTGATAGCACGTAGTAATGTTAGTGTTTACGAAGTTTTGGATAAGACGATCACCTAAAAAACATAAAAAGAGTAAATATATATAATGTTAAATTAAACACATGGTTAGATCTTATTTAAAACTTAGTTTTTGGATGATTAGTTAACAAAAAATAACTTGTACTTACGTAATTTATGGTAATAACGAATAACTACATATGATAATCATTACATTTGTGATTGTTGAATAGCATATGTGGAATATTTATTTTCCGGGTGATTCTAAAATATAAAATTGTATATGCAGTATAGTAATTGTTAGTTATTGTGTTAAAACAGCCTACACATGTTCCGACAAGACCACTCAATTGTCGTTGCCGACAACGTTAGGCACCACAGTTGGTGTGTGTGTTGTGTGTGTGTGTGTGTGTGTGTGTGTGTGTGTGTGTGTGTGTGTGTGTGTGTGTGTGTGTGTGTGTGTGTGTGTGTGTGTGTGTGTGTGTGTGTGTGTGTGTGTGTGTGTGTGTGTGTGTGTGTGTGTGTGTGTGTGTGTGTGTGTGTGTGTGTGTGTGTGTGTGTGTGTGTGTGTGTGTGTGTGTGTGTGTGTGTGTGTGTGTGTGTGTGTGTGTGTGTGTGTGTGTGTGTGTGTGTGTGTGTGTGTGTGTGTGTGTGTGTGTGTGTGGTGTGTGTGTGTGTGTGTGTGTGTGTGTGTGTGTGTGTGTGTGTGTGTGTGTGTGTGTGTGTGTTGTGTGTGTGTGTGTGTGTGTGTGTGTGTGTGTGTGTGTGTGTGTGTGTGTGTGTGTGTGTGTGTGTGTGTGTGTGTGTGTGTGTGTGTGTGTGTGTGTGTGTGTGTGTGTGTGTGTGTGTGTGTGTGTGTGTGTGTGTGTGTGTGTGTGTGTGTGTGTGTGTGTGTGTGTGTGTGTGTGTGTGTGTGTGTGTGTGTGTGTGTGTGTGTGTGTGTGTGTGTGTGTGTGTGTGTGTGTGTGTGTGTGTGTGTGTGTGTGTGTGTGTGTGTGTGTGTGTGTGTGTGTGTGTGTGTGTGTGTGTGTGTGTGTGTGTGTGTGTGTGTGTGTGTGTGTGTGTGTGTGTGTGTGTGTGTGTGTGTGTGTGTGTGTGTGTGTGTGTGTGTGTGTGTGTGTGTGTGTGTGTGTGTGTGTGTGTGTGTGTGTGTGTGTGTGTGTGTGTGTGTGTGTGTGTGTGTGTGTGTGTGTGTGTGTTGTGTGTGTGTGTGTGTGTGTGTGTGTGTGTGTGTGTGTGTGTGTGTGTGTGTGTGTGTGTGTGTGTGTGTGGTGTGTGTGTGTGTGTGTGTGTGTGTGTGTGTGTGTGTGTGTGTGTGTGTGTGTGTGTGTGTGTGTGTGTGTGTGTGTGTGTGTGTGTGTGTGTGTGTGTGTGTGTGTGTGTGTGTGTGTGTGTGTGTGTGTGTGTGTGTGTGTGTGTGTGTGTGTGTGTGTGTGTGTGTGTGTGTGTGTGTGTGTGTGTGTGTGTGTGTGTGTGTGTGTGTGTGTGTGTGTGTGTGTGTGTGTGTGTGTGTGTGTGTGTGTGTGTGTGTGTGTGTGTGTGTGTGTGTGTGTGTGTGTGTGTGTGTGTGTGTGTGTGTGTGTGTGTGTGTGTGTGTGTGTGTGTGTGTGTGTGTGTGTGTGTGTGTGTGTGTGTGTGTGTGTGTGTGTGTGTGTGTGTGTGGTGTGTGTGTGTGTGTGTGTGTGTGGGTGTGTGTGTGTGTGTGTGTGTGTGTGTGTGTGTGTGTGTGTGTGTGTGTGTGTGAGTGTGTGTGTGTGTAGGCTTGTTAACTGACAAAAATAGTTGTCACATTCCGACTCGACAAGGTGGCTAATGTAAACAAATCGGTCGGCCCAAACGTCGGGTACAACTATTTTTGTCGGTCAACAAGCCTACCCACACACATACCAACTATTGTGCCAACCGTTGTTGGTTCTACAGTTGGTTGGTCTTGTCGGGTGTGTGTAGACTGTTTTAATACTACATTTTTTACCATTAGAAATACATGTACAATTTTGAAGAACTAACCGACCCTATTGAAGCTGGAAATGGGATAAGACAGGGAGATTCCCTGAGTCATCTATTGTTCAACCCGATTATGGATGAAATAATAGTAAAAAAGTAAGAACAAAAAAAAGGATACCAAATGGGAGAAAAACAACTTAAAATAATCTCCTATGCAGACGACGCAATACTACTCGCTCAAAGTGAAGATGATTTACAACGTGTGCTGCATCAATTTAATATAACCGCCAAAAAATTTAACATGTTAATTTCCCAAACAAAGACAAAATGCATGGTTACAACAGCAAATTTTTTAAGATAAAAATTGAAGCTGGAAGGTCAGATAATAGAACAAGTGATGGAGTTTAAATATCTAGGCGTCACATTATCTAGCTACGAAAAGCTTGAAACCGAAGTGGAAGATCAAGTGAATGGAGCAAACAGAGCCGCAGGCTGCCTAAATGAAACAATATGGAGAAATAAAAATATTGGGAAAAAATGAAAGGTAGAATTTACAAAACAGTCATTAGACCCATAATGACATACGCGGCAGAAACAAGACCTGACATAAAGAGGACAAAAAGGATGTTAGAAACAGCAGAGATGAAAACACTTAGAAAAATTGATGGTAAGACACTATGGGACAGAGCTAAAAGTACAGATATACGACATAGATGCAAGGTGGAGAACATCAAAAACTGGGTAAGAAATAGAAGAATAAAATGGAACGATCATATAAGCCGAATGACAACAAATATAGTATTAAAAACGACAAGAGACGGTTCCCCAATAGGAAGACGATCAGTAGGAATACCACGAAAACGATGGAATGACAACTTACTGGAGGTACATTGAAAAACAGACAGAGTCATGTCTATATAAAAAAAGAAGAAGAAGATATACAATTTTATATTTTACAATCATCACGAAAATAAATATTCCACATATTCAACAATACGTCAACTTCTTGTATGCTTAACACTACATCAATGCTGTTAAGAAACATCAGTAACTTATTAAATAGATTTTTGGATTTTAGTGGTTGATATCATCTGCATAATTTACCGCTGAGTTACCAGTTATACTGTTATACTAGTTATACTACGATTACAGTTATACGAGGTTGATTGACTTAGATTAGTCTTATTAAAATTTTCTAAATGTTTCTAGAAAGTAATCTGTACTGCTCAAATAACATCAGAGTACTTTCTCGGTTCACTTTCCTTCTTTGTGTACCGTTTAGACGACTTTTAGCTATTGCCTTGTTGATTGCTATTTGGAAAAGAGAGTGTGTTATATCCCTTAGATTTTTAATTGTCTCGCCTTGCGAGACAATTAAAAATCTTCTAATAACTACTCTGACAAAGCTGCTTATGCAAAGCAAAAAGTATTATCATTTTAACTGGTCTTAAGACATCAAAAAAAAATTGAATCGACTCTTCGATTCAAAAATTTGCCCCACATTTTACATTTCAAATCTGTCGCTTCACTATCATCGTAAACGTTTGCACCGTTTCAAATCTTTCTTAGACCCTACATTGTAACACGTCTGCCCAGTTTCAAATCTGTTCTTGGACTCACATTGTAGCACGTCTGCCCACTTTCAAATCTGTTCGTGGACTGCCTATCCGCGTTAAATTTTACAAATTTGACGCCAAATCAATTTCCCCTTTACATCTCAAAACCTAAACAAAGAATGTTCCCCTTGTTATTCGTTCCTAACGGTGAAAGACAAATAAAAAATTTAAAACACTCTACACTATCATCTGCCATTCTACTAATGTGTTCGTTCCACTCCTGTTTCTCTTTTGTCACCCATCCATTTATGTCTTCTATATTACATGCTCATCTTATGTTTTCGCTTCTCTCCCTATCCAACAGACTTTTCCCTGATATTCGTCGGAGTATTTTTATAAGTGTTGTTTCTAGTAGTGATCTCGTTTTAGATGTGTCAGGTCTTGTCTTCGCCGTGTTTGTTATTATACGTCTAATTGCTTCTTTATAGATACTTGTTTTTGTGTCTTGTCTTATGTGTTTGTTCTTCCAGGTTTTGTCATTAGGAGATCCCGCCGCTTTACTTACTTTTAAGCTTTGTTGTCGTACTTCTTCAACATCTTCGTAACTAGTTATATCTATTCCCAGATATATAAATCTTGCTTCCTGCTTTATTATTTTCCCATCAATTTCGATTTTACATCGTAGTGGGTATTCAGATCTTGTCATACATTTGGTTTTTTCTGCTGATATCATATTGTATTTCTTGGCTCTTGTATGTTGTATTGAAGTTTATAACATAATATTTGGATTTCTTTGTTCCCCATTCTGTAACCATGACCTTTACGCACTGCTTGTTTTATTTCGTCTATTATTATGTCAAAGAGAAGTTGGCTTAACGGGTCACCCTGTCTGACTCCGCTTTGTACTGGTATGCACTGTGTTAGTTTTCCATTTATCTTTGTCTGTATTCGATTATGGAATTAGATGTTTTCGATGGTTTGTATAATAGTGATTGGTATGTTTCTTTTATACAGTAGGTGTAAAGGGTTATACTTTTTAAAAACTTATATAGAAGTAAAAACACCTCAAATTTGTATCTTGGTATAAAAATTTAATAGGTGCTGGTGTCTTTAATGACCGAAATGCTTCAGTCAGGATCTTTTGCTTTTGTGGACCTAGTGATGATGGCATGTTCATCTGCATATCCAACCGCTTGTGTATATTTATTAAAGATTGTACCATTTACATTAAACTGAGAATCTCAAATTGGATGCGATAGTCCATCTTCCTTAGCCCATTTTTACAATGAAAGTTCATTGAAATCTCATTCTGAACACTGACTCTGTTATCTGTGTTTATATGTAACTCAAGCATGGCCTGATGCAATTTATGTATATTTGCTATGAGTTATAGCAACAGTTTAATGAGTTATGCAGTTTAAATGCAACTTTAAAATTCACAATGTGGTGGATATCGACGTCGAACTCAAAAGTTTTCTTAAGATTTTGCCTTGCTATCAGATTTAGTTGGTTGTTGATTTGTTAGTTGGGAAGCCACACTAGTATCCCTCCCATTGTTTTTTGTGTAGGGAAACATTCTTATGGTATATTTTGAATACCTTATTGAATAGGGTTCAATGTGTTATTTGACTCGTCCATCGCGAGTCATGCATTCTCGCTACATGGCCTGTCCAATTCCATTTAAGTTCCGCTATGAGTTCCACAACATCAGCAATAATCGTCCTTCTTCGCAGATCTTCGATTCTTATTCGGTCCCGCAACGTCACTCCCAGCATAGATCGTTCCATTCGTCTCTGTGCCACTCTCAATTTCGAAGTCGTAGTCTTGGTTAGAGTCATAGTTTTCGCTCTATAGGTCGTGACCGGTAATACGCATTGCTTAAATGCTAATTAAACTTTGATGGTACACAAGGCAAATATCGAACACAGTATTTAATTAAATCTTGCCCAAGTACTTTCGATCACAAGATCATCCTCAGGGGCATTTCGTCAATTGTGGCCTATCCAGCAATAATGGAATGTCATATATGTAAACTGGGACATAACAAATACACTAAAGACAAACAAACACTTTAAAATTTAAATTGGAGAAGCTACATTTTTATATTATAGAAGCCGGAGACAGACAGATTCTGTCTCCGGCTTCTATAATATAAAAATGTAGCTTCTCCAATTTAAATTTTAAAGTGTTTGTTTGTCTTTAGTGTATTTGTTATGTCCCAGTTTACATATATGACATTCCATTATTGCTGGATAGGCCACAATTGACGAAAAGCCCCTGAGGATGATCTTGTGATCGAAAGTACTTGGGCAAGATTTAATTAAATACTGTGTTCGATATTTGCCTTGTGTACCATCAAAGTTCATTTATTCGAACATTCAACCTTATATTGATAAATGCTAATTGACTTTTCTTTTGAAGCTAATTGGTATGTTGGTCCTAAGTGTGTCACGCAGTTGCCCAAAGGTTTCCACGCTAAAGTAATTCGTCTTTGGTTTTCGCATGTTTGGGTTGGCATAACCCATGAATAGGGTTATGACTTCATAATTATCGCACACATTCAGGTTTCCCTCTTTTATGAAGTGGGCATAGTATACCTAGTTTTAAGTTCGTGGGTGTTTTTTTCCTTTGCCTGATTTCTGTTATTAACTTAGCATGTGTTTCAAAATATTGTCGTCGCCCTTTTTTAAAAGTTCGGCAGGGTGCTTATTAGGACCAGGTGGTTTGTTATTTTTTAATTTTAAAATAGATTTCTAATTTCTTGTATGGTGGGAACGGATTCTTGTGTGTTTTCATCTATTTCAAGTATACCGGTCTTCGTCCTGATTGCCATTAAGGAGTTATTCAATACGATTGGCCCATCTATTTAATACCTGACCTTTGTCACTAATTACAAAGCCATATTTGTCTTTACAGGCCATTATTCTGAGTTTGAACTCTTTTGTACAACTATTTGTAAATAGTTGTAATGTTGTATGTGTTGGTTGGCTCTCTGAAAATTCTCTTCTCTGTTCACCTAAGATTTTAAGTCTGATGTCTAAGATCACAAATAGTATCCATAACATTCAATATAAGAGAGTCTGGAATAACTCGAAGTCGTCATTATCATCTTTGTCTCGACAATCCTTTGTGGATCAATTGTGGATCATGCTCTAAGATTCTATTATGTTCGGTTTCTGGCGACTCGTTGCCATCTTCTGATTTTTAATATCCCCAAGAATAATTTGAGATCACTAAGGCATTAAATGAAACGATACAATCATATAAAAAACAGTAAAGAGAAAATATAGGTGAAAGAGCAGTATAATTTAATGGAAGTTTATTTTTTATTAATAGGACATTTAATTTTACTGCTCTGTATTAGTTTAGTATTTACCTGTAGTAGTTAAAAAGATTCAGACGAATTAATCGTTGGACAAATCGCCTATTGTATCCCGAGAGCTGATATGGTCAAAGAGTCAAAGAGTTTGACATGTTTTTAAGAATTGTTACTATTTATGTTTTAACTGCCGTAATACGCTGCTTTTAATTTTAAACGGCGTTATTGGTGGTTCTTAAAAAAATTAAATATATTATTACAATTTTTTTAGGAGTAGTCGGACAGAAATTGAAACAATATACCAAAGGCTGGTGGAAAATCTTTACCGTGTTTTTATTATGGTTGTTTCATTTGATCTCGGATATATGTCAGTTAAGTCTACATATTAGTCGTGATATGTAAGTATAATATTTCACTATATTTTTATTTAATATTAGGTTTCAGGTTTTTATTTACAAATATTTGAAACCATACATATATCATTAATACACAATTAAAATTGTTGAATTAACAAAAAAATTGCTGAAGGCGACTGAACAGTCAAGAACAACGGCTACTCAGACGAAGCGAAATTAAGTCAAGTTGAGGTTATTCGAAATATAAATCATAGAAAGTTTTTGTTTCATTCTCACCAAGACTGACTTGTGGAGCATACACATATACAGAATTCAACACTTCTTCATCAAATATAAATTTCAATGGCACTGATTCCATCACTCATTTTTACTACACTATCTTCTTCAACTTACAACTTACTATATTACAACTTCTACTAAAATATCTTTCATTTCTGTATCAGCGATTATACCAACGTACCTATTACAATTTGTATCATTCGCCTAGTTCTTTCGCCCCGTGCTCTTTTCACCTCGTCTCTTAAATGTACTATCAATTCAATTTGTACTATTCTTCGTTTAAGTGAATATTCCAGCTCTATACTATTACCTACAAGACTTCAAAGATTTCAAGACCCTATACTGATTTTTCTACACTGATTTCTCTTAATTACTATTTAATTTAGAATAAGCCACAATTAAAGGTTAAAATACGTTTATTGACGTTTCAATTTCCACTTCGGAAATCGGTCTCAAAATACAAACAGTAAATTGTTTAATACACTGGGTAATACTTAGATAAAAAGAAAAACATTATAATGTAACGATATATTTTGCTTACCTCAGGGTAAGAACGTGGAGGTAGAAGATTGGGAACAGAAACTACTGGGGGTAGAGATAGGGCAAACGAAATAATCGAAACTGGTGCGTACGACACTCAGGGGGTTGTTGGAGTGCGGGGTCGTGGATAAGTTGAAATAAATGGGTCGGATTGGGGTATCTACAAAATGAAAACAAAGGGATACTTACATAAATCTCCTGGAACAATTATGAACAAGATATGACAGACATGGTTACCTCTAGCTATTTCTATTCGGACGCCGCTTTGAAAAAAACTTCCTGCTGGAAAAAAGAAAATTTCTTCTTCCATAAAATCAAGAATACATACAAGGGTTAGGAGACTTTTCTAAATTAAAACAAAAAATGGATCAGAGAAACTAATCAAAAGTTTATTTTTGTCTCAAACAAACAGTTATCAAAAATACAGATTGAACAAAAACATACTATGTAACCATAATACAAAATTAACAAAAACTTACATGTTTATCTGTTTACAAAAGGAGATTGCTACATTAAAAAAATTATGATATTTTTTTGGCCACGCGTCTAACATAATATAAAACTTTAAATATTACAAATTCTTTTAATTTTTAATGCAAGCAATTATCAAAAATAATGTCTATTTTACTTGGAAAAATGAATATATTAAATGTTACCTTAAGTCACAAACTTTTACACTTAACTTCTGAATGAACTCGCTAAACATCTATGGGAAAGCTACTTGGACAGATTCTCAAACTGGAACAAAGGAAACCATTTCCATACTCAGGAACGAAGATCTAAGACGTAAATCAGGTTTGGTAGAGAGGCAAGTAGACGACAAACACAACGAACCCGGTGGAACAACCTATATGTTGCTTTTCAAAATTCCATCAGTTTCGGTGTTCTGCACAAATCTTGTGGTTGTTACTCTGTCCTAACATGCAATTTTCGCAAAGAGTAAATCCAACCTTTTACCGGTCTTGAATTTAAGACATTACACAAAAAATCGGCTGTGGATTCAAAATCCGCCAAACGTCTTTCTCGTTCGAATTCTCTTGCTTCACTCCTATCTGCGTTCCGTTTTAAAATTTCAACGTAAATCTAAATTCCCCCTTCACGTCTCGGTTTCAGGCGCCAGCTAACCTAAACAAACAAATACACCTCTCTATACATTCGTACAACCTTGAACCGACAACAAAAGATCTTAAAATACTTACTTTTAAATTGGGTATCTGGAAATTTTTTACCTCACAATACATGCAGAGAATAGGGGGATTTTAATGTGAATAAAGACAAAAAAATATTCCCAGCGTTAATACGTCTTTACTACGAGATAAACAACACGCATTTTATTGATTATTCTATCGTCCTATTTTCTTAGTTTTAACCGGAATAATTTTCTACCTGATAATGTAACAGAGACAAAAACATCTATATTTTGAAACAACTGAATACAAAACTTTATACAGAATTTATATTATTATATAGATATTAAATATTAACAAATTTAAAACGCTACAATAATAGTAACCCGACTGCCCTCGAAAACTTAATAACCATTCTGAGTCGAACGAAAAAAAAAACAAGAGTCGACTAAGGAAGGTCGATAAAAAGGAACATTTCACTTGAGAAAAGTTAAAGTAGAGTAAAATATGAAGGCTCTCATGATCCGCCAAGTGCATTCATGAGAGTATGAGCATATAAACCTTGTGTTCCTGCTCATACATCATGGTGTTGACTACAGACTGTGTAGCTCGCCCAGCATGCATAGTATAGTGCAAACGAATTCAGAGCCATTAGGAATTGCGGTTTTCATACTCGCTCACCACCATGGTCTAACATAAACTTTTATTGAATTGTTCAAAAACTTTATATTATTTTATACGGTTAGTCACGTCAGATTCTGTTGGTGTACTCTTTTGTGAAGGTAGTAGAGGAAAAGTTAAATAATAAAAATCTGATTATATTAAGAAACAAAATCAAATGAATTCATTACAATAGTATCTCCAAGTTGCCTTTTTATGTAGCAAGTTGGTCTAAATATTCTTTTTCTGATAATATAACTGCCAAAACAAAACATTGCGAAAACCCAAGCATCCTCTATCGACATATAAATGGTTGATAACGTTTAATTAAAACGTATAACGTTATATCAAGTTTCAACTTTAGTAAATGTGGAACTTTTTTTAAGGTTTCTATTTCTCTTTTCTATCTAGTTTTTTAATGCTAACTGTTAATTAACACTTTCATGAGAAACTTTTTTTTATTATTACATTAGTCAATCATATTGTTAACAGTCATTTTCTGGTTCATTTAGGTGTTAAAAGTTTTTTTGTTAAAAATTGGGGCTATTATGTATCGTTTACGTAAATAATTACATACAAATGTGAATGACGTATCATGTCCTGCGTTGCTAGGCGTAAAATGAAGCTATGGGATGTTGGCACCTCATTGATCGAATTTCGTAAAAATAATTACGTTGTCTGAATGTTCCCGTTTTTGTCACAAATGGTCAGTTGGTTTCAGCTTTTGGTCAGTTCTGGTTAATTTTTTATTAAGGGTCGAAAATTTTCAAGGACAAAAAAATATGTTGGCACCTCATTGAACGAAATCTATAAAACAAATGACTGTATTTGATAGAGATTAAAACGCTGACAAATGGTCAGGTATATTGAGCGTTTGGTCAGTTTGTTTTTGCGGTGAACATAATTATTAAAGTTGTAACAACCCTAACACGCAAGCGCAGTCCATTAAAAATTTTAAAAATACCAGGATTGCAGTGCCATGCTGCAATAAACATTTTAAAGATACTAGAAGAACAGTAGGTTCCCGTGTTTTCCTAAATCACTATGTTACAGCTAGCATTTCTGAAATATAATTATACCACCTAAAAGATCACAAATTAATCTCCAATGGTCAGATATTTCCAGAAATTGGTCAGTTTTAAGTAATTTTTTATTAATTCTTGAAAATTTTTCAAGGACAGTCTGATATTGGCCTCTTATCCAAATATTAAAATTTTTACAAGAGGCCAAGTCGTACAGTGTTGCGCGATTTAAAATAAGTGATGAATTGTAAGTTTTCACACAGAAACATTCTTTGGATTCTAATCACAGAAAGCGGTTGTAGTACAATTTATTGATATCGAGACAATGTAACAGTTGTTAGTGATAATACGAATTGTAATATATTTCTTTGTTTTGGATATTGGACGCGATTAATAGTAATATATTCCAACGGGATTAACTTTAATAGGTTAGGCAAATACGCATACTAACACACATGTTTTCAAATTTACACCGTTGTCGCGTCTAAAAGATGGTTGTTTACGTCTCATTTCATTGTTATATTTTTGTAAAATATCAAATTTGTGATTCTTAAATCCGTTTTGATTTTTATGCAGTCATTTTATTCATTCTTTTATTAGAAAAATGTAAAAAATATTACTTATACTCACAAATTCACAACAGTTGTAATTAAGAAAATTGCGAAGAGTTATTAAAGATCCTTGAAATTAAGTGTCCTGCGAGATACTATGTTCTGATTCAAGTGTTCTGCGACTGTTTTCTACTTGGATTTTCAGTTAAAAATTCACATTAGCTAAGGTCTCTCTAGATTCTCTTACGTTAGGTTGTGCAGATGGGTGATTATTCATATCATAACAGACGTGTTAGGCCTTTAGGAATAGAGGACGACCACCAACAAGATGGACGGATGACCTGAAACGGACACATCAAAATTGGATGCAGGCGGCTCAGGACAGAAATTTGCGGGGTGAACTACGGGAGGCCTATGTTCAGCAGTGGATGAGTATGGGCTGAATGATGATGAACAGACGTGTATTAAGCCGGAATCAGATAGCTCGTGGAATGATGCTCTTCGCTTTGGCAAAGAGAAACAGAAAATCGAAATGAAACAACGGTTGGCACCCCACGTTACTGTGAAGTTAGTAAATATTTACTTTTTGGTAAATGCATTCGACATATCCCAAACAGTAGTCCATTCCAGTAGTCCAGTAGTAGGACCATTTCGATGGTCGGTATCGAGGGTTAACTCTGTTGTACGCCATCAGTGTTGGTGGTAAAAATTTTATTCTCCTTCTTTTTATATAGACACAACTCTGTCTGTTTTTCAATATGCCTCCAGTAAGTTGTCATTCCATCATTTTCGTGGTATTCCTACTGATCGTCTTCCTATTGAGGAACCGTCTCTTGCCGTCTTTACTACTCTATTTGTTGTCATTCGGCTTATATGATCGTTCCATTCTACTCTTCTATTTCTTACCCAGTTTTTGATGTTCTCCACCTTGCATCTATGTCGTATATCTGTACTTCTAGCTCTGTACCATAGTGTCTTACCATCAATTTTTCTAAGTGTTTTCTAAGATGAAAACTCGAAACACGAAAGCTGAGGCCGTGTCCGGTCTCAGTTTTCGTGGAGGAGGAGCTCTGAACTGAGTAGGGGCTCTCCTGTACTTCACGGAAGACAGACTGGGCGGGGATGTCCTCAACCTCGACACGGCACGTCTCATATGGCTGATAGGGAAAGTTCCTGCAGATATGCAGGACAGGTACGAATAAGGCATTGCCAAATAAGTACCCGCGGATCAACTGAGGATATGACATTAGGCAGCAGTAATGTCATTACTGGATTAAGGCTGTGGGAAGTAGAAATCCTGTAGGCTTAATTCCAGATACTCACAAGCGTCACTCACATTATGAGTTAAGCGGCTGTGATACTGCGATGGGGAAGGCAACGGGAAACCACCCCATTATGGTCTTTAGTAAAGTTATCATGGAATCAATGAGTGTAACGAATATTACTGATCATGGGCTGCGGAACTCAAGATCTGGCAGGGGAAGGAATACACAATCAAACCACAGGGCTTCCAAGTCGCTAGCCAGCGAAATCCCTGTGAGCAAAACGTCACTAGACATACGATGAAAATGAAGAATCCATATAAAGTGGCTACATGGAATGTAACAACGTTTTATGAAGCCGGTAAGTTGAGAAATCTACTCTCTGAAATGGACAGACTAAACATTACTATCATGGGGGCGAGTGAAATAAGATGGCCAAACAAAGGGAATTTCATTGCTCACATACTTAAAAGCGCGGACGGAAAAATTTGTGATCACGAACAACAGTGCAAAGAATGGGAGAGATACATCATTGACCTTTTTGACGACGCTTCTAGAGAAAATGCTCCAAATACCGCCTGTGACAATCAGTTAGACAGAGGTCCCAGTATACTGAATTCCGAAGTCAAAAAGGCAATACAGCAAGCCAAAAACAATAAAGCACCTGGACCAGATCAAATCCCTGCTGAGCTACTTAAACTTTTGGATGAGGAAAGCATTGCCTGCTTAACCACTTTCTTCAACAAAATTTACAATGAAGGAAAAATACCAGATGATTGGTTAGAGTCATTGTTTATAACATTACCAAAGAAAAGCAGGCCCACCAAATGCAGCGATTTTAGACTAATCAGTTTGATGAATCACACACTGAAGATACTCTTACGAATTATACAAAACCGAGTATTCCTTCTATGCGAAAGTAGGATAGATAATAAGCAATTTGGTTCTAGAAACGGTCTAGGAACTAGAGAGGCACTATTCTGTATGCGCGTTCTATTACAAAAAAGTTGTGAATTCCGAAAGAATGTTTATGTTTGTTTCATCGACTTCGAGAAGGCGTTCGAAAGAGTACAACACGATACACTTTTCGATTGGACTACGGGCAGCAGGACTTGACCACTATGATATAAGACTGCGGAAATACTTATATTACAATTAAGTCGCCTCTATCCAAATTGGAGACAGTCCGACTGAAAAACTATCCATCAAACGTGGAGTACGGCAGGGTTGTGTTTTGTCATCCACTCTTTTTAATCTGTACTCTGAAGAAATCTTTAGGGAGGCTTTAGATGACAGACAAGAGGTAGTAAGACTAGTTGGAGAAGTAATCAACAATATTAGATACGCTGACGATACAGCCATTCTTGCAGAAAATTTACAAGATCTCCATACATTACTAAATCTAGTCAGTGAAGCATGTTATCGGAGAGGCCTTAAAATCAACATGTCAAAGACAAAGTGGATGGCAGTTGGAAAGATCAATATAGATTAAGGTCTGATTTCTCTTAATGGAGAGGAGATCGAAAGGGTAAATCATTTCCAATATCTTGGCAGCTGGTTAAATGTAAATTGTGACTCTGATGAAAGATAATAACCAGGATCGAAATATCACGTAAGGCTTTTATGACCTGGAAACCAGTTTTATGCAACAGAAACCTGTCGATGAATATCCGTAAGAAGGTCCTGAAATGTTACGTGTGGTCCATCCTATTGTATGGTTGTGAGACATGGACGTTAAAAACCACAATGCTAAACAAGTTAGAAGCAATCGAATTGTGGTGCTATAGACGAATCCTAAAGATATCGTGGGTTTCGCACACTTGGAATGAAGATGTTCTTCAAATGATCAATTCAGAACGTCTGCTCATAAACACCATAAAGAGGAGAAAAACAGAATACTTCGGCTATATAATTAGAGGACCTAAATACCATCTACTTCGCCTTATAATACAAGGAAAAGTGGAAGGAAAGAGATGGATTGGTCTAAAGAAACTTTCATGGATGCGTAATATTAGACAATGGTGTGGTTCCACAGTAGAAGAATTATTTAGCGCAGCAGCGGACAGAGAAAGGTTTCAGGACATTGTAAACATGATGACGGCCAACGTCTGAATACGGACACGGCACCCAAAGAAGAAGAAGATGTTTTTAACATTCTTTTTGTCCTCTCTGAAAATTTTTATAAGTTGGGAAATGTATAGAATAATATAAATTCCAACACAACTTCGTTGGACTACTCCATAGTAAAATTATGACGACACTGACCGTACCTCTCCTAACTGCCTCCGTACGTTTGGTAATGTGGTGCCTCAGCTTCTGATTTTTTTTAACTGGATCGATTTAACGATAAACAACGGGATAGCACCCGCCAGCCATAAATAGACAGTTTTGCCCTATCACAGGGTTCGTAAACCACAAATATTGAGAAAAAATACGGTATTCTGTTGGTTCTCGTCTTTATATTTTGTCTTTTTCTATTACGTATTTTCTATTTCTCTTCGCAGATGGAGAACGCTACTTCACATTCTGTGAGACCGCTCCTTTGAAGGAGTATGCTTGAAACTTTTAAATTTGTAATACTGCAACAGATACGGAGAATGCAAGTATGTAATGCTGTTTGTATATGTCATTGTGAATAAAGTAAAATTAAAGATTATTTATTCTTCATTGACCCAGACACATAGTTGAGACTGCTGCGAAGCAGAATCCACGTCAATTTCGTCAACTGAAGAGAAGTCAAGTGTGAAACCAGCTAGTGGGCGGGGCCTACACAATAGCTGGTAGCCTTGGCGCCAATTCAGTTGCCGTTAAGAAAAATTCCGCGCGAAATCTACCCACGTGTAGATATATTCTCATTTCAACCAAGCTTTTTTATTAGTATTTTATATTCTGATAATTAAGTAAGGCAACTGTGAATTGTCTACATTGTGCAACTGGGCGTAAGCCCTCGGGATACTTACTTGGAGCGTCAGGGAGACACTGCTAGACCCTTTTAAGGGTAACCAAAAACAGATACTGATCCAGTAAGTTGAGAACGCAAGAGGAACCCTCTTATTGCACTTAGAGAGTGAACAACCGCGTAGTGCCTGGGGAGACACCCAGAAGTTTACTGGCAGCGGCCAGTAAATCGAAAAAAACAGAGTCGTTGAAGTAGAGATATCTTAAAAATGTCGTCTGAACGCACATTGCGTTCACGCAGCCGTCAGGCACCAGATCTAGAAAATATAACCGAATTCCCACACTTATCTCCTGCTACAAGCATCGAATCCCTACAAATTCGTCCACCCTCATGCATTTCGGAGGCAGTAACCGAGTATCACTCGACTGCCGATGAAATCAACCTCCTCATCGACGAGCTCGATAACCTCCCACAGCTAGAATTCTTCTGTTCGCAATTGCAACGGAAGATTAACAAGCTAAATAACAAACACAGTCCTCCAAATCCACATCCTCAAAAAAGGGCAAAAATAGTAACTTGCCCTCCAAAAACTCCAAAAACACATCCCGTCCCAACACTCCCTCAACTATCTCCCAACCAAGAGTTCCAGCAAGTACAGGAGCGATAAGACGCAGCAGAAGCGTATCTCCGTCTCCTGGAACCTCCTCCAACTCCTTAAACAAGAATATCCCTAATAAAACCACGAAAAAAACCAACAAACCCAAAAATAGTCCGTCTAGACCGGCTACACCGGTTCAAAACAACAATAATTCCAATAACGCAAATAATAATGCGTCAAACTCCTCCTCCGCAGCCCCAATTGTGAAGAAAATCTTCACCTATAGGATAGAAAACATATCAGAAGACCTAAATTCACAGGCAATTCTTTTCCGTATCCTCCATTCCAACAGGCTACTTCGCAACTACGACTCGTTCGTAGTTAAGCCCCACCTCAAAACGGCTTTCTTAAATAGTCTTTCGGCCCTTAACACGGTCGAACTTCAAAATAAAATTCGTAGCGTCACAGGCAGAGACCTAACGGTTACATCCTCTGTAAGACGCAACAGATCAAATAAAAAATACCCTCAACCTTCCACCCAGACTAATTTTCACTTAGTCATAAGAGGAGTGGACCCTAAACTTTCAATTCAAGAGATTGAAGAACAATTAACAATCTCTGAATTCCCTTTTTCCAAAGTTGCGAGAATAATTTCGAAAGCCAATAACTCGCCAACTTCCCTTGTCAGAGTCTTCACTGACTCTGAATCCCATTATGTAGAGGCTCCCAGGGATAAAATCCGTATCAACGGAGAACGTTTATCATGCGAGATGCCTTTTTCAGCTTCAGTAGCCCCGATTCGACCAAAATACTGCAGCAAATGCTGTAAAAGTGGACATCTCGCCGCTTCGTGTTAAGCGAGAGCTCCACGATGCCCCAATTGCGGACAGGCACATAGTGCAAACAACTGTCCAAATCAGGAAAATCCGAAATGCGCGAATTGCGGAGGAGAGCATGCCGCACATTCACCTAAATGTCCGGCTAGACGGGCTATACCAGAAAAACCTGAGCAAATACAACCTGTATTTGCTTATCGCCAGAACCCTCCTTATCCTCTGTCTCAGGACCTCAAGTATTTGATTTATTACAACAATATGGTCTTGATGAACTTATTCCCTGCTCAGCGGGGTGATATTATGCAAATTTCGAACAATGTCGTCCAGGCTTTGTTCGGACACGTAGTTAACCCGCTGCAACAGGGCAATAATGTTGCATTCAGATTCGTTCCTATTTTTTAAATACAATAAGTAATGTTTAATAGTGTTATAGAGACTATTAACTGCCAGGGTGCCAGTAGAAAAACCCACCTAATTAAACACCTCCATACCTACGATATTCAAGTATTAATACTAACTGACACCCTTTTAAAATATACTCCCTCTTTCCCTAGTTATAACGTTTTCCATCGACCGAAGGATTTAGTATCTAGAGGTAATGGTATCCTTATTAAAAATTACATCCCTTGCACAGAACATATTATCCCTCCTAATGCCAATGTCCCTGATACTGACTTCCTGGCGGTTGATTTACACCTAAAAAACAACGAAACGGTGACGATAATCTCGTATTACAAACACGTCCGAACGCCAATTTCAGATGAGCTTTTTGAGTACTTCTCTACACTCAATAAGGCCATCCTTCTAGGCGACCTCAATGCTAGACATACCCAATTCGGAGACACTTCAATAAATCGGGACGGTATACACCTGACTGATTTATTAGTAGAACCACAGTTTAACCACAAACAGTTAGGACACTCTTATTGAAAACAGACTAGATCAGTTACGGACTGGCACAAGTGGTTAGAACAAAGACGTGTTTATATTATTTCAAAGTTAGTAAACAAGTTAATTTGAATTAATTACAATTGACAATATATTAATTTAATTTAATTATTATTATCAAAATGTTTTATTTATTTTATACAAAAATAAATCTTTTCTACCATAGCCAAATAAGAAACTGAAAAACTTATATTCCAAAACAACAAATTATTTCGGGAGGCAATTTTGTGTGTAAACTAATTTAAATAGACTTACTGTTAACTTCTACAACAATAATTTAACAAAAGTAAACTTACAAAAAACTTTAACAAGTAAAAATGATATCTTAAAAAATAAGAGTGAATACGTATATATATATATATATATATATATATATATATATATATATATATATATCTTAATTTCTAAAACAATCTTGACAAAAGTTTAGGGTGATACTACGTTCCTTACAATCTGCTCTCTTAGTGAGAGCGCCCACCAAAGTGGCGTGGCAGTGGCAAGTAGCACTCGTCTAGCATAATGTAACCAATGAAAACGAATGATTCAGTTTACACCAAAATGACAGTAACGTCATTGATTCTAATCATTCGTTAGGATTGGTTACATTATGCTAGACGCGTGCTACTTGCTACTTGCCACTGCCACGCCACTTTGGTGGGCGCTCTCACTTACAGTCATCACATGATTTCATGTCTTTATGTTTCGGACAAAAATGACGTCTTGTTTGCTTAGCAGGTTGTCGATTTGAAAGTTCCTCAGTTGGGTTTCTTGAACTCTTGTCTTGATCTGTTCCAAGAATTTTTATGATTGTGGTTTTTAAATCATTATTAGAGAGCTGTTTCATATCTTTTCTTCTTTTCAGATGTTCATTCAAAAGACTTTAACAGAGTAATATCGTGAAATGTTTTTGAGACAAAGAACATTGACTATTTGCGCTTTTATAAAGAACATATGCATTTTTTCTTGTTATATGTTAAATTACATAAAATACAGCCAGGGGCCATCTTTTTTATTACAAGTTTTTTACCTGCCTTTTTAAATTGCATTTACTGCAGTTTCTAGTAGAATGGTTGTGAATTTAAGATTTTTTTAGTAGCAATGGTACTTGTTTCTTTTTAAAGTATTTCATACAGTTCTAGCAGTAATGCCAGTTTCTTTTGAAATTAGAACGTGCTGTTACAAGGAAAATTAATTTTAGTTAGACTACTTACGGCAGTTTTAGGCTGTTCCTGTTCTTCATTAATTGCACGAGCTGGTTAATTTTCAAATTTAAAAATAATGTGAATTGCAGATTTTGATGGTACAGGGCTTTCGAATGAAAACGAAAACGTAGCGGTTACATCGTTGGCCCTACTTCCAGAATAATATCATTTAATAATTTGAATTTTATGTTCAGTTGTAAAGGTTACCATTTTCCTAACTGGAAATATCAATTAATTTATTTTTTTGCGAATAAAACCAGAATTAGTATTTATTTATTTATTAACGGGATGTTTCCATTTTTTACAAAACAATTAACAACATAAAATATCCTAACCATAACATAAATACTAAAACTAAATATTAAATAAATTACTATTTATAACTGGGAATAAGCCACAATTAAAGATAAAAATACGTTTATTGACGTATAGCTTCAGAACAATATAAATATTAAATAATTATTAAATATTGTTAAACAATTATTAAATTACATAAATTAAATTTTTATAAAAATAATTAGAGGGAGAGGGAGATTGGAGAGATAGGAAAAGATGGAGGCTGAAATGCGGGAAGCGGCAATCGCCGTAGGACCCCCGTTATATGATGATGATGATGATAAAAATAATTTTAAAATGAAATTAATATCCCCAAGTTTTTTTAGACTTAATTAAACGAAAAATAAAACTCGACAATAAAAATATAAACAAACAAATCACGACAGATGACTCGACTACACGTCACATTAATACCAGTCGGGTGTCACTAGCGTTCGGTCTGTTTTCAATATGGCGATATGGCCTGCGCTAAATGATGCGCGTACTTTTTCCCGCCTGTCGAGTGTCCATACTATTTCTTTTTTATACTATGGTAGAACTCCCAATCATCAGAATAGAAAATTCCAGCCCAACTTTTTTGAGTCACGTAGGAATGTCCAACATCGACCATATCATGTGTACAGAAAACATAATAGATAGGTTCGATGATGAATGTTTCATAGGTGACTCAGTCACGTCAGACCATTTACCACTACTGGTGAACACAAGTCTGACAGACCCAATAAATCCTTTACCGATAAAAAGACGAGATTATCGCAGAGCCAACTGGGACCTTTTCTAAGAAACAATAAATAACAACCTTCCCTTGTTAGGCAACATCGAAAGCACAGAACAAATCGACTTAGCTATAACTCAAGTAGATAGTCTCATAAATGAGGCTATTGAAATAGCAGTCCCCCTAACCACATACAACTTATATTCTCCGGCACTGCCCGCACACATCGTGGAAAAATCAAGAGAAAACGCCGACTCCCGAGAGAATATAAAAGGTACAGAGATCCAATAACAAAAACCGAATACAATAGGCTCTCCGCGAGTATAAGACTCGAGGTAAATGCGATGAAAAACCAGCAATGGAGGCGCATTACCTCGACTCTTGACTACAGAGAGGGTTCTAAATTCTGGAATTTGTTTAAAGTCCTAACAAGACACAAATCGATCCCTAAATCTCACCTAAAAATTGGAAATAATATTATTTCCACACCCAAAAATAAAGCGGAAGCATTTAAAAATGTTCTCCAAGCCACTTTCAGATCTCCGGATAACCCTGAGTTCTGTATAAACTTTAAATACCAAACCGAAATACAAGTCCGTGAAATACTCAACACTCCATACCGTCATGAGGACTTCATCAATAATCCGATGATAGCCCCCACTGAGGAAGAAACAATTCAAGAGCTGTGTAACGTCAGTAAAAACACAGCTCCTGGCCCAAATAGCATTCATAACAAATGCCTAAAACAACTACCTCCGAGTATATTCACAATAATTACGACTATAGTTAATACAGCCATTAAGCTTTGCTATTTTCCAGACTCCTGGAAAATAGCAAACACAATAATGATCCCTAAACCAGGAAAAGCCCGCACAAATCCTGAATCTTACAGACCGATATCGCTCCTCAATACACTAGGTAAAGTCTACGAGCGTCTCCTAAAAAAGAGGCTCGAAGAATTTCTAGAAAACAACATCATTCCAAACTTTCAATTCGGATTCAGGACGGGACATTCAACTCAAAATGCATTAACAGAAGTAGTCTCACACATTTCACAAAGCATTAATTCCAGAAACAACGTCGTCATAGGCACGTTCCTAGACATCCAAAAAGCTTTTGATCAGGTTTGGCATACAGGCCTGATCAAGAAACTCCAAGCTATTGGATTGCCTCTCCCATTCATATTAATAATGCAATCATATTTATCTAATAGAACGGTTAGAGTTAAGGTGGCATCAGAACTCAGCGAACCCTTTACTCCCCTAGCGGGAGTTCCACAAGGTTCCATTTTGGCTCCAATACTTTATACAATTTACACATATGACATACCTCGGGGTCCTAGAGACTCAATGAAAATCCTTCTATATGCGGACGACACGGCTCTCCTCGCAACAGGCATGAAAGAAATAGCATTCAATAACGCTCAAAATCAGATAAATAACATTACTAGATGGTGTGCAAAGTGGCGTATTACGCTAAATGCGGCTAAAACACAAAACATCGTGTTCAGTCACCCCACATATCGTCTCGAGAATCCTCCGCCTCTATACCTAAATCAGACGAGGCTCGAAATCAAATCTTCTGTCACCTACTTAGGAGTTATTCTAGCAAGAACTCTTAATTGGGAGCCAGAACTTTGTAATGTCCTGAAACAAGTAAGGCAACGAGCTTCGCTTCTGGGAGGTATAAACGGAAAATTCGGAGCTACAAACAAAATGACACTTTTGCACACATATAAAACATTTAAAGCGTAGACAAAGGAACAAAATTCTTGCATGCGAGAGGCAGATTCTGCGAAAGATATGCAGAAAGATTTTCCACTATCCTTCAGACCTAATACACGCTACGGCGAATAACACCCCTCTCATAACAACCCGACTCCAATCCCTAGGCAAGAGATACACCTTGGGGACTATCCAGGGTCGCAACACCAGGGCCCAGAGAGTTCTCAAGATGCCTTGTCACCCTAGAGGGCACATAGTAGTCAGAAAACCCAAAAATAAAGTGCCACACATCCCATCCCTCCTACTAAATGCGGTAGGAGCGGATCTCCCGGATGACTACTATGATGTCCTCGAATCAACTCCTTACGAGTACCGCGTTCAAAACTAAAAAGGACAGGGCGAGTTAGTTTTCTATTGTTTCCTAACTCATTGCACAAATTATACCTGACCCTAGGTGAGGTTGTAGCCACAGCTATCATCCACGTTTGAAAAAAATCCAAAAAATTCTACTAAAGAACCGTTTAAATCGTTTTAATCGATTCTATATCATTAACCACCAAACCGAAGAAGACGACGTCCAAAAACACGAAGCCAACCCCACCACAAGGCCAACTAAAGCAGAGATACGTAAGCTCCTCCCACCCCGCCGACCACATATAAAAGTAATTTCTCGACAAACAACCCTGTGCTACAAAAAAAATCACAAAAAACACAAAAAACGGCTTCGGCCACCAAAAAAATTAACAAAAATCCCAAAACCCGGGCACGTAGGGCCCAACCCCCTTGAGCACCAAGTCGCCAAACTGAGCCGGGACTCAGAGCGGAGACTTGGGGCCCAAGTAAGCAATTTTAGTTCGCGGATAAGCTACATTAAGATAAACAGGAATAAAGCGGAGATGCGCTGTCCTGAGTTTTCACATACGGTTAGGAAACCATGTTGGGGTTCAATTACCCAGGACCCCCACATGAAGAGCACTTGGCTGATTGTTGTGCCTCTATAGCGAATCAGATTGCTATAGGGGGGAAAGGGATGGTCTAGAGCATTGGAGCACGGTGGGGTGATTCCTGTTTTTAAACACGAATTAAAACACCTTGCTCCAATGAATTGTTACACCCGATCGTACTACCTGGGTGAACATTTCTCATAGGCTGGGTTCAATCAAATTGCTTGCACAATCACTGGTGCAAGCACTGGTTTGTCTGCTGGCGGGAGAGGCGAGCGATTACAGTAAATTACAGCAACAAACGGGGTAAGCAACGAGGAATAATTACATAACATCTACCACCGGCGACTGTCGTTACCTGAAAATCTCCGCTTGCCACAGCCGCGCTCGATCAACAACGGAATTTCAGTGCAATACACTGGTTCCGCGTTGACCGATAAGCGCGATTGTAAACTAAAAGCGAAAGACAGAGTAAGGAAAAACGGCAGTCAAAGAAAATAAACTACGCTTAACCACCGACGACAATTGGCAAAACCAATTCTCAACCTTGAAACCAATTCCACCCCAGACATTAGCGATAAAATAAAACAAGCCAAAACAAACCCAAAAAACAATCCCATTCCCTGAAGAGACAGGAGCCTAAAACAGGGGCTCTCTCTGGGAGAGAGAGTAAATACGAATCAGTCAGTCACTTCATTGACTGTATTAAGTTCTTGGTACCTAAGATTAGCTTGAGGTTAAGCCATGGAGGGCTCTTTTGTATTTGTGAGACAGATTGCTCGCCTATAAACAGCATGATGATGCATAATTCTAAAAAATAGCAACATAGATATCTTCAACACCAACATCACAACCATAAAATCTAGCTATCTACCATCTTCGACCTCTATATAATAGTGCGTGTGTCTGGCATACATATGGATGTCTTTATGTAGGTGTATATGTATATACCTATACACATAATATATGTGTGTATCTGTATATATATTTTTCGACATATGTGTACCTAAAATTCCTACTTGTTTTTATTCTGTAAAATGTGTTTGTTATAAATTATAAATAAACAAATTACTATTTTTTGGCAATAAACCACAATTTTACTTTAAAATAAGTTTATTTGATGTGTTGATTTCCACTTCTAAAATCGTTCGAAAATCGAAAATATGGTTCCCTAAGTGGAAATAAACTTATTTTAAAGTATAATTATGGCTTATTCACAACAAAAATAGTAAATTACACTCAGATGCCACAAGAAAATAGCTTCAGAACAATATTCTTATCATATTTAATACTATAAGTATACTAGGTATATGAGATCAAAGTCACGTTTTTGATAGCATGTACGTAAATATATTTAACAAACATTAAAATCATTAATTAATGTTAAAGTTGTATGTAAAATGAATGAAACAATAATGGAAGCCATCGAGATACACTATTATATAATATTTACTTAAAAATGTAATTTTAGTTTTAGTTTAGACTTTAATCTTTAAGTTTAAAGAAATATTGAAAGACGAACAACACTGTACGTATCAGCTGTTCTCATGTCATCATTCTCAACATCATTTCGGAACACTACCCTAATATCATCTGTGTAGTGTTCCGTAATGAAAATTGGTTTAATTCGTTTAATTACAAAAAAAAATATAGACGCATGCGCATACTCTTTGATACTAAGATAGTAATAGCTGATGCTTGGCACTGTTGCATGTCTTTCAATATTTCTTTAAACCAAAATTAAATTGCTTGACATAAATTACATTTTTAAGTTAATATTTAAACATTATATATAATAGCCATAATAGCATATCTCGTGGCTTCGATTAATGTTTTATTCGATTATTCGATATTAACAGATTTTGTAAATCTGTTATTACTCAATGAACTGCATGATGTGGTAGAAAGAAATAATTTAAATGTAGAGAAACGTCAGTACCAGGCAAATCTAAATAATAAAGAAAAAACATTTGATCATATGCTATGAAAAAAGTACAGCTGCGGTCATTGCATAGTAACCTTACACCCTTACATATCTACATCGAGTTAGAATCTAACTCGATGCATATCTAATTTATCATACTATCCGATTTTTTAAATTTTTGCCTCGTTTAATTTTTTATGTCAAAGTGACGTTAACAGTGGCGGACCTGGACAGAATAGTTTGATTAAAATTAAAAGACCAAAATAAAATAAATCTACTTTACAAAATAGAAATTATAGAAAGAAGTTTTTGCTGTTCTTCGAGTTTGGCACTTGCTCTTGATTCAAATGTATTCTAGGCATTTTGGACGCGTTTAATAGCTTTTTATTTTATTTTTCAATACGCTGAAATTTTTGACAAACACTTTGCGACACTGCGATTTTGGAGTATTACAATGTAAACATTAAGGTGTAAACTATTCAGTGATCGCACATGTACATAAATTAACCTTAAATAAAATTATCTGGCAGTATATAATAGTCATGTTCCTTAAAATGAAGTTGTTCCGTGGTTGAGTGGATGCGTGTGTGATAAACTTATTTACCACGGAAACAAAAATTAAAAATAATAAAATTTAATAACACGTAAAAATGCTGTTAATAATATTTATTTTCGTAAAGCGTAATTAATTCTCGAATAGATTGTATGTATCGCGGACCGATGCAAATTGTGTCTCAATGATTACTAATACTAAAATCAACACAGAACACACGTTCTTTGTTTTTAAAAGCCAGACGATAAACTTTTATTATAGGGCATACTCTAACAGGATTATACTCTTACAATTAAACCAGAACAAACCCAAAATAAACATCCTCCAAGCTTATGCTCCAATTGCAGACAAACCAGAGAGCGATATTGAAACTTTCTACGAAGACCTAGACAACATTTAAACTCCATTAAAACGCAAGATGTAACAATTATAATGGGAGACTTTAACGCAAAGGGTGGGGAAGAAAAAGTAGAAGAATGTACAGGAGGATATGCTCTGGGCAACAGAAACGAAAGGGGTGATAGGCTTATCGAATTTTACCAAAACAATAATTTTATTATAGCTAATACATTGTTCAAAATGCCAAAGAGAAGACTATATACCTGGAAGACACCAGCAGATCAAGAAGGGAGAATTGCAAGAAACCAAATAGACTATGTATTAGTTAGACAAAGTTACAAGAACGCAATTATATCCGCAAAAACCTATCCAAGTGCCGACATAGGATCAGATCACAACCCAGTAGTGACCAAAATTAGGCTCAAAATGAAAATACTAAAACGAAAAACAACAAATGCAAAAATCGATACAAGTAAATTAAGGAACCCGCTCATAAGGCAACGCCTGGCAGATGAAATCAACAACGGATTAATGAATGTTAAAGAACAAATTCTGCAAAATACTGAGACAGAGAAAAGGTTATTAATAAAGACAAAAATAGATAAAAGTCAAAAAGAAATTCTAATACCAACCAGATATAAAAAGAAGCAATGGATGATGGAAGAAATTTTAGATTTAATGGAAGAAAGACGTCAATATAAGAACAAATATAATCAGAAAGAACAATGGTTAAAAGAAAAATGCGCAGAAATAGAAGAATACCAGAAAAGACATGATAGTTTTAACACACATAAAAGAAATTAAAGAATTAACTCACAAATAGAACAAGAAAACCAGGAATACTGAAAGTTGCAAATGGGAAACTTGTGTTAAAATTGCATTAAAAACAGCAAAAATGGTAAAGCATTAGGTCCAGACCAAAACCCTATAGAAATCTTAAAATACATGAATGATGAAATCTTAGACATTATAGTAGACTTATTTAACTCAGTATACAAAACAGGACACATACCGAAACAAGGGTTACTCTCCACCTTTTGTGCTATTTCTAAAAATACAAACGCTAAATATTGCAGTGAATACAGAATAATATCACTAATAAGTCACATTCTCAAATTATTCCTGAAAATAATACATGATCGTATAAATAAAAAACTGGAAGAAGGAATAGATGATAGTCAGTTTGGGTTCAGTAACTGACTAGGAAACAGAGAAGCGTTATTTGCTTTTAATGTGTTATGAAGCATTTGACAAAGTAAGACATGAAAAATTAGTCTAAATTCTAACGACAAAAAACATAGATCATAGGGACTTACGAATAATAACAAACCTCTACTGGAATCAAAGAGCACAAATCGTAATAGATAACGAACCCAGTCCAGAAATTGAAATCAGGAGAGGAGTTAGGCAGGAATGTATTATGTCACCATTACTATTTAATCTATACAGTGAAGCCATTTTTGAAGAAGCATTAGGGCGAGCGCCCACCAAAGTGGCGTGGCAGTGGCAAGTAGCAAGTAGCACGCGTCTAGCATAATGTAACCAACCCTAACGAATGATTAGAATGAATGACGTTACTGTCATTTTGGTGTAAACTGAATCATTCGTTTTCATTGGTTACATTATGCTAGACGCGTGCTACTTGCTACTTGCCACTGCCACGCCACTTTGGTGGGCGCTCTCCCTTACTATCTCAACATAAGACATGCAGATGACACCGTTTTTATGGCAAGCTCTGCTGAACAACTCCAATTACTGCTAAACAAAACAAACAGTTTCTGTGAAAAATATGGACTAAACATGAATATAAAAAAGACCAAATGCGTGATAATAACAAAGAAAACAAATATACCAAACATATGCTTGAGAAATGTACCGATAGAAAGAGTTGATAAATACAAATACCTAGGAACCTAGAGTTCAGACAATAATTATCAAAGAACCGAAATAAGAGCTAGGATAGAAATAGCAAGAAATGCATTTGTAAAAATGAAAATAATTCTCTGCAACTAAGATCTTAGATTAGAACTGAGAGTAAGAGCACTAAGATGCTAAGTGTTTTCGATACTGCAATATGGACTTGAAAGCTGGACATTGAAGCAAATACTCATAAATAAATTACAGTCCTTTGAAATGTGTTGTTACAGCAGGATGTTTAGAATAGCATGGACACAGAAGAAAACTAACACGGAAGTATTGCGAGAAATGGGCAAAGAATGCGAAATAAAAACACAATAAAAATAAGAAAGTTACAATATCTGGGACACGTAATGAGGGGACAGCGATATGAACTGCTGAGGCTGATAATACAGGGAAAGATAAGAGGAGGAAGGAGTATAGGAAGAAGTAGAGTGTCATGGTTGAAGAATTTAAGGTACTGGTTTAAATGCAGTTCTATAGAAGTCTTTCAGAGCAACAGTAGATAAAGTAAAGATAGTGATAATGATACCCAACCTCCGATTGGGAGACGGCACTTAAAGAAGAAGAAGAACCATATCTGTAGTACTTAAATAAATATATTGAGGAACACATTTCATTTTTTATTTCATTTATATTTCTTATGTGTATATTCAATTGCGAAAATGTAAACTTTAATATGAGATTGTTTTATTTAATTTTTGAATACAAAAGTTTAATTATTCGTAATTAGCTTGTCGCTACAAAGTGAACAAATTTTTTTGTTAGAAAAAACATGTTTTAATTTTAATACAGTTTTCCAGCCTTTTAATTGATCAACTGACTTTTTTTTATCAAAATCATAGACGTATAAACATAGATGGACACAGAAATAAGATACCTTTAACACACAATGTTTTGAAGCTTCGATAGAATGTGATGCTTCCGCAATGAGCATAAGCGTGCTTGAATTTTTACTCGTGGGTAATTATTCAGATTTTAAAAATTGGAAGTAGTAATAATGTATAAAAACACGTTCAAAGAATTAAAAAAAAACGAGAGTAACCGTTGCCATTTATAAATAGTTTTCAGTGCTTCTACATATAAAATAATTGATTGATATGTATTATACGCTATTATTAAATGATAATGCACACTATGTCCACACTTTATATTTTGATTACAATTAAATATATTAATCTAACCAATAAATTATTATTTTGGTTTGATAGCTTCTGTAGAGTATAAAATACAGAGTAATATTTTCAGCGACTCGCGAATAAGAAATTTTAAAACAAAACGTGACAACAGTTGAAGGTGATGAGAATGTGACCTATTCAAATAATTTTGACTTCACAATTTTATGTAAATAACTGAGTCCATCTGTGTTTATACGTCCATGATCAAAATAATCAGTCAAAACCACATAACCTTTTTTTGGAGTAAGTAAACAATGGAATGGTCTTTATTTATATGGCTTTTACTCTTCCATCCAATTACAGCATATTTAAAATAGAAGTTGATTTTTTTTTTCATTGATATTATGTACTATTTCGTTAGAAAACGATATTCTTGGCAGAAAAACCGAACTTTTCTATATAATACAATGTAAACTGCAACAGAGTAAGACTCGACACGTCAGACATGATTCTTTGGCAATGTAGAGGGGGTATTTTTTATTTGCCTTATATGTTCAATCTCGCAAAACTCCTTTTCTATTTTACTTATTCTTCCTGGGGATATAAGCGGCAAATTTGGAAATGTCGGCATAAAATTAGCAAGCAACATCCATTTGTGTTCGTGTTTTGTTTCAATCATCTTTAGAATTGATATCTTGTGTATTTGAGTTAAATGAACCATTGTTCTGATTTGCAGTTACCGAAATTCAAACCACTATAATGCTAACAGCTACTGTCATGTAGACAGACAACAATTTACTAAGGTCAAATGTTTTAGACTAAAGTAAACAAAACTATTATAAAAATGATTTTTTTTTGTTCATATCAGTAAAAAGGAACGCTGAGCACTTTGAGGATCTACTACATTTACATTAATGTGTTTTTTTGTTTTTCACATCAAGAAATAAACAGCATGACTCATTAGCTTTTCTGTGTTTTGTAGCAAATTTCAAATAATTTTCTTTTTGTTAACGTTACTTGAGATATACAGGAGATATATCTGGAATATTCTGAGGAATTCAAAAATTGAATAATATACAAGGTGTTGTATTTGACATAGGAAAATTGCTATTGGTCACTGTTACATAATACACAGTGTATCAAAAGTTTTTACTGCAAAAAATGCGCAATTAAAAGTACCAGTAGACGTGGTTGAGCGTTTTTTGAACACGTCCTCATTTATTTATTATCGAATTTATTCCATTTGGTTGTTTCACTTTGTATGTTTTTATATACTTTATTATATACTGCTAAACTGTTTGTCTACTTCGTCCAGTGATATGGAAAGTATTCAAATTTATGAATAACTCATTCTTATTTTTTATTGGTCGAACATTCAGATTGTTAGTCTTTTAAATTAAATCAGTTGAAATATCGAAAGCAAAATTTTATTGATTGTCATAAATTGTTTTCAATTATATGCAAGTGCTCAATAAATAATTGTATTCCAGGGCTTCTATAACATGGACATGGATCTGCCTCCATTGGTCAATGCTTCTAGAGTCAACTAACAACTTTCTACAAAGGATACGATTCTTCAAATGGTTACGAGATAAATTTAAAGGTAGAAAGAAAGCAGAAACGAACGATGAACCGCCACGCTTTACGCAAAACGGTCTTCAAAATAATATAAATATGCCCACTACTGGGGATGAAGCAATGAAGAGATTGTTAGCATGTAAGGGAAAAGATCCGTATAGTATACTTGGGGTAGCTCCCACTTGCACTGACGATGATATCAAAAGGTAATTAATAGTGGGATCTTCATAGTATTGGTATTTTAAGAGAAAACATATTTTTAATAAATTAGCAAAGGGTACCCCCTGTTAATATATGCAAAATGAACTCACACCTAGAATTTAATTTTTTTGTTTTATGTGTTTTAAAAATAAGACTCGGCGCAATTTTAACGCGCCTCCCCCTACCACCAAAATCGTTATTTTTTATGAACTAACACTGCTTTTTTTCGAAAAAGCTTATAACCTGTGCTTGTTTTGGAAAAGGCTATAGGTCTAATTCTTTCAGTTTGTGTGTGTTATCAAAAACTATATTTATGATTTTTTTCCAGATTTTTCTGTAAGGTACTTCAGTTTCAAAATCCCAAAAAGTGGTTTTTAAGGGTGTTTGGGGATTTTCTCCATTTTATAGACTTCAGTATAGATCAAATCAAGGTTTTTTTATAGGTTATATATAATTTGAAGGAACTTAGTTAAAAAATTACATTCCGAACATTCAAACATTAGGCAAAACTAGATAAAGCCCCAAAAGATGTTTTTTCATGGTTTTTAAGGGGTTTTGCGGGGTTAATGTTTTTTGAGATTTGTAACACCTGAACATGTGACTAAAAAATAAGACACAAAGCACAATTTTAACCGACACCCTCGTCCCCCTGCCACCACAAACGCCCTTTTTCGTTTTTATTTATTTATTATTTTTTTTGTAGGTTGCAATCAAATTGAAAGTTTAAAAAAATCACACACATTGTTAAAGCTTTTACAAAAGTTGTCTATTTTTTATAGACCCGTAGGTTGAACATACATAACCTTTTTTTGGAGATGGCTCTAGATCTATTTTTTATTTTGTTTATTTTATCAATGAACATTTCTGATTTTTTCAAGATTTTTCCAATTAGGTGCGCTTCCTTCAAAATCCCGAAAAACTAGTTTTTCGGGGGCTTTTTGGAGATTTTACCGATTTTATAGACTGTAAAATAGATGAAATTAAGATTTTTATAGTTTATATATAATTTGAAGTAACTGTTCCTTTAATACATTCAAAAATTGAGCAAAACACCTTTAAACTCACAAAAATTGTTTTTCTTTCAAGTCTTTTTATGGGTTTTTGTGGGGTTAATCATATGTTTTGAGTTATATACAACTTGAATCAATGCATCTCCAATTCATATTCAAAAAATATATGCAGAACAATCATTCCAGGCCTCAAAGAAGAGAATACAACCATCGTTTGTGCGAAAAAACGGGTTTTGAAGGGCATTTCGGGAGATTTTTACTGGATTTACCCAACTTTTTTCACCTTTCTACATCGTTAAACAGCTTGTTTTCGAAAATTTTACTTTTACAGTTACTTTAAATTATATATAATCTTTAAAAAACCTTGATTTGATCTATTTGAAATTTATAAAACGGGGAAATCACAAAAAAACCTAAAAACCCAGTTTTACGGATTTATGAAAGTGAAAAAATCATAAATATAGTTTTTAATAAAATACCCAAAGTAAAAGCCATGTCCAAGAAAACGTTATTCGTTTTTTTTTTCGAAAAAAAATGCATTTTTTGGTTATGTACACTCAACCTACAGATCTATAAAAAATACAAGGTTTTATAAAAGCCTCAACTATGCGTGTGATTTTTTTTTTAATTAAATTGATTGCATCCCAACAAAAAAATTAAAAGACGTTTTTAGTAGCGGGGGGCGCGGGTGGCGGGTTGAAATTGCACTTATTTTTTAATCATGTAGAAAGTAAAAAATGAATTCTGGGAGTGAGGGCATTTTGCCTATCTTATTGGGGGTACCGTTTGTTACATTGGTTAACAATGTTCGTACGTTTGAATTTTGAGAAACATGTATCGGTTTTAGCAATACCAGAATGGGTCATGATCCTCGTAACGACGACGTCGTGGTTTTAATCTAGAACAAATTATAGTGTCATTTATTCTAGAGTAATCATTTAAAATTCGTACTGGATCAAATTAAAAAAAAAAACTGTTGTTGGTCTAATAAAGGTAGTAAAATTCTTACTAAAAAAAAGAATTGCGAGCGAAACATGAGTGATAATCAGTTTGATTTTCGTATAAGGACTCGTGATAGGAGAGCCCCAGTTTGATCTTCAGTACTGCTTGAAAAATATCGTGGCGAACTAACAGGTTACTTATGTTCCTTCTGGGTTATAGAAAGGCATTTAACAGAGTTAAACAAAAAGATCTGGTTTAGGCACTGTAACATTGACTACAAAAATATTTTAATTATTAATAATTCATAGTGAGAATAAACATCATGTATTAACATGGGTCCATATCTAACAGGGGACATATCCATAAAGGGAAGAATTCAACAATCAAATAGTAATAACTTAAATAGCAGTACCTTAGCTGCTATTTAACAAGGGATGTTTACCATGAGATTGAAATACGAGCGAGAATAGATAATGCCGGATCAGTATGTCAATGACAGATTTTTGGAGAAGACAGAAATGTAATCTCCTACATCTCATAATGGAGGGAAACGGGTCCAGGAAGAAGTAAGTACCCGTGACTGAAGCATATAAGAGTTTCTACAGGCATGGCTAAACATTCATTATTACCAATCGCAAAAGATAGAGATCAATTTGCCATAATAATAGCCAACCTTCAGTAATGGAGAATTGTACCTAAAGAAGAATATTGCATGAAAATGCAGGGTGTAGCAGGTTTGTATATAATATAAGTATAAGATCCATAGAAGGTTTAATTTTAACCTTGCAAAGAAATTTATTTTAAACTAAAAAAGTTTGTCTTCTTCTTCTTCAAGTGCCATCTCCGTGACGGTGATCGTCGATCATCATAGCTATTTGGACTTTTGAAACGGCTGCTTTGAAACGTTCATTTGATGTACATGCGTACCATCCAGATTGCACAGCCATGATACTTCCTGTGCTTCTCTTTCCTTGTATTTTTCCCTGCATAATCTGTTGAAGTAAGCTGTATCTCTCTTCACATGTAATATGTCCGAGATATTACAATTTTCATGTTTTTATTATAATTAAGATTTCTATTTCTTTATTCATCCTTCTCTTTGTCAAGCCTCCACTTTATAAAACAAAGTAGAGGAAACGTAGAATTTCGCCAACCTAACTCTTAGCTTTAACTTTAAATCTCTTCTGCAGAGCACTCTTCACATATTATTGAAATTTGCTCCATCCTTATCTCTTCTGATTTATATATCTATGAATAAGAAAATTCTCATTATTTCTTTGAGTTTTCAATCTTCTCATAAATGTTGTCTTCTTGACGTTCATTGTTAGACTGTATTGTTTTTCACAATGTGCTATTCTTGTCACCAGTCACCGATCCAGATCTTCAACATTTTCCTCTAAAATGACAGTATCATTCGTCTATCAATATCTAATGTTGTTAATTGGAACACCATTTACATTTTTATTCCAGCTACATTTTATTTACAATTTACATTACCAACAAAGTTTGTAATTCGTACCAAAGTGTTCTCTTCTAATTATCTTTAGCGGAGCCGAATATTATAAAAATTATTATTAATAACTTTATTGATTCATCTTCTGGTCTCTAGTATCCCTAAGTCGGTCTCAACTCAGCAATCATATTCTCAGGTATTCGTATTATGTGTCCAGCCCATCTAAGTAGCTGTTTTAATGAATGTTACATCTGGTTCATTAAAGAGTTAATATAATACGAAATTATATATTTTGCGCACTGCCCTTGATAGCCCTTTATAGCTCCAAATATTTTGCGGAGTATCTTACGCTCCGCATATTCCCAGAAGTCTTTCATCCTTCTGCGTTAGATTCCATGTTTCCGCATCACATATGAATTCCGTTCTCAGCAGTGGTTTGTATAATTATAATAATTCTAGTTTTTCTTTGAATATTTTGGTGGAATTGTTATTGGATGTAATATGCTCTATTTGTAAGGTTTATTCGTCTTAGGTTAATTTCTTTGCTCGTTTTGTTGGCAGTAGTCACTAGCTAGCCAAGGGATGTGAAACTGTCAACACTTTCAAAGATATGACTTTCAAAGACTGTTTCTCGTTCCTTATTTGCTATTGGATCCTTAGTAACCAACATGTACTTGGTTTTCTCTTCGTTGATGACTAGACCGACCAGTTTCGCCGCCGTTTCCAACTCTAGGAAATATTGCTCAACATCTCGCTTGCTATGTCCTATTATATCAATATTAGCGTATGCTAACATTTGTATCGATCTATTGTAAATAGTACCGTCGCGTCGTCTCTAATTCGTGTGTCTCGGACTGCCTTTTCCAAGGCAAGGACTGCCTTTTTCAAGGCAATGTTAAATAGCAGACAAACCAAGTCATCCCCTTGTCTGAGTCCATCTTTTATCTCAAACGATCGAGAATTTTCTCCCTGTATCATAATGCTCGCTTCCAAGTTGGACATTTTCATTTTCGTTAATCAGATAAGTTTTTCTTGTATACCAAACTCATGCATTGATTGGTATGGTACTGTTCTCTTGACACTGTCGTATGGGGCCTGGAAGTAGACTAGTAGGTGATGGGTTGTTGATTGTATGAGTATTTTTAACATTTCCGTTTTTAGTTTTAGGTACCCAAATCTTGCCCTCACTATCGCTTAAACTAGAGATATCACTTCTCAAATATATATTTGATGAATCACTAGACTCCATTACTCTATATACTAGTACCCACACTATTAAATATGAAAAGAATGAAATTCTCGAAATCAATAGGTACACATAGAAAAACTAAATGCACAAGAAAACAACTAGCTTTATTTAGGTTATTTTTGTTTTGTGATTATATTAGGTTATGTATAACGTAAGCAACACGTAATTTATACAACTTTAATTTATAATTTATACAAATTTTCAGTCCGAAAAATTGTTGGGGATTTGAACAACAGTTGGAAACTGAATTATAATTGATCACTTTGTTACTGCGAAAAACAAACTTAAAACTGCCAACCGTCAGAAGTGCTTCTACGAACGCTAACTGTTAACTGCATGCGTCTGGTCGTTGGAACGGTTGCTGATCGTACTACGAACAAACCTAGTGTATTGTAACTCAACTGTTCAAAAAACCAGTCGCATCGTGAGCGAACACAGGTTTTATTTAAGTTGTAAACTGCTTGCAGAAGAAACTAGTTTACAACCGTTGTTTTAAAACAGTTGCGTCCAAATCAAGACTGATAAAAAACTGAAGAATATATTGAATAAGCTAGCCTGAGATATGAAAGTATCTCTAGCATAAGTACCAGGTAGGAAGTAATCGAAGGGAAAGAAGTAGCAGACTCACAAGTTATTAGGTCATAAGGTACAATTGGGTAAGCCAGGACCTAGAAGATTTTTTAAGGCCTAGACCCATTATGTTATATTAATAAATGGAGAACGCTATAGGTGGAAATCTAAATAAAAAATATCAGCTACAGTAACATGAGGCTTCCGTCTTGACTAATGGATCTTATTAAACTTTTTCTTCCTTCTAGTATGTATCTCGTGCTATTCGTACTATTCTATCCTCTGCCATTCTACGGATGTGTTCGTTCCACTCCTATTTTCGTTTTTTCACCCATCCATTTATGTCTTCTATATTGCATGCTCTTCTTATGTAGGTCTTATTAAACGAGAACTGAAAACGATTACAGAGATCGTGTCTGGAGTCTTTCAACTGAGGAAACACATTTGAAACATAGGAAGAGTGAATTCAAAATGATTGAGAAAATGTAAAATGGAGGTAGAATGCCATGCAGTTTCTCTTTTTCGGTAATTAATATTATTTAACTGAATGACCATCGAACACTGAGCCTCATGAGTCATACTTTAAAAGTACTGCTGAAAGTAATACATAAGAGAATATACGAAAGGCTAGAGGAGGATATTAGCGAGACGCAGTTCGGGTTCCGAAATGGAATGGGTACTCGAGAGCCCCTATTTGCCATCAACCTATTGATTCAGCGATGCTTCGTTGACTACGAAAAAGCTTTCGATAAAGTAAGACATAAAAAACTAATATCAATACTTATGAACAAGCACATTGACAGTAAAGTCATAAATATAGTGCAAACATTATATTGGAACCAAAGTGCCATAGTTTTCCAAAACACGCTCAATAATATCGAAGCGGGAATCACCGTTAACGGAAAATTAATTAACAACTTACGATATGCAGACGACATTGTGATCATATCAACGAGTATCGAAGATCTACAACATCTTATCGAAAGCTTGAGTATGAATAGTGCTGAGATGGGAATTACTATAAACGCTAAAAAAACGAAGTATATGCTAATTACAAAAAGACCACAAAATATACATCACCTATTGACAATCAATGGTAATGTGATAGTATAAGTAGAAAAATATCAGTACTTGGAAACTTTGATCAATGAAACCAATGATCGTACTGTAGAAATAAACAGATGAATAGAGATTGCCAGATCAGCATTTATACGAATAAAGCCACTCTTAACGTGAAAAAATCTAAATTTGGAGATCAGACTACGTACCATTCGCTATATATGTATTCGTTATATATTTTCAATATTTTTATATGGAGCTGAGACTTAGATATTAAAAAAATGTAATTTAAGGCCGTTCCTTGCGTTTCTGGGCATACCTAAGTTCCAATGTAAAAGTTTATATCAAATAACGCAAAAACTATGGCAGATATTGAGATGATTCTTTTTTTATATGAAAGGTCTTAAAAAGTTCTAGTGCACTATTTAGTTGTAAATTAATAAATTGTTTAAACAATATTTTTTTTCAAATATTTTTGGTTAAAATAAACGTAAAAAATTTTTTTTTGAAATAGGGCACTACAGAATTTGACCCACTTTCCGAATCTGTTTTTATTTTTAACATAAAGTGTAACACAAAGCAGCTATTTGGTATAAACTTTTTTTAAAATCTCAAATTTTGCTAAATGTAACTTTCTCTCTCGGCCAGTACAGGCTGTCCTTGTCGATAGTTTCTGGATTCTCGTCGACACGGTTAGGTTGGTTAGGTAAGAAGTATAATACCCTCTCGAAGGTGGGTCATAAATAATGTTGAATAACATTATTAGGGTTTATTTCGACTTTTGACAAACCAGTGTGTTGATTGTTTTTAAAATGGGTAGTTCACGAAGAAGTTTATGTTCCGATTGAGGAAATTTTATATAAATAAGCAGTACCTATAATAAGTACCTATAATTTGATTAAATTTTTATATGAATAGAAATATTTTCTGTTAATTTGTAAAATTTTCCTTCTAAATGTTTATACTGTTTTTATAATAATACTATTGTTTCAGTATTTGCTTATATAATAATAATTTATTATGTAGAAACAGCGTAGAATTTTGGTCAATCAGCCAGTACATTTTTTTGTATTTCAATCAGAATTATTATTTTCTTTTCTTCTTTACATAAAAGCTTAGAGTAATACTCAAATATTTTGCAGTATTTGAATACGGAATTTGATTATTTATATTTATTGGACAATACCCAAATATTTTGCTGTATTTGAATATGGAATTTGATTATTTATATTTATCGGAATATTTATTTTCAACGTTTTTGTTAGTAAAGTTTACATAATATATGAAGTTTGTTTCTTCACTTGCTTGTCCAGCCATATTAGTCCAGGCTAATAAGGATTTTCTCGTGACACTCAATAATCCAGGTAGCTGACAACTTTTTTAGTTATTGTAGACCTATAAGAAGAAAACCTACCTGTTTCCTGCGTAAAGTTCGGAGCCGTTTTTTAATGATTAACAATTAATGCAAAAAACGCGATTCTTTCGATTTTTGCACTCTATTATTTATTTATTTATTTTTACGCACAACAGGCCGTTAAGGCCTAGAGCATTTTTTTTACAACATAATTCTAATATTAACTAATTACAATTATTTTAAACAAAACTTTAACGTAAATATGTATATATAACATTCTTAACTACTCTGAAGGACCTGGTGTACAAAATTTTTCCATTCGCTTCTATTTTGTGCTTTTTTTTCCATTCCCTCACCTTCACGTGTTTAAGGTCTTCCTCCGCTTTACTAATCCACCTCGTTCTGGGTCTACCTCTTGTTTTGGGGTCGATTAATTTTCTGGTTATTACTAGTTTAGGAATTCTGTTTGCTGCCATTCTTTCCACATGTCCCAACCATCTGATTCTTTGTGCCTTGACGAACTTGGTAATAGTAGGTTCTTTGTATAAAGCCATTAATTCATTGTTGGTTCTTCTCTCCCAACCATCTTCTGCCTTTCGTCCTCAATATGCATCTCAATATTTTCCTTTCCCATCTTTCCAGAGTATCCTCTTCCTTCTTATTTAATGTCCAGGCTCACCGGCATATGTTACTGTGGGTCGAATTACTGTTTTATATATTCTGAGTTTACCTTGTCTAGAAACGTATTTTGAGTTCAGTAGGGCTCTTAAACCACCTAATTTTTTATTCCCTTTTGCTATTCTGGCTACGGGCTCCCATTTCTCTTTTCCATTTTCATCGAAAACTACACCTAGGTATTCAAATTTGTCCACCCTTTTAAAACTATAGCTTTTACCACTTACTGACCTCATACTAAAGTCTTCTTTTTTCCCTTCTGTTCCTTCTATGATCATATATTTAGTTTTGTCTTCATTTAGTTCCAATCCAAATTTCTGTGCTTCTTCGATGATTTTCTTCACAACTCTTCTTAATTCTTACTCGGTTTTTGCTAGGATCGTTAGATCATCAGCAAATGCCAAGCACTGGTGCTCATTTTTCATGATCGTTTCTTCCATCTTCATGTTGCATTTTCTGATTACAGTTTCTAATACTAATTTGAATAATGTAGTGGATAAAGGATCTCCCAGTCTCAAGCCTTTTGCAACCGTAAATTGATCTGATATGTTAGCACCCTGCCAAGCAGGGTGCTAACAGGTGAAGATGCTAACAGAGTAATGCCTCTATAGTTCTTACAATCCGGTTAATCGTCCTTTTTATGCAACGTATATTATTTCATTTAGCCACTCTTTTGGAACAAATTCATTTTGCCATACAAGTACTATTAGTTTATGGGTTACTGCAAAAAGTTGATCATCACCTTTTTTTATATATTTTCCAACAGATTTAATCGATTTCTGTGGCTTTATTGTCTTTGAGTTTTAGGACGGCATTTGACACTTCTATTATTGTTGGGTGTTCACTGTGTAGTTGTCGATGTAGATTTTGTTGATTGTCTATGTTGTAACCTCTTTCAATATCGTTTATATCATATATTATATAATATATATATATATATATATATATATATATATATATATATATATGTATATATATAATATGATATAATAATAATGTACTTATTCTTCTTCTTCAAGTTCCACTCCTATCGGAGATTGGAAATCATTCTGGCAATTATCATTTTGTTGGATATGCGGCTGAATAGTTCTGTTGAATTGCATCCAAACCATTCACGGAGATTGCGTAACCACTAGATTTTTCGTCTTGATCTGTGATGTATGATGTGCCCCAAGTATTCTAATTTCCTGATTTTTATGGAATTTAAAACTTCGCATTGTTTTCCTAGTTGTTCGAGAACTTGTTCGGTTGTTTTGCGATCCATCCATGATATTTTCAAATCACGTCGGTAGCACCACATTTCGAATGCTTCTAGGTTTTTAATGTCGGATTTTTTAAGTGACCAAGCTTGAATCCCATATAAAAGGGTAAAGAAAATATAACATCAAAGCATTCTTATCCGGAGCGATATATTGATATCTCGATTACAAAAAAGTTTTCTCGTTCTATTAAAAGTTGACCGTGCAATTCCAATGCGGCATCTTATTTCTTTTGTCTAATCAGTATCTTCTGTGATCCATGCTCCAAGGTATTTGTACAAAGATATTTGTTCAATTTCTGTATTATCTAGTACTAGCTTAACTTTGATGCTTTGTGCTTTTGTAAATACCATGAACTTGGTTTTCTTCAAATTTATTTTTAGTCCAAAAAATGTACCTATAATATGATATAATCCTTATAAAATTTCTTCCGACGTTCATTTTTCATTCAATTCCATTCCATTCATTCAATTCCAATTCCATTTCAAAACTTAATGAGTTCTTTCGAGCTCATTAAGTTTCTTATTCCTTCCATCCGTGTTTTCTAAGGTAATCCTCTCTTCTGGATTACGGTAGGTGTTCATACAGGTACTTGTTTTAGGAGTCTACTGTCTTTCATTTATTGGACCTGTACCCATTTGAGCTGCTTTCGTTGTATGCCATCCATGACTGTACCTTCTATTCTCATACTTTATTGCATTAAGTTCGACGAGATATCTTTCTTCGATATTAATCTGCCTCTGTTAATCGTCGTGTTTCACAACCGTATAAATAAAGCATGCTTTTTATCACAGTTTCATGGGTTGTAGTGCTAGAGAGAGCATGTCAGCTGTGCCAAAACGAAAAATAATCCTCCTTATTGCTTCCACTGGAATAAGCTTGACCATTTAACTGGGCCCGGGCTACCTCTTTCTAATTCTTTAAACTCCTGTTTTGAAATTAATAATTATTTTGTCTAATTATCTATTTAGTTGTCAAAACAGATACATTGTTAACTAAAGAAGTGAAAGTGGTTCAATTTAGAAATTATATAGTAAATAATAAATATTTGAAAACTGATGCACATATTCCTCCCGCGATTTATGCTTCAAGTACTAATTTTATAAATCGCACTTCTACTAATAGAAGTAAATTCTTTCATTTTAATTTCATGAATGTTTTTATTCAACATTATTTCAAAACCGCACTGAATAGAAGGCCGCCCACTTGTTTATTGTATAGACCCAAGACTTTACACAATAGGGGGTTGTATAAGGTAGGTATAAAGCTTACCTCTAGCACAGTATAGTGCTTTGATAAAGCACTATACTGTGCCTCTAGTACAAGATGACGTTTAGAATATTCTTCCTGAATGGATTTTGTTTTTGTAAAGAAAGATATTTTTGAAATAGACATCTCTCTGAATTTTACCGTTACAATATTCGAGGATAAGCCTTAAAAAGAATCGAGGCTTTCGAATTCTGGTTATAACGCGGAGTATTAAAAATATCATGGACTGATAGAATTACAAATAAAGAAGTACTGGAGAGAGTTGGTAAAGAAACAGAACTAATCACCACTATACAAACCAGAAAACTGGAATACTTCGGCCACGTGATGAGGTGACATAAATATGAAATTTTAAGACTCATAATACAGGGAAAAATTTAAGACCAACAGAACATTTGTTGGCCGAAGGCAGAACTCATGGTGTGATTAATATCAATGCAGATCGATTAAATTGTTTAGAGCAAGTTCTAAAATAAAAATAGCCATTATGATTGCCAACCTCCGTAGGGAGACGGCACTCTAAGAAGAAGAACTGAATGACCACATTTCTCTCGGATCTTTGTAGTTATACCATTGTGTAAATTATGTAGTATTAAGATTTATAATTTTATATTATTGAATGTGACTTTTTGTGTTTAAAATACTTTGAAATTGAGAGCTTAGAAAATGGAATTAATTCACTGCCGTTGATATAAAAGGCTTAAAAAATAATTATTAAAATAAATAGTTGATTAAAAGGTTTTGTTGACTTTTATATTTTTTCTTTATAGATATTATAAAAGACAAGCTTTTCTGGTTCATCCTGACAAAAACAATTTGCCTGGAGCAGAAGAAGCTTTTAAAATATTGGTTCATGCATTTGATATGATAGGTGAACCTGAAAGGAGAGCAGCTTATGACAGAGGTAAGTTAACACACTGACTGATCCCGAATATTATACTGAACACTATAATATTGTTAACATGCAATAATTATGAAAAATACAATTTCGATTTAACTTTTCCGATTTCACAAATCAAATTATCGTGTTGTATTATACTTAATTATGTGGTAATATTTCTGATAATAAAATAAAACTAAGATACTATCGAAAAACTGCTTCGTACTCCTAATAATATTGTAACCGAAAAAACCCAATAACAATTTAACCCAAAGTCGATCATAAAAAACGTTTTATTGCTTTGAGTTTACAAATTAGAAGACAATACAAAAACTGGTTAAGAGGACCATTGAAAAGATTCGTTATAGTCGTAGATCCGTTACTAAAATTCCCTTTAAATTGCTGCTTCTGGGCGATAACAAGACATTCTTACATTCCAAGTTGGATCACATCACGTGATATTAACGTACACTCTATTTTCCAGTTCGGGCTCCACGTACATTATACGCAATTATTTCGCACTCTCAGAAGAAAGAAGTCTGACAATACATTCTCACGACCTACGATGGTCATCACGCGCTACGTAAAATTATTTCGCTTTCACCGCACATTATCAAAGACATAGCAAAGAAGTCAAGTTATTAAACTTAGTAATTTGTTAAACACAAATTGTCAAATGAAAGTGTTTGTAGATGTGCCCAAATAAAATAAACATATTTAAATTCACAATCTACAAGTACAAGATTTATTAATCAGAGTCTTATGATGAGGACTCTTATGAAGGAAGAATCTTATGTTGAGGACAAGACATCCAGAACAGTATTCCTTTCATCATTATTCCCTTTGTGTTCAAAGGGTATCATCTCAAAACGTGTATTTAGAAAAAAGTTTCCAATCTGGAGGGCGACACGTCAAATAAAGTAGTTCAAATTTTGCAGTTCTTTTGAAGTTCCATCATACATGTCCCATAAACATTCGACCTTCGCTCATAACTTTTTAATGCTTTATTCTTCTACATTCAGTTCGTGGCACCCTTTGAAGTAATGCCCATTTGACTTAACAACACGCTCGCTGTCGATACTTTAAGTTACTGAAGTAGTTCGGAAATTTAGTTTTTGTAATGGCCTTGAGTCGAATTTGTTTGAATCGTATCTATATCGCCCTTTAATTCATTTTCAGTTTTGAAAACACGAAAAATTCGTAGTGTACCATGTCGGAACTGTACGGTGACTGATGTAATGTAACTATTTTTTCAAAAACTGTCACACAAAATTCGTAAAAAATGGAGCCATTTCTTTCTCATTGCGTTACGCAATATTTTTAGAACTTGACCGAAAAATTATTTGTTGATTGTCTGACGTCTTAGAATATATTTATTTTGCATAACCCCTTCATAATTATTTTCAATATAACGGCATCATAACCGCAAACACACTATACATTTTGTTTGGCAGTAAAGTTAATTCTAAACCTAATGCAAATTCATTGCTCGCAACTCTCCTTTACTTTCAACGATAAAAAAACGACTAAACAAAAGCATGTTTTTACATACGAAACAATTTCGATAGTGAAAAGTTACTAATTACACACGTACCTCACAGAGGGCGCTGGAATATTTTGGCGCAAAGTTATGATCGAAGTTCAGATCTCGTATTATAATAGTAAAATGCCACAAGAAAGTAGCTAAGGAACATTATATTTTTTATGTTGTTTCCAACGTATTACCAATAATTTGTTTTGTCATGTTTTAGGTGTTGTTGAATCGGCGCAAGTAGTACAAGCCTGGAGTGAGCTCACGGAACTTCTCCAGCAGCTACAACAGAAAGTAGAAGCGGCAGCTAATACCATTAGGTGTAGTTCTTGTGGTCTAAGGCACAAGAGGGTCAAAATAGATAGGCCTAGTTACGCTGCACGGAACTGTAACACTTGTAAGGTATGAAAATTATAATTTAAATCATTTATTAGTGAGTTAATTTTGATGTATTAGTCATAAAATGTAATATAATTAATTAATTAAATATAATTTACAAAGTCGGAAACGATTAAACATTTGTAAACCACAAAAAAAATATATCTCTCTTCTTAAGGTAAACAAAATATGAATTATTTAATAAATACAAGATAAAATATGAAAAACAAGATTGTAAATGAATTCATATGGAAGAGTTTTGTCTTGTCTTTGTAAACTACTATTTATTGAAGAAAATGCAGATATGGTTCTAAAAATACGCTGGTATATTAGAAACCTTATCAGGCTTGCATTAGAACCCCTCATTTTTAACGCCAAAAAATATTCAAAATAAATTGTTAGCAATAACAAATTACGACTAAAAAGTTTACGCTACAACGTGATAACTGGTTTATTTACTAGATAAGACACCTACGGGAATATTGATGATTAACTTTTAAATATGTTTATATGTAGCTAATTTGACACAAAATTTTGTGAATATTTCGACAATACCTAACTCTATGTTATTCATTATTTAGTTTTTGTTTTTTCGATTTTAAAAAATAAGTATTTATATTCTTTTTTCTTTGCAGTATTCATTGTGTTTATATGTTTAAGATTCACCATTCAGCACGCGAAGGTGATATATGGGCCGAGGCCAAAGTAATGGGCTTCCTTTGGCACTATTATGCCTGTATGGAAGGAGCAGTATATGACATTACCGAATGGGCGGGATGCCAAAAAGACAATCTCAAACACCTACGTCCTGATTCTCACCACGTACAGTATAGGTATAATCTAGTTATTCTTTATTTTTAATTAAATGAAAAACATCTTAAACACATTTAAATGACAGAAATCATATATATTTGACAAACGAATTAGATGCCATCTATAGGATGGCAAATTTCCTCTTTTGCATTCATTAATTGATATACTAGATATAGGCCACTTCAGTTATTTCTATGCTTCTTTCCTCTACCTTCTGCATTTCTGATGTGTTACCTATTTTGATTTCTATTCTACGAACAACTAGAACAAACGACCCAACAAGTAAACCAAGGCGATATACTAATAGTGATGGGCGATATGAACGCTAAAGTTGGAGAAGACAATATTAACTTAGAAACCGTAATGGGTAAACATGGCCTGGGAGTGATGAATGAAAACGGAGAGCGCTTTACAAATTTTTGCTCCAATCATAGCTTAGTTATTGGTGGAACTATCTTCCCACATAAAAATATTCACAAGGTTACATGGACTGCACCAGGTCATATAAGAGAAAATCAAATAGACCACATCACCATATCAAAAAGATGGAGATCATCCCTCCTTGATGTACGTAACAAAAGAGGAGCAGACGTCGCAAGTGACCATCATCTTGTAATCGGTACCATTAAAATCAAAATGGCAAAAAACAAAATCACACGAAACACCAAACGACCAACATACAATCTAGACAAATTAAAAACGGCTACAGGAAGACACATGTTTAGGGAGGAACTTCAACTCAAAAGAAGAGAACGTGAAGTAAATAGCTGGGAAGATCTGGCAAATAGCTGAAGATAAACTCGGTAAAAAAGAGAAACATAGAAAAGAATGGATATCAGATGAAACTTGGAATCTTATCGAAGAAAGAAAACAGCAAAAAAAAGATATTCTGCAAGCAAGAACTGTAGAAGAAAGAGCGAACCGACAACAAGAATATGAAACAATAAATAAAGCAGTTAAAAGAAATGCAAGAAGAGACAAAAGAAGATGGACTGAAGAACTGGCAAAACAAGCCGAAATAGCTGCACAACACAATAGAACTAGAGAGCTATACCAAATTACCAGACGTCTAACAAAAAGTGGGCCCAACTGTTCAAACGTCGTAAGATCCAAGACAGGGTAACTACTTACTACAACAAATGACCAAATAGAGAGATGGAAAGAGCATTTTCAGGAGATGCCAGGCACGCCCAGGGATAACGCAGATGAAATTGTCGAAAATCCACAGAATATAGACTTGCGTATATCTTGCGACGCCCCTTCCAAAACAGAGATAATAACAGCTATCAAATCTCTGAAAAATAACAAGTCTCCGGGAATCGATAACATTGCTGCCGAAATGCTTAAAACTGATCCGCATCTAACTGCTGAACTTTTGCTCCCCATAATCCGAGAGGTGTGGGAAACAAACCGCATTCCAGCGGGCTGGAAAAAAGGCATCATTACTAAGCTTCCAAAAAAGGGCAACCTCACACTATGAAAAAATTGGAGAGGAATAACCTTGCTTACCGCCATAAATAAAATCTTCACGACCATCATACTTAAAAGATTAACAAACAAGGTTGAATTTCGAGCTAATCAAGTAGGCTTTAGACCAGAATCCTCCTGCATAGACCACATTAATACTGTGAGGCTAATAATGGAACAATCGGTTGAATGGAACACGCCCCTATACATGGTTTTTGTTGATTTCGAGCGTGCTTTTGACAGCTTATCTCATGATGCAATATGGAAAATTTTAGAGCTAAGAAACATCCCGCATAAAATAATTTCCATTATAAAGTTACTGTACACTGAAGCGAAATGCAGCGTGACACACAATGGGATCAACAGTGACGAATTTGACGTACTTACTGGAGTCAGACAGGGATGCGTGCTTTCTCCGTTTCTTTTTAACATAGCTCTAGACTATGTTCTCTCCAAACTAGACTCTGACACAAGAGGGATACAATGGACGTTAACCACACGCCTAAGCGATCTAGAATACGCCGACGATATCTGCCTGTTAGGACAAAGGTTCCAAGATGTGGCTGACCAATTGGAAACACTTTCCACTGAAGCCAATAAAATAGGTTTGAAAATCAATATTGGTAAAACCAAATCCATGAGAATAAATGCAAGAAACAACACGCTATTCACCATTAATAACATGCAGATTGAAAATGTGGAAAACTTTACGTATCTTGGAAGTGTCATAACAGAAAGCGGAGGTACAGAAGACGATATTCCTATGAGGATACGAAAAGCGCAACAAGCTTTCAGCATGCTCAACCCTGTTTGGAGGTCTGGAGAATACACTACGAGGACAAAGATCCGCATATTCCAGTCAAATGTCATGTCTGTACTACTTTACGGATGTGAAACCTGGAAAGCGACAAAAACCCTTGCAGACAAACTGCAGGTCTTTGTTAATAAATGTCTACGAAGAATTGTTCGTATTTTCTGGCCTAACATCATCAGAAACGAAGACTTACTACACCTGACCAAACAAAAGAGGGTAGTAAATGAAATAAAGTCCAGAAAGTGGGGTTGGATCGGTCACACACTCCGAAAAAATAACTCCAGTATTGCAAAGACTGCCCTAGAGTGGAATCCCCAAGGAAAACGAAAAAAAAGGTCGCCCAGTACAAACTTGGAGAAGATCCATCATGGACGAGATAAGAAAACAAGGAAAGTCTTGGAATGAGGTGAAGGCCTTAGCGCAAAATAGAACCCGATGGCGCGTTTTCACTGAAGCTCTATGCTCCACTTAGGAGTTCAAGAACCTTATATATATATATATATATATATATATATATATATATATATATATATATATACCTATTTTGATTTATTTCTTTGAGAAGTGTTCTATGTTCATCCTCATTCTACGTTTTACAACGAGAGCGTTAAAAATTCCCCAATATTATCATCTTCCTGTGACTTTATCTACTACTTTTTGTAATTCGGCAAAAAACGTTTCCGATGATATTCAGGTCATCCTTCTCCATTCTTATCTTTGCTGTTACAATCATTTCTGGTACGTATTGACACTCTTTGGTCTGATTTTGGTACCTTTGGTGTATTAGTAAGGCTACACCCTCTATGGCAATGTTTTATTTTGCTACTGTAGATTAGTATGTGTTCACCTAATTTTGATTGTCCTTTTTCTTTTTTTCTTTTTTGGTTCCTGTAGAGCGCAAATGTCTATTTGTTTCTCTTTCGGCACTTGGGTTATTTCTTGGTCCGTTGTGTCGAGCGACCTGATATTCCATTTAGTAATTCTCATCTGGGTTTTGGATATTTTTTGCTTGTTCTTATTTTTTGCCATGATCTTTATAGTATCAATCCTTTTCCGAGGCTGTACATTGTTTCTTTGAGCAATATTCGTTTTTACGATTGGTAGGTTGCTAACCTTGCCAATCACCCTCCACCCACCAAAGCTGGGTTTTGGACCAGCTGTGGTAACCGTAGAGCTACAAAATCCACCCCGCAATTACCGTAGGCAGTGTTTCCAATATACATATTTATTATAATTCGGCTTTCTAAAATGTCTACATTTTCCATTCCATCCTATCTTTTTAGAATATAGTATTTTGTTTATATTTTAGAAGACTTTTGTAAATGAACGACGTGACATCAATATTCGTTCTAATCTAGATTAATGCATTCTTGTATTAAATATTTACAGTAATCTTTAATACCGTCTGTTGGTGTCTATCCTCTGTGAATATCGTCAATGACGTTGGTTAACATGAGTTTATTGTCAGCTGCTCTGAAATAATGCACGAGATCGTTCGACCTCCCTGATTTATATCGTCTTATCTTCCTTGCATATTTAGCTGAATGTGTACATAAGTAAATGAATGTCATCTTTGAATATATACATAAATAAATATTGTTCATTTCAGGATAGCACTAGGTAAACAAAATCAGCCGAGAAGGCACACGCCGACGGCACCTACTGATAGACCGGATCTGGAAAATCTCTTGAATACTCTCTATGGTCAAACTGAGGGCACTCAAAGTTCCCGACGTAGAAATAAGAAAAGCAAGTGAAATCGTTTTATCTCCAATATATTAGGATATTTTCTTTTTTTGCAAGAAAATGCTAATTACATTATAAAGCGCTTTAAGAATAATAAAAAAACTGTTTTAAAAACAAATAGTTTACTTGACTTTTATTGATAACTAACCTCTGTAAAAGTTTTAAATTAGAAGTACCTTATTCATCTTATTTCGGTCAAAATTTTAAACCACTTATGAGAGTGGATGTAAAAATCTTGAAAACTGAGCCCAATAGGTTTATCAGATAATCAAACCAGCTTTCGGCAAGTAAGCATCATAAAATAAATTATATTTTACTATGACTAAAGTGATGCCAGTTATCCCTTTCTTTGAGGGTCAGCTTTATGAGTTGAGAGGATGGGTATATTTTGCAAAATGTATTTATAGACTGTTGAATGAATATACTATTGTTTTGAATTCGGTATTATGAAAGTATTGATATAAATGGTCCAATGTGCTGAATTGTACAATAGTAAATTCTCCCGTTTTAAAATACGGTTGTAAGTGATGAAGTTGTTTACATTTATTTAGTAGAATATTCAATAAGTAGTACAAAAACAAAACAAAATTACGAATTTTCCTAATCTTCTTAAACTATTCTCAACCATCAGATTCACAGTTGTCGCTATCCTCATTCGGATGGTAAATTATAACAGGATTAACTGCTTCGATGCGATCTTCACGAATCCACCATTCTTCAATTAAGTCATCACATTTTTTATACCTTTCTCCCAAATTTCAGGAGTGACTGTATCCTGGACTGTATCCAATGCTTGTTGATGCAATGTGAGGAAATGCAATATTTCATTCGTCAACCATTCTTTTATTTTATCTATGTTCCAGGCGTTTGTTGGTTGCTTATTTAAAATTTCTGAATGGTACGGAGCATTATCTAGTACTAGAACAAATGGTTCATGTAAACTTAGCAACAGTTTTTCTTTCAACCATTTCAGAAACATCTCCGTATTCATATTGTTAGGATAATCTGCCGACTGTGATTCCCTCGGTATAAATGTTATGGATTTTATACTCTCGTCCTGTGAAATTCGTTTTATACTGCCTTTAGTAAAAATGTATGTTTCGTCTACACAAACAAATGAAGAACATTCTTTTTTAAATTTGTTTTAATTTCTTAAAAATGCTATTCTTTTATGAACAGTACTAGCTCTTTCACAGTCTTTCTATTGTCTTCATTTTTGAACTTAAACCCAATCTTTCTCAAAACTCTACAGAGACTTGTTTTGGAAATGTTTTGGCTTCAATACACAACATACTCTTTGAAATTAGAATCAGTACTAAAGTATGTCAAAATGACAGTAGATCCTTTTTTTAGTGAAATAATTATTAAGGCATTTCACTTTCGTACTTCCTCTGTTGCATAGTCAAAT
>OU898277.1:74255847-74388261 GCA_918026665.1 Diabrotica balteata
GCTCCAACTACACAAAAAATGAAGAAATTAAATAAATATATTCAATAGTTAATTCTAAAGAGACGTAAGAGAAAACAATACAAGAGAAATAACTAAAGTAATTCAAGCAAACAACAGTTTAAAAAGTTTTTGGGCGAAATATGAACAACTTAAGCAACAAAAAATATGTAGATACAAAATAAAAAACAAAGATGGAAAAATTACTAATAATAGAACCAAAATCCTTGAGGTTGTCGAATCCTTTTATCGCGAAATGTATGAGAGCACCGACGAAAGGCAAGATCAGCCAATGCCCAAAATCACAAACCAGGGATCAAATTATTGCCAGCAATAACTCCATACGAACTTAAAACAGCGCTTTTTAGCGCGAAAAATAACAAATCCCCTGGCGATGATGGAATAGTAATCGAAGCGGTCAAACTAGGTGGAAAATAAAATTATCCCGCTTTAGCCAAGCTGTTCACCGAATGCATCTACTAAGGAAAAACTCAATGTTTCAATGGAATAATGCAGTTTATTACTTTATTACACAAGCAACGAGACATAACAGATTAAAAAAAAACATACCGTCGTATCGGTGTGTCTTTCACACATATATAAACTTTTTCACAAAAAATATCAAAAAAAGACTGGGACACTAAATTAGACTTCTTTCAGCCTGAGAGAACAAGCTGGATTTAGATCGGGATACAGCACTAACGAACCACTTACTAGTGATAAAGAACCTAATAAAGAATTCTGCAGAATACAACAAACCATTGGCACTGAGATATTTGTCGATTACAAAAAAGCATTCGATACCATAAGTCATCAGAAAATGTTAAAAGCATTGACAGAATGCCGAATAGACTATCGCTAGACTAACATAATCAAATATATCTAGCAAAATGCTACAGCTATCGTAAGACTATCTGAACAAAAAAAATTCTATATACAACGAGGAGTACGGCAAGGAGACACAGTCCTCTCCACAACTATTCCACCGACGCTTCTAGAACATACTTGTAAGAAGGCAACATCTGAACGAGCATGGTATCCAATATAAATGGAGAGAATCTTAGTCATTTGAGATTTGCCAGATAACATCGTCCTTATAGCCGGTCGTATGGATGATGCAATAATAATGTTGTTAAATAAATAATAATAATAATTATATCACGCTTCCTTGGAGGTCGGACTAAAGATTAATATGAAACAAGACGCAAATAATGAATAATCTGGTGCTAAATCCAAATATTACTGATGATGGAACGGATATAGTGCAGACTACATCATATAAGTAACCTAGGACAGGAACTTTGGTTGGGCAGAGATAACCAACATGTGAGCTCCCACGTCGCATAGGATTTGCCTGGGCAGCGTTTGGTAAATTAAACTATGTATTTCAATCGGACCTACATATATGCCTCAAAAGGAAAATCTTAGACCAATGTATGTTACCTGTACTCATGGATCGGAAATATTAACTCTCACAAAAAGGTAGTTAATAAGATACGCGTGACCTAGATGGCTATGGGAGCGCCAGATGTTGGGTATCTCTTTGAGAGACTAAATCCTACAAACACAACAGAGGCTATCGAAAAAATTGCGTCGTTAAGAAAATGGAATTTTCCCATTTTCCATGGAAAAATGGAAGACATCTTTAAGGAAAATGGAGACAAGGCAAGAATCAATACGGAGCACAGGACGCCCACCAACTAGATGGGCCTGGCAACTTAAAGCGTATAGCAATAATTGGATGCAAGCCGTATAAAAGAAGAGACAGATGGAAAGAGCTGAGGGAGACCTTTGTCCACCAGTGGAAGCATATAGGGTAATGATGATGATAATGATGACACGAGCGGCATTTTCCGGAAGTGTGGAGTAATACTGCTCAGTTACACTTTTTATGGTAAAACTTATAATGCATTATTATTCTTTACAAAAGTCACAAAATATACATTTTGCTTTTTTTTCAGCCGTCTAGCGCAAATTGTTCACCTAAACTATAGCATGCCATCTTTACCAAAAACATTGCAGATTATGCAGTATTCCTTTGGAGTTGCGTCGTCAAGTTCGTTATCATCGCAGAGTTCATTTTTATCTACACTTTCATCAAAAGATGAAAACGATTCATTGCATATTTTGCGTTTTAGCTGGCATCTTTTTTGTGTTACATATCATATATCTTTTCAATTTAAATAATTGGTGCATTTGACCGATACTTAATGGAAAATTCATTTTATGTAAAATTAATTACTGAAAACTTTGTTTTCAATACTTCCACAAAATTTATTATAAAATATTATCACTACAGCTGTTTCGGCTGATTGCCTTTCTCAAGTGATCTATTTTTGGCATGCGTTTACACTTATATATCTTTAATGAAATAGGTTAATAAATTTTATGGAAGTATTGAAAACACAATGTTTTATTGTTACTTCTTTTCGATTTCTTTATTGGTGCATACCTATTGTTTCCAAATTTGTTTTTTTTCTGAGTATTTGATGGTCCGGGTATTTGCATTATTCTGTAAATGATATGTTTGGTTTTGGAGATACATTTGTTTTTATTCTGTCTCTAAACCAATGTTTGGACTTTGCTGAATTTACTTCCATAATCTGCTAATCTTTTAAATCATCAGATGCCAGAAAGTCGTCGTCAGTGAAACACGTTTGGATTAACGAGGCATATTATACCAGTCACCTCAAATCCTTTAACTATCTTCTCTACTTTAGCAATACGACCATAAGAATTGTTAAATAATGATGCTAAGTCACATGGTGTAATTTGCTAATACTGCCTGTATTTTCTACAGAATAATTTCCATTTCTCTATATAACGCTATTTTTAATGGGCCAAAAACTTGTTAAGCATATGAGGTAGTAATAAAAGCATGTTTAATTCCATTGTATACTGCAGAATGAATAACTATTAAGGGCAGTATAGCTGCTTATGGTTGTTCAGAATAAGAAGAACCAACTCTTTAATCGATGCAAGACTTGTGTAGTTCTGAAGTGTTGGAGTTTTTCCAGAAATAAATGTTTAGTCATTCAACTTGACTTACTGAATCGATAGCTCTACCCAGGAAGGCCCCTTCGTCCTAATAATGGCGTCTTACGCAATCTGGGGTATAAAAAACACAGCACACAGTGTGGTTTTTACCTTGCTGCTCCCAACTACTTACAACACCGACTTGTTTTCATCCTTTTTGTTTTCAGAATATTGCAAGGATTTTAGACCGTAGAAATCCCTCTTTAAATTTATACTGCTACATTAAAATTTCGATGTTGGGGAAAAATCGTTGAACTTCATGCCTATTGAATGCCTTCACTCAGTTGACGATTGTCGGTTCTGGTTTCCTTAGACTTAAATAAAGTTTTTTTCAAGGAATCCATACATCTAGTCTACAACAGCGACTTTGGTTACCATTGTAATCTGTGCTTAATTTTATTCTCGAATAAAACTCAAGGGAATGATCAATCGAATGAGAGGACTAGGAAAGAAAATACTATCGTGACTATAAAATATCCTACAAAGGACAGGGCTAAAGTTTGAACAGACTAATAAAACAGAGAGGAGTTTGTAATAAATTGTAGTAGCCAACCTCCGTTGAGATGAGGGCACTTTAAGGAGAAAAAATCCGGCGTCATATTATTTCAATGATACTTCAGTCAAGCGAGGAATTAGAATGATGCCTCGTCTTCATTATTCCAGTAGTTTAAAAAACTGTTAACGTGTCCAAATCGCAGCGATAATTATTTCAAAACGAAAACAATTTGAACACTAATGCGTGTTCCATTATACGGTCTCGTCTAGTCTTCATTCGTTCTATTCGTTCTTCATTCGGTTCGTCTAGTGTTCATTATACGGTTTTTCAGTCCTAGTTGGATATCTACAAGGATTCCAGTTGCGTAGGATTAAAAAGTAGACCCACCAATTCAGTTACTCGACCGGATTTCTGACTAAATCATTCAAATTCATAGCATTTCACTTTCAGTTCATATTACTTCACTGACAATACAGGTCTGGTTGCTATCTTCTTCTTCAAGTGCCGTGTTCGTTCCGAAGGTTTGGCTATCATCAAAGCTATGCGTATTTTTGATGCTGCAGATCTAAACAGTTGGTAATTGGTGCAATTGTACCATTCTCTTAAGTATTTTCAACCATGAATGCCTTCTTCTTCCTATAGATCTCTTTCCCATTATCTTTCCCTGTATAATCAATTGCAGCAACTGGTATTGTATCTCCCCTCATAACATGTCCCAAATATTGTAGTTTGCGCTTTTTAACAGTAAGTATCAGCTCTTTCTCTTTCCGCACTCCCCGCAAAACCTCCACATTTGTTACTTTCTCTGTCCAGGGTATTCTTAATATTCTACGATACATCCACAACTCAAATGCTTCTATCTTTTTGGTATCGATCTTTTCAATGTCCATGTTTCCATCCCGTAGAGGAGAACTGACATAACGTAACATCTCAAAAGGCGAATTTTAAGTTTTAGACTTAGATCTCTTCCGCAGAACACCTTTTCAATTTAGTAAATGTGGCTCTAGCTTTATCTATTCTGGTTCTGATTTCTTCAGAGCAATCATTATTTTCGTTGATAACAGTTCCCAGGTAATTATATCTTCTTACACGTTCGATTCTTTGATCATGCACGGTTATGTCAGGGAAGTTTTGTGGTGATTTAGATATTAGCATTATTTTTGTTTTGCTTATGTTAAGTGATAATCCGTGTTCTTCACTGCATTCTACTATTTTGTTAATTAGTATTTGAAGATCTGCCCAAGTTTCTGCGATTAGTACCGTGTCATCGGCATATCTCAAGTTGTTTATTCGGATGCCATTTATCTTAATACCTATATTTTGATCCGAAAGTGCTGTGTTTATAATGTCTTCGAAGTATAGATTGAATAAGGTCGGTGAGAGATATACAACCCTGTCTTACGCCTTTCTTGATCTCGATTTCCTCCGTTGTCTCTTGCTCTATTTCGGATATTTGCTTTCTGGTTATAGTAAATCTTAGAGATAATTCTAATGTCCCTTTTATCCAAGTTTTTTTCTACTAGCAGTTTCATTAAGTGATCGTGACGAACTTTATCAAACGCTTTGTTGTAATCAATGAAGCACAACACATATATATAGTATATATATATATATATAATATATATCTATATATATATATATATATATATATATTTTATTTTCATTAAGTGATCGTGACGAACTTTATCAACGCTTTGTTGTAATCAATGAAGCACATATATATATATATATATATATAAATATATATATATATATATTATATATAATATATATATATTCTCTTAGAAAGGGCTTTAGTGACTATGTGAGTAATATATACGGATATATTGGGTTTATTAGTCAATATATTGGCCTTTAAGTAAAACTCTTTTAGGTTTGCTAAGCTTTCGAGTTTATTTTACTCTTTTTCAAAACATACTAAAAATTAACATAAAAAATTTACATTAGAAAAATGAAGTATCTTATGTCTTCAATAGGAATAAACACTTCCTCTGTCAAACTCACCTAAAATAAATATAAAAAATAGAAGAGATATGGAAACCTTAGTAATAAGTTTTGACAGAAATAAAAAGTAAATCAAAATTTAATGTCATTATGTTAATGACATAATGACAAAATGTAAAATTTTGCTAATTTTAAAAGACAATTCTCACAAGGGTAAGCCTATTTGGGTACTTGGCCAAGGGTACTCTATTGAAAAAGAGTAAAATAAACTCGAAAGCTTAGCAAACCTAAAAGAGTTTTACTTAAAGGCCAATATATTGACTACTAAACCAATATATCGTATATATATATAGATATATATATATATATAATATATATATATATATAAACCAAGATATTATATATATATATATATATATATCTTGGGTTTATATCTAGACATCTTTGGCATATGACGTTAAGTGCAAATAGTGCTTCTCTTGTTCCAAGCCCGTTCCGAAATCCGAATTGAGTATTACTAATATCTGCATCTAGTTTTCTGTTAATTCTTGAGTGGATTACTTTGATGAATACTTTTAATGTATGCCCCATTAAGCTTATAGTACGGTAGTCAGTGCACTGTTTTGCATTTGCCTTTTTTGGTAAGGTTACAAAAGTTGAAAGTAGCCATTCCTTTGGTATTTCTCCTTTTTTGTAGATGTAGTTAAAAAGGTCGAGTAGAATATTCACTGATTCGCCTTCCACAAGTTTAAGAAGTTCTGATGTGAGCCCGTCTGTGATCCGGTGATTTTACCATTTTTCATTATTTTTATAGCGTATAATAGTTTCTTCTTTAGTTATTTCTGGTCCTTCGTCGCCTTGCAAGTTATCTATATTAGGTCTTTGTCTTTCATCGTCGAACAATTCTTGAACATAGTTCTTCCAGGTCCTAAGCTTTTCTTGTAGATCGGCTATTATTTTCACCATTTGCGTTGCATAGGAGATTGGGGAGTGTTTTCGTTTTTGTGTACATGTCAGTTCCTTTATCTTTTTATGTAAGTTAAAAGTGTCATGTTTGAGATGTAGTTCTTCGATTTTCTCGCATTTTCTTGTATAAAAATTTTCCTTTGCAGTTCTTATTTTCTTTTCTGATTTGTTTGTTTACTTCATTATATTTTTGGCTGCATTTTCCCTTTAACTGTCTTCGCTCTTCCATGAGACCTAAAATTTTTTCTGTTATCCATTCTCGTCCTTTTTCTGTTTCTCTTTGGTAAGCATTTTCTGGCAGGTTTTATTATGGCGTCTTTTAAATCTTGCCACTTGTCTTCTACGTGCGTGTTCTCTGTCTTTGTAGAAAGTATTCATAAGTTATCATTGATATGTTTGTTTTAAATCTCTTTTAATTGTTGGATCTTGTAAGCGGCTGGTATCTATGTGATCTATTTTGTTTTTATTTGAAGGTATTTTGAGTCTAATGTGTACCCGCGCTATCAGGGGGTTATGATCTGAAGAAACATCTGCGCCTGGATAAGCCTAGTACCTGTTTAGGGTCCCTTGTCCAGGTTACGGATGAAGTCCACACCGGCGGCCACGGCGGAGAAGCGGAGCTTCGGTACGGTGCGGATGGCGGAAGTGGCAACCCTCGATTTTAAGGTTGATATAGAATCAAGTCACCGAATGATTGCCGGTATAAGCAGTCCATCAATTACTGGCCAACGGCTTCGGGCGGATGAACTGGTAAATGGAAGGGCACTCTTTTGTCCTGAGACTGAGAAATCGATCTCAAAGGCGGAGGAACTAAGAAATGGTCAACGGCATAAGGATGCAGAAGGCAAGGAGAAACCACTGCATTAAAGATCCTAAGGGATATCTCTAGTAAAATTATCATGGCTGTGCGAAGCGAAATGATTTCTAGTACTGATCATGGATACCGGATACCAAGATCCGGCAGGAGAGGTATACATCATGACAACAGGCCTCTCAGGTCGTAATTCTGCGAAATCCCTGTGTTAAAAATACAATAAATATTGGTACATGGAACGTCAGAAGCATGTACGAGCTGGGAAAAATTCACAACGTTATACAAGAGATGCAAAGATTAAACATCGATATCCTAGGCATCAGTGATACAAGATGGTCGGGTGCAGGCAACGTCTCGACAAGCAACGGTATGATCTATTTCTCAGGAAATGAATACCCACAATACAGATATGGTGTAGCAATTGTCGTTTCAAGAAGAATGACACAGTCTGTGACTAATTTTTCGCCAGTGTCAGACAGGGATCCTGCTCCTACAACTGCATACAAAAACTGCAAAACTTAATATTATACAGTATATGCCCCTACTGCAGATAAATCAGAATGAAGAGATTGAAGCAGTTTTATGAACAAATAAATCAAGTTCTAAAGTCTACAAAGCCAAAAGATGTATACACTTATCCTTGGAGACTTCAACTCCAAAATTGGCAAAGGAAAAAGCGGAAAAAATGTGGGAGAATATGGTTTAGGGGCAAGAAACGACAGAGGAGACAAACTTTTAGAGTTGCTGTCAAGAGAATGATATGATAATTTCAAATACAATTCTTTAAGCTACCCAAACGAAGACTGTACACATGGACGTCCCCCTCAACACACTAGGGAAAAAAACAATTAGGAATCAGATAGATTATATTGTAATAAATGAGCGATACAGAAACTGTATCGAAGATCAGTTAAGGCTTATCCAGGCGCAGATGGTTGCTATCGCTGGACTAAAATGCTTTAAAACATGCTTAATTTTCGTTAATTGTGCTATCTAATTTAAGACGCGGTTGCTTATTAGTAGTTTAAAGTTTTCTTATTTGTTCTGCAACATACTGGAAACTAGCTGAAAAAATGTTTAATTTAGCCTATCTTAAATTTGTAATTTTTTTTATCATCTACCATTTATATTTTAGGTCAATTGTCTATTGGCTACCATATGTATAGCAATACAATTATAAAATTTTGTAAAATATGGCAAAATATTTATCTTTATTTTATGTAGATTAAACAACTTAATTAAAAAAGAAAATATATATTAATTACTAATTATATTCATATAAAAAAAAAGGTGAAAGACATAAACGAAACAGTTGACGTCAATCATCCAAATGAAACCATTTTAAATTATTTATTATTTACTTGGTTTGTTGTATAGAAATAATTAATTGTGATACTTCTGAGCAAGAAACTTTTAATTATTACATAAATCTTATTAAAAGTGGCATAAAGATGCTATTGAATATGTATTACCAACAGATGCTTACATGTATAAAGCTGAAGAAAATTTCCATAAAAGGTAAGCTTTAATAATCTTCTAATATAAAGTTTAAACAGGTGATGATTATGGTTAGGTTAGATTCAATATGAGTGGCGCTTAATCATCCTTACACTTGACCTAAAAGGTCTATTGTGTCTCATCCCTAAGTTCTTAAGTCTGTATTAAAGATGCACCTTAAGCCGGAACCAGACAACTCATGGGAATGGCACTCTTCGCTAGTTCACGTCGGCAAAGAGGAACAGAAAATATATTCAGTGAAAAATAGAGACCACGGATGGCACCTCATGTTAGTGTAAAATTGATAAATATTTACTGTTTGATAGCTACTGCAATAAAACGTGTACTGTCGAGATTAGGGTTTAGTTAGTTTTGTCCATCAGTATTACCGGTAAAAATTTCACTAAGTTGGGTAATTATATACAATGATAAAAATTCCAACACAACTTCTTTAGACCACTTCATAGTAAAATTACCACGACACTGACCGTACCTCCCCTGGCCGCGTCCGAAAGGTTGGATATATGGTGCAACGACTAACAATTGTCTTTGAACGGTGCTGATTTACCGACAAACAGGTTAACATCATGCGCGGGGCCATAAATACACAGTTTGTTGCTATTCAAAAGGGTCATAAACTACAAATATTGAGAAGAAAGACGGTGTTCTACATCGTGTTGGTTTCCGTCTTTATATGTTGTCTTTATCTATTACGTATTTTCTATTTCTCTTTGCCGATGAATAATGCACCTCCACGTTCTCTTGGAACGCTCTTTTTAGGTGGTAGGTACCTTAGGTAGTATTTCTACAAAGTCGTATACCTTAAGTTATAAATGCTCAAGTATATTGGATCCTTATACTTATCCAACCCTAGGCAGTTGCACAGATCGCGTTCCGCCCGTCTCGTCATCAGCCTGGCAGAATCTACAAGTCACACTTTTTGTCAGTCAGATTTTGGTCATGTGGTCCCTTAAGGTCAAATGACCTGTTAGGAGATCTACGATAATTTGCAGATCATTCCTATTTATATCTAGTAGATTTTTAGACATCTTCTTCGAAGGTTTCATGTATTAAAAGCCTTTGAGAACCATTTGTTCGTAACATTTGTTACGTTTCATCTGTTTCCCACCAATTCCGATATTTGTACCCCTAATTGCTTCACGGACTTTAACCCGGCACCTGCCACGTGGGGTACTACCAGCACCCCATAACACATTTTCACCAAATATTTCGTATTTCAAGTTTTGCAACACTGCTGCGCGTCATAGTAGCTTTCTATAATATTGTACAGCATAGATCTATTTGAGTTTGAAGTGGTTATTTAGTGGCATTCTGACCTTGTAGCTATAAAGTCGACTGGAGTGTCATCAGATCCCCATCTGGCAGTTTAAGTTTTAAATTTTTTTTTTGTGTTTTTGATAAACAGGTTGGTATATTTACAGTTTTTATTGCAATAACTGATTTAAATTATTATATAGGCTGTATACTAAATAAATATTATTTTTTTTAGATATTTTACTTCACGCCCAATTTATTATGGCTTGGTACGAACAGGAACAAAACCGCTTGAGAGCTCTTCTAGAAGAGATGGAACAAGATGATATAGCAGAGATTGAGGATTCATCTGATTCTGAAGTAGATGCTACCCAGTTTAGCGACCACAATTCGGATTCAGAAATGTCAGCAGCTTCGGACGGCGAAGAATCTGTTTTAGATGCAAATACTGTTGTAGGTAAGGATGGGACTACAAAATGGAGAACTACAAGGGGGAATAGAAATGTTCGTACAAGATCGCAGAACCTTGTTGTTCATTTACCTGGTGTAAAACAGTGTGCAAAAAATTGTAAGACAATTTTGGAATGTTGGAACTTGCTCATAGATGAAAATATTCTTGAAATAATATTAAATTCTACAAACAAAAAACTTCAACAACAAACCGGTGATAAAAAAAAGCATAGTTATGAAACATGCATGGCTGAACTGAAGGCGCTGTTTGGTTTACTATATATTGCTGGGTCTATTCGTTCTAGACGTCAGAACATGGAGGATTTATGGTCAGAAGGTAGAGTGGGCATAGGCATTTTTAGAACAACAATGAGTCTCCATAGGTACTTCATGCTAATAAAATGCCTTCGATTTGACGACATAGACACACGCAGTGAAAGACGTAAAATTGACAAACTTGCTCCAATCCGTGATGTTTTTACAATTTTTCAAAATAACTGTGTAAACGTATATTCCATATCTGAATACTGCACTATTGATGAACAGCTGGTTTCTTTTAGAGGACGATGTTCATTTCGGCAATATATACCGAGTAAGCCAGCTAAGTATGGCATAAAAATATTTAGTATTGCCGATGCCAAAACATGGTACTCATTGACATTTGAAATATACGTAGGCCAACAACCTGAAGGACCTTATGCGGTATCAAACAGTGCAAATAACATAGTTATGCGGCTATCTAAGCCAATTTGGAATTCTGGTCGCAACATTACTGGAGATAATTGGTTCACAAGTGTTCCACTTGCCGTAGAATTGCTACAAAAGAAATTGACGTATGTCGGAACTATGCGTAAAAATAAAAGGGAGATACCTAAACAGTTTGTGGAAATTAAAAGAAGACCACTCAAAAGTTCAGAATTTGCATTTACCGACAATATGACAATTTTATCTTATATACCTAAGAGAAATAAAAATGTAATGATGTTATCGTCAATGCATTTAGAAGACGATTCTATTGATGAGAGCACAGGAGATAAGAATCTTCCAAATATAATTACATTTTACAACCAAACCAAGTCCGGCGTGGACAAGGTGGATGAGCTATGCGGTTCATATTCCACTGCCAGAACATGTCGAAGATGGCCATGTGTTGTATTTTTTAGAATGCTCGACATAGCTGGCATCAATAGCCACGTTATCCACACTGCGAATAATATTAACAACAAAACAATTGAACGGAGGATTTACCTGCAGGACTTAGGGTTCGATCTTGTGAAAGATTGGTTGAAAGTCAGATCAGCTAACTCACACATTCCGCGTACAATACGTGAGAAGGCAATAAAATATATTGGAGGCTCTACTGAATCAAACGAAACAACAGAACCGCCCAGAAAAAAGGCAAGGTGCTCTATTTGTCCAAGGAAAGATGACAAAAAAACAAACTTTTTCTGCGAAAAATGTTACCAACAGATGTGCTTAAATCACATGAAACATATTTGTGAAAAGTGTTTTAACCAAAAGGAAGAAGAACAAGAATCCGATGATAGCTGCTAATGAGTTTTACTTAATTTGTTTATAATAACTTTTTAGTTTTATTTTTTAACTTTTATAATATTAGTAGGTGTTAATAAAACATGTTTTTTTTATATTTTTGTATTACTCAGCCTATTATTTTGTTTATAAACACGTAGATCACAGAAAAGTTTTAAGGGGTACTATGAGCACCCCACGTGGCAGTTGACGTTTTGCAAAGCCACGTGGCAGGTGCCGGGTTAAGGACGTCCCCCGAACGACCGCTTTGGTCCCAAGGACATCCTTTTAACATCTAATATTTGTGCGAATTTTGCTGTACCAAATGTCCTGAGCAGACGTTTATTGGACGTTCAGGGAAATTATCTGGACCTTAATCAAAATTCCACTAAATTTACTCGAGGTACTTTTCTGATGTCCCTCGGACGTCTATTAAGCGCTGAGAATGTACAAGTACTAAAACTGGCGTCATACTGTTCATATTAAGAATATATTTTGGAAAATAAAAAATAAATATTTAAAGGAATTTAGTTATTATAACATAGTACATTAGATTATACATTTATTTCCATAAATAAATAATTCCATTGTCAAAATTATACAAAATTGCAACATTATAGAAATAAATAATATATAAAAATTACAGATAAAAAATATACATGAATAAAATAAATAAGTAGACATTTATTTGAACAAAGCATCATTTTACATTTTGTGTTTCAGCATTTCAAATACTACCTAAAGCTATTGATATATAAGTTAAACAAATAAAACTCGAGGTAATAATAATAATATCGTATGGCAGGTTACAGCACTGTTTGCATCTTTAACCCTATTTCAAGTAGCTAATGTCGATGCACGCATTAGCCCAGACAGACCAACGGTTTAGCGTGCCCTCCGAAGCACGGTGAACGACTTTCATTTTAGAAATGAAAATGTCGTTGTTAGTGCCGAGATTCGAACTCATGAGCTCTGGGTTATTAAGCCAGTATTTTGACACTGAGCTACGGCCGTCCACATGAGGTAACTGATTTGCATGCATGACAAATCAGACCATAAATATATTTGAACCACAATATTAGTTATACGATAAGGAACATGAAAATGTAAATTCTGACACAGTGAACGGGGAAATTACGTAAACAAATTATCTGAAGGAATTTAGCAGATTAAAAATAAAGATTAATTCAAATTTAACTCGTCTGGTAAGAAAAGAATTGAAATTCAAGAAATTAGTCATAACAGAATAAAAATATGGTCTACCACAATTTACAAGAATAGGAAGATCAGAGATCTTCTTGTAACTCTCTCTACTTTTTGATACATGCTTAAAGGGAAATAAGATCATAGTTGAATTTTCAAGTTGGGAGTTCAAGAGGAAATTATAGTTTTTAGACATGCAATCCTACAAAAATCTCTGGTATGCCTCTTAATGAAATCAAGCTGTTTCATGGTCTTGTTGCATAAAAGATCTATATGCAAATTGAAGTACAAATTTCTCTGAAAAACGACACCTAGATCTGTGACATTATTGGCCCTTTCAATCAAAATATCCAAATTATAATTAAATATCATAGGCTCAAGAGATCGTTAAATTAGATCATCAAACATTTCGGAAAACTGTCCAATGATTTCTGTATCCCAAAATAATCAGAATAGTTTCGAATAATATAAAAAAATTGCCATCTGCATATATTAAGATTTCACAGTCAGTCAAGGATCTGATAGCATTATCAAGAAAACGGTGAAGAAAATTGGTCCAAAATGGATCCTACAGAATAAGATAGTGTTCATCTGAAGAAAAGTTATTCAGTTTGACACACAAAGATTGGTATGGCATATAACTATTCAACAAGTAAAGAAGTTCTTTGAAAAAGAAGCTGAAAATATAGTAGGCGAATACCAGTGTGGATTTAGACGAGGGAGAAGCACAACGGACCAAGTATTCATAATCAGAGAATTACAAGCAGAAAGCTATGAACATAACTCAAACATAACTTACCAACGATAGCGCTATTCATCGACTTCCAGCAAGCATAGGACATAATAAAAAGGAAGGAATTAAAAGAGACCCTTGAGGAACTGGGAGTTAGCAGAAAGTTGCGTAACGTGATACATCTTACTTTAAAGAATACAGAAAACAGAGTCAAAGTAAACAATCATACATCGGACAAATTTATAGTAAACGAAGGATTAAGATCCTTTGTCATCACTACTCTTCAATTTATGCCTAGAAAAAATAATGCGAGAAGCGAGAATTAATACAGAAGGACTCCTATATCATAAAAGACACCAAGTTTTGGCATTTGCGGATGATATAGTGTTGCTGGCAAGAGGAAAAAAAGAGCTACAGGAGATAGTACAGAGAATAGTAAAAGCAGCAAAGAAAATGGGACTTTATATAAATGAAACTAAAACAAAATGTAGGCAGTAAAAAGATGATCAGTTTAGGGATGGACAAAAGTTTAAAGTAGAAGTAGAAGAAAGATCATCCTACGAATTCGAAATGGTAGAAAGATTTACATACCTAGGTACAATATTATCACGTAAACCTAACATTAAAGAAGAAATACAAGCTAGAATAATGGCAGGCAATAGAAGTGTACATGCTCTTAGTGGAATGATGAAAAGCAAGTTTTTATCAAGAAAGGCAAAAATACAGTTATACAAAACAACTATACAACCAATAGCAACATACTGCAGTGAGACGTGGACAATGACAAAAAATGAACAAAATCTTACTGGAGATATGGGAAAGGAAAATCTTGAGGAAGATATATGGAGGAATAATAAGGGACGGTTTATGAATAAGAAGATCAAATGATGAGTTAAAGAAATTATATAATCAACCAAACATAATAGGAGTCATAAAGCCACAGAGCCTAAGATGGCGAGGTCACCTAGAAAGGATGCCGAACACGAGGACTCCAAAAAGGGTAAAACTACACTATAACTTCAAAAAAGAGAAAAGAAAGACCAAAAAATAGATGGAATCAGGAGGTAGAAAAAGATATGGAAGAAATTGAACTAGACGGCCAGAAAAGAAAAATGAATAACAAGAAGGAATGGAGAAAAGTCACATATCGAGCCAGAGAAGATCTTAGTACATAAAGGACAGCGAAAATGAAGAAAGAACAAAAGTTTTTTAAGCCATGGGCCTCTAAGGCCTTTAGTGCTATTGTATATATATATATATATATATATATATATATATATATATTATATATTATATATTAATATATATATATATATATATGTATATAAAGAAGTTCGCTAGACCCTAAAAAAATCGAGTTTACGCAATGATCTATCTGTCAAACATGCTTTAGACAAGTCAGTATAAATGGAATCGATCTGAAAAATATATTTTTTCCTAGTATATTAGTAGAAGTTAAACTGCCAGGCCAGAAATCATGCTAAGTAATATGAAGCTGATTCTTGAGATTAACTGTCAAAAAATCAGTCAGTGAAGTCTTGACAATTTAAGGATTAGCAGAAGGAATTGCAATGAAACTAGTGAGAGTAAATATACTTGCCTTCAAAGAGTCCAAAACCGAATACTAAGAAACATAGTCAACGCTCCGTGGTATATCCCAACAAAGAGCTGCATCGGGAACTTCGTATAGCAACAAAATAAGAAAAAATAAAGAAGATTGCAAGGGTTACGAAAACCAACTCCACAACGATACAAACAGGGAGGTGTTAGAACTGTTAGTACTATCAAACCTAGTTTGCTGAGCTCAAACGTACCAAGTCATTCGAAGTTGTGTGATGAATGTATAAACATATAAATGTCAGTTTAAATTCTGGCAGAGAACCTAGCCACAAGAGTAAAGTGTGCAAGAATAATTACTAAGGTGAACCATTGGGAATACCTAGGACAGTAAAGTAGCAGATTAGGTTAAATTTAAAATGCTGGTTAGGATTAGGATTAACTGCATTGTTAATTTAATAAAAAAAACATAATAAAATTGCAACATTTCTAAGGTTACAGGTTAATGAGCCGTAAAATACTGTATTTTCTCCAATCATTACATATCATAGATATAGCAGTTTCTTTTTTATCGTTCTTTAAACTTCTTTGTGTTTCTTCATTTTTATATAATATTATAACACTTAAAGTGTACACGATTCAACTCCATTGCATAAGATACTTTATAAGTAACAATTTACTAGTCAACCGAATTTTTGGGGCTAATATCAAATTACTGCTTCTAAGAACCTTTTTATTTTTATAAAGCGGGTACTTGCTTTTTAAAATTCTTTATTTATTTTTGTTAAACTTAAGTTTTTAAAACTATTATTTGGGCAGCATTGTCGTTATTTTCTGTTATTAGACTCTCCAGGTACGTATTTCTTTCGATTTGGAGACCTGAAAGAAAAATAAATTGAAGGAAAAATGTAACTTATATTTAATTGTATTTTATTATTGCTTCATTAATATAAATTATGAACAAAATAACATTTTGAAGTTCTAGTAGAAAAATCAATAGGAAAGAGTTCAGTTCCGAGCTATACTTTAATAAACATGACATAGAGAAGAATTTATTATGTAAAAACCAATTTAAAAAGGAAATGAAACAATTATTTAATACAACATATTACATACATTTTCATGGATAAGTCTTCTGCAAATAAAATTAATTGTTTTTATAACACAATTTTTAATTTTTTTTCAGACTATGGCACATTTGATTTTGTCATAATTGGAGGAGGAGTTAGTGGTACTGTTTTAGCGAATCGGTTATCTGAGATAACTACATGGAAAAATTTTATTATTAGAGGCTGGAGACTTTACAGATGGGGGATTTATTCAGATTCCTGCTTATTTTCCCTACCATGGTTTGTCTAGGTACAATTGGGGATACAGATCGGTACCACAGAAAAATGCATGTCTTGGTAAGTGGAATCAATATTTGTATCGATACAGTTTTATAAAGTATTGTTTTTTAAATCACTAAACTTAATGTTTGGGTCGCCTAGAACTTTTAACAGCAAAACAAATAAAAATAGATCACTTTTGCCAGAAAAGGACGAATTCAAGAAAAATGGAAAGATGTAGATGATTTGCAAGTGAACCACATAAGCAGATGATTACAATATAGATTAAAAAGAGTTGCAGCACATGGAAACTTAAACATTTACCTACAGTGGAATAGCAAAATAACAAACACAACGAAATGGAATTAGATCCCGAAAAACAAAAGAGAAATATGAAAACGATATTTGATAGATCTATTTGGTTATAAAAAACAAAGGTAAACTCATAAACAGATAAGAGTCGAAAACTAAATATACTCACAGAAAAATACAAAAAGAAACAAAATCAGTCAAACATTTTAAATACCTAAGTGAAGATGCTATCAAAAAACTTACCTTTAGATACCGGTATAGACACCAAAAATATTTTAATTTCCAATTTAACTGAGCCGTCACCGTTATTCGGAGTACACGTAAAGCCGTCGTCGCAGCTATGTAATTAGACGTTTACACTAAAAACTGAACCAGAAGATCACACGTACGAAATATGTACAATAAGCCAATTTACTAAATTAAAACCGGATATAACAACAAAGAGCTTCCGAAAAAACTTTCTTCTTCTTCAAGTTTCATTTTCTATCGAAGGTTGGAAATCGTCATAGCTATGCAGACCCTGTTGAATGCTTCTTTAAATATTTCTGCATTACTGCAGTTCTATTAGTTACTAAGTGTCTTGACGACGTTCAAATCACGCTATTTGTGTAGCCATGGCCTGCTCGCACTTCAGATTTAAATCTCATTGAATATATTTGGAGCGAGTTATAAAGCCGAGCACGCAAACATGTGATGGTTTCAAAAATTTTAGAGAGCTTTGCGACATACTGGTCCAAGAATGGTATAATCTGTCTCAGAATGTGGTAGAGAGGGAAAGAAGAAGACTCATTACTCAAGCTCTCAAAAAATGTTTTGTTTCAACAAAAAATATATCAAAGTAAAACTATTTATTTTCATTACTTAGAAATAAAACTAAAATTATTCTTTTGTATTACTTTGAATAAACTGAACAACAAACTATTTTTTCAAGCAATCAGTTATTAAACTGAAAGCTACAACCGAAAAAAAAAATTAACCTATTAAAATTAAATTTTCTAAAATAACTTCAAATGAGGGTGGCCTAAATGTGGGGCATACACGCATTTTACATTATCACATTTAAATTCGTATTTTAAAGAAATCAGAGAATTCTAAAAACCTAGATATAGTATAGAAATAAAGAAGCTCCTAACCCAGTTAACCTGCAATATTGCATTTTCTTCTTCTTCTTTTTAGTCGGTAGCTTGTAGTTTGTAGCTTCAAACATCGTAATTTCGTGAAATCTCTTGTACTGTGAGTCCCATTTATCTTTTGTCATCTGTCCCGATTTTTCGCGATTTTCCTTCTTCCTTGATTTTTTCCGGTCGACCATGGTCCCGCTATAAGTTTTTACAAACAATTTCTTCTAATAACGTGGCCGAAGGACTTGGCAATATTTTCAGCTACTATGGAACGTACGTACGAATGTACAAAAGAGTAAAAACACCTACACCTACCTTACGTCGAGCGTACGTCAATGAAAATTGGGATCATTCCATAGAAATAAAATCTAGGATAGAGAAAGCAAGATCTGCATTTCAAAAAATGTCTAAGCAATTCAATTGCCACGATTTATCAGTACCCATACAAATCAGGTTACTACGATGTTCTATCTTTCCTGTACTGTTGTATGGAGTTGAGTTGTGGTCTCTCACACAAGCTACCTGTTAGAAAATTGAGGATTTCGAAATGTGGCTTTATCGTAGAATCTGTGGCATTTAAGAATTGTTGGGTGATTTATAAATTTTAATGTTAAACATTTAGATGCGTGTATATAGGGAGAGAATAGTAGGCTTTCAGCTATTTGTCCTTTGACGTTAAACATTATACAATGGCTTTTTTAAATCTTGTACGTTTTGTTATGGTTTGCTTGGTCAGTGCGATTCTTCTTTTTTACTGCATTCTCCTTGTTTGTTTGTTTGTTTGCTATTTAGGACTCGATATAGTTGAAGGCATTAATCGTTTTGATGTTTAAATTTTCTTTATATTTTAAATATTTCGGTTTTGTCGGTCTACCATCATTACTTTGGTTTTCCTGTTTGTTAATCAGGAGACCGACTTTCCAGAGATGACTTGGTTGTTCTTGTGATGCTCTTCGGATAATTTTGTTAATCTCCAATGTAGCCGCTGTTTTAAAGCTGTCGTTATATTGTCTAAACCAATCACCAATCAATTAGAACTACTACCGGAAATCACAATGGACGAAATAAAACTAGCCCTAAGAAAAAACTTCTTCTTCTTCTACTTTTTGTAGATCTTTCGATCTGTTTAATTTTGAAGCTGCCTCTGGTTAATTTCTTGGGAGGATTGCCAACTATCCCTCCATCTTTTAGGTGGTCTTCCGGGGGGTCTTGAACCGGGCGGATTGTTTTCTAGGGCAATTTTTGGGAGTCTATTCTCATCCATTCGTCTTACATGGTTGTACCACATCCTCTTGCGCTGCCTTCCCCATCTTACAATATCTTGAATTTTGCACTGCTCTCTAATGTTTGTATTTCTCACTCTGTCTCTTCTTGTTTTCCCCATTATTGTTCTTAGGGTTTTCATTTCGGCAACCCTTAGCATCTGTTTCGTTTTGTTGGTATCTTCGCGCACTTCTATGCCATATGTCATGATCGGTCGTATGCAAGTCTTATAGATTCTAATTTTACTATCTGTGCGCATATACGGATTTGACCAGACTATCTCCCGCAGACATCCTGACAGTGCAGATGCTTTGTTGATCTGACTCCTCAGGTCCTTTACTGGGTCGTGGGTGCTTGATATATCTATGCCCAGATATCTGAATTGCATCACCTGTTCTATGGGGTTGTCCTCAACCACTAACTTACATCTGAGCGGATCTTTTGCTATTGTCATACATTTAGTTTTGTTGGTAGAGATGTTCATATTTAGTAGTCGGCTTGTTTGAAAGAACTGAAAGAGCTGCCTTTGGAGATCATCTTCTGATTCGGCAATAATTGCTGCATCGTCTGCGTAACACACCATACCAATTCTTTTGTTGCCCATTCTATATCCGAGATTAAGAGATGTTACTTTGTTGATAATTTTGCCCATGAGAAGATTAAACAAGAAGGGGCTTAAACTGTCGCCTTGTCTAATTCCTCCGGTGTTGGAATATTTTCAGTGAATTCGTCTCCTGCTCTAACTTTGGTTACGTTGTTGTTATTTAGGTTATGGAGTATCTTTGTTATACTGGTCGGTGTTTTATTTTCTATTAATATATTTAGAATGTCTTCCAGGCGAACTCTGTCAAATGCCTTCGTCAAATCAATGAAGCAAATATACGCTTGCATGCCGAACTCTATAGCTTTTTCTTTTATTTGTTTTATTATAAATACTGCGTCTGTTATAGACCGCCCTTTTGTAAAACCTTGTTGTTCTTCAGCATTAGTGATTTGCTTTTCCAATTTGTCCTTGAGAATACCCGTGAAAAGTTTCATTGTTGTATTTAAGAGGGTTATTCCTCTATAGTTTTTTGGGCAGATTTTTTGTCCTTTTTTAAATATGGGGATTGTGATACTATTATGCCATTCCTCTGGTGTTTCTGTTTTGTTTAATATTTTGTTAAATAGTTGTGCCAGTTTACTTGCAAGTTCCGGGCCTCCATATTTTAAAAGTTCATTGGGTATATCATCCGTTCCCGGTGATTTTCTGTTTTTTAGCTTTTTGATCTTTGCTTCTACTTCTTCGTCATTGATTGTAGCACTCACATCTGTTTCGCCTTCGTTTATATTCAGCGTTTCTTCAGCATCATATAGCTCTTTAAAATGCTGTTGCCATGTCTCTATAGGTACTCCTTTGGTCTGCACGAACTCGTTAACTGGTTTTTTCCTGTTGCGGAGCATTTTCCATACTTTCTTTTGGGCATCATATAGGTCGTAGTCCATGTCGCAAGTGAATTTGGCCCAATGTTCTCTTTTCATTGATTTTATTCTGGCGTTTACTTCGTTTCTTATTTGGACATATTCTGCATGAGCTTCTTCCGATTGCATGCTTTTATATCTCAGGTAGCATTTGCGTTTTAATTCAGAGAGTTCTTTTACCTCTTGGCAAAACCACGGTTTGGTGTGGTTTGTCGCTCTCGTGTTAATTTTCCGCTTTCCAATCGCTTCTTCTGCTGCTTCGTTGATGCATTTCTTAATTTTTTGCCAAGTACCTTCTACTCTCCATTCGGGTTTTAAGTCGATCTCTTTTAGTTTGCTGGTAATCCTGTTCTCATAAAGCAGTTTTGTACTCTCTGTTGCTAGCGACTCTATATTATGTTTTTCGATTAACATTGGGGGTTTTCTGTTTCGTTGCGGACGTTCTAGTAGCATCTTGCATAAAACAAGGTTATGATCAGTCCCCAGGTTAGCAGATGTTAGTGCTCTGACATCAAGTACTTGTGACGGAGTTATCGCTCGATTTGTGATTATAAAATCTATCATTGATCGCTGGCCTCGATTATTGTTAAAAGTGTATTTATGTTGGTCTTTATGAGGAAAGTATGTATTGTTGATTCTCATTTCATTTCTAGCACAAAAGTCTATTAGTGCTTCGCCGTTTTCATTAATTATTTCTTCGTTGTACTTTTGTTTTATACCTGGTATGACAACGTTTCCGATCCGTGCATTAAGATCCCCGAGTACGATAATTTTGTGTTTCGTATTTATGTTATCTACGACGTTTTGTAGTTGCTGATAGAAATTTTCAGTTTCTGCTGTGGGCTTAGATATGTCTGGGGCATACGTGCTTATCAGGTATGTTGTGATGTTACGCATTTTTATAGAGATTTTTAATAATCTATCGTTGATGTATTCGATTTCTTCGATGTTTTGCGTGTATTTATCGTGCAGCAAAATTCCAACTCCTGAATGCGCTCTTTCTTGTTTAGCTTTCCCGCTGTATATGAGTATAAATTCTCCGTATTTTGATGTTCCTTGGCCTTTTTTCTTTGTTTCGGAGATTCCGCAGATGTCAATATTGTGTTTCTTCATTTCTATTATGATCTTCTGGTCTCTTCCGTTCCACGACGTAATGTTCCAGCACGCGATTCGTGTGATGGGGTATTTAGGTTTTCGTTTACCGATTCGTTTTTCCATTGTCATAGCGTGTGTCGTCATCTGATATTCGTCACCTAAGAAAAACTAAGAATAACAAATCTTTGATGCAATCAAAATCGGAGGCACTTGCCTACTTAAGAAAATAAAGAACCTTTTTAACATGTGCATTTTTGACATTAATATACCCGACAAATGGCACAATTCTGAGGTAATTCTATTGTACAAAAAAGGAGATTCCCATGAACTAGCAAACTACAGACCTATAAGTCTTCTGAGTCACCTATACAAACTCTTTACAAGAATAGTAACGAATTGTCTTGAAAAAAAAACTTGATTTCTACCAGCCAATAGAGCAAGTGGGATTTCGTACCGGATTTGGAACAAATGATCACCTACAGAGCATTAAAACGGTAATAGAAAAGACTATCGAATACAATCGACCACTCGTTCTGGCATTTGTAGATTTCCATAAATCCTTTGACACGGTAGAATTTGACAAAATCCTAGAAGCATTACAAGCATGCCGCATTGACTACCGATATACAAGGTTAACTTACAATACATACAAGAACGCAACTATGTCGGTGAAACTACATGAAAACACGGATCACATCCCAATCGGCAGAGGAGTCCGACAGGGTGATACCTTATCGCCTAAACTGTTTACCGCAGTACTACAATATGCTTGTAAAAAACTTAACTGGGAATAGAAAGGCCTAAACATTGACGGTAGAAGATTAACAAATTTGAAATTCACAGACGACATAGTTTTGTTCTCGGACAACTTCAAGGAGATATGTACAATGCTACATGAACTTCAGTTAGTGTGTACCAGTGTGGGTCTTAAAATAAACATCTCCAAAACAAAATTTATGACAAACCTAGTACCTAGCGGAAATATCAATATTGGAGACTGTGACGTCCTCTCGTAGGAGTCACTATCCGGGTAGCTTTTGGACAGTCAGAGACAGAGTTCAAAATAAAAATAAAACTTTATTGTCTTCCTTAAATTAAATTGACAAAAATCTTATGTACATATTTACAATTTAGTTTAGTCTTCTCAGTACCTGGCCTATTTATTCAAATTAAGTTTGACCTTGTCGTATGAAATTAGTGTTATCGGCAATCAAGTGTGTTTTCGGAATTTTACGTGAACGATGTGTCGATTTAATAACAGCGGACGATAGGTACAAAGGAAAGAAAGAAACTCAACACGTCCCTCAAGTGATTCGGGTTAATAGGACACTCCTCGACAGTCTCAACACGACTGCTTCGGAGTACGGGTAGTGGAGAGCTCAACACGCTCTCCGGATAACGGCGGTATGGAACGGAAACAACTTGTGAACTCAACACGTCCACAAGCCGGGGTAGGGGAGAAGAGAACCTTCAGTCAACACCTGACGATTCTGCCTCTATGAGGAAATAATGCGGTTTATATAGCAAAGATTTGCCCTTTCTACTGTCGATACACTCCTACTTCATGGGTTGGTTCGCGCGCACGCTGGTTTAACGGTGATGGCTTGGACTCATCGTTACACCCCCTCTTCCTGGGAAAAAAAAATTTTGGAACAAAATTTTTTTATTTTTATTCCTTGCCAGGTACTTGGTTACCCTAAAAAACAATTTACAATACATCGAAATAAAAAATGTCCGCCCTAAAAAAAAATAAATATCGTCTTCTTAAAAAAAATCGTCTTCCCCTCTCTTAAAAAAACGTCTTCCTTCGTGGGGCTTCAATTATTGGTTTTTATCCTCAGCACCTGGTTCGGGAGTCTCAGTCTGTATTTTTTTCCTTTATGCTGCGGCGGAATTAGTGAGAGCAGCGGGATTGACACTGGAATTGACTGGACTTTCTGAATTTTTGTGATGCCCATGGCTGGTTCATCGAAAAGGTTTTTAAATTTGGAAATAGCCTTTATCAGGGGCTCGCAGCCTTTGCCCGGGGTGTTAGGTTTTGGTGTGTTCCCCAATGGTGATATTAACTCTGGAACGGTGTATGGTGGCGGCGTAACTGTGCCGTCCATTTCTATGTCACTGTAATATATTTCTAACGTGTCTGACATTATACTTGAAGGTTACTGGTAAACTGTATTAAAATATACTGTCACTACTTGGTGTTGACTGTAAGTGCTTGGACTGATTAAGGAGTAGGGAAATCGGTAAATGCGGGTTTTAGGTCTTTGATATGAGCTGTTATTGTACGGTTTTTATCGTCGTGTTTTAATTTGAATATTACATTAGAACACACTTTTGTTATAGTATATGGGCCTGAAAATTTCGGTGCTAATTTGGCGTTAAAATTTTTGGCGGCATTTGAGAGTTGGTATTCCCTTTTCATGACTTTGTCGTTTATTGTCGGTTTCCACTCTCTTCGTCGTAAGTTGTAGTAATGGCTTTGAGTTGTAAAAGCTTTTGCCAGGTTTGTACGTACTAGTTCGAATGTTTCTTGTAGTTTATGCCATTTTATGTTTTGATCGGTATGTTGTGTGTCGTTTGGGGTTTTTACGACTTTACTTGGAATTTCTAGTTCGTGTCCAAAGTTCAGGAAGGCTGGGGAGAAACCCGTTGAATCGTGTTTAGCTGTATTATATGCGAATAGTAGTTCTGGAAGGCTCGTGTCCCATTTCTTATGGTTATTATCGCAGAACTGAGCTATCATTGTTTTGATTACTCTGTTTGTTCTTTCTACTGGATTATTCTGGGGTGAATATGGCGGAATGTTTCTTTTAGAAATCTGGAATTCATCTAGCAACTTTCGTACTTCCCTGTTATCGTATGTTCTTGCGTTGTCTGATATTAGCTCTTTGGGTGATCCGAATCTCATAATGATTTTATCTTTTAAGTTTTGACAGACTGATTTTGCCGTTGCTGTTCTGATCGGTATGGCTTCGACCCATTTTGAAAAGGTGTCCTGGAATGTCATTATATATTTGTTTCCTTTGCTGGATGTTGGAAGGGGTCCTATGATGTCGGTTGAAACGGTGTGCCATGGATGTGGGGGAATTTGTGTAGATTGCATGCGGCCTGGAGTTAAGCTTTGTTGCGGCTTAAATTGCTGACAATTCTTGCAGTTCCTGACGAACTTTGCGGCGTCTTTAAACATCCCTGGCCAGTAGTATTTTCTAGCTAGGCGGGTTATTGTTTTAGCTATTCCTAGATGTCCTGCGGTCGGTTGCTCGTGGTTTTCTGCCAGGAGTTGTTGTCTCTTGTGGTTTGGGATGCATAGTTTCCAGGGGTTGGATACCTCTGTCTCTTTTAAATCGTATTTGTCCCAGAAGTGTCGATAGAGAAGTCCATCTTTGATAGAGTAGTCTGGAAATAGTTGCGGATTTGTCTGGATTTTATTTAAAGCTTTATTGTACCATTCGTCGGGTTCTACATCTTCTACGTTTATTAAGCAAACCAGATCTACTGGTTCTCTAGAGAGCGCGTCGGCCAGGACGTTCTGGGAGCCCTTTCTGTAAATGACATCGAAGTCAAATTGTTGCAGCAGCATTGCCCATCTAGCTATTCTACCTGTAGGGTTTTCCATTGTTTGTAAGTATCGTAGACTTTGATGGTCTGTGATAATTGAAAATGGGTATCCTTCGATGTAGGGTTTCATCTTTTCTACACCGAAGATGATCGCTAGTAGTTCTTTTTCTGTCACGCTGTAATTTTTTTCGGCCTTTGTTAGGTTTCGACTTGCGTAAGCGATGACTTGTTCCTGTCCTTCGTCGTTTGTTTGTACTAAAGCTACTCCTAAACCGTGGTTCGAAGCGTCCGATTGTAAAAAAAATCTTTTCTGGAAGTCCGGGCAGATCAGTATTGGAGCTTGTGTCAGTAGTACTTTTATTTTGTTGAATGCTTCCTCTTGCTCTCTGTCCCAAGTCCAATGTTGTTTTTTCTTTAGTAGCTTTGTTAAAGGGGCTGTAGTTCGTGAAAAATCTTTTATAAATCTCCTATACCATGAGATGATGCCCAAAAATCGGCGTAGTTGTTTAACGGTTTTTGGCGCGGGATATTCGACTATGGCTTTTGTCTTGTTTTCGTCCACTTTTATTCCCGTCTTGTTTACTACATGGCCTAAATAATTTATCTCTTCTTTGCAGAATTTACATTTGTCTATATTAATTCGTAATTTGGCCTGCTGTAGTCTGTGAAGTACTTCTTTTAAGTTTTCCATATGTTCCTCGAACGTTTTCCCCAGTACTATTATGTCGTCTAAATAGGCGAATGCATGTGGTTCCATTTCTGGGCCGATTATTGTATCTAGTAATCGTTGAAAAGTAGCGGAGGCGGCGTGTAATCCGAATGGAAGTACTTTGAACTGGAATAGTCCTTTTCCTGGTGCTATGAAAGCGGTCAAGGGTTTGCTTGCTTCGGAAAGTGGTACTTGCCAATATCCATTTTTTAGATCCAACGTGGTAAAATATTTTGCAGATTTTAACTTTTCTAGGATATGATTGATGTACGGTAATGGGTAGGCATCTTTTTCTGAGATGTCGTTGATTTTCCTAAAATCGATGCAAAATCTGTATCCGTTGTTATCCTTCTTTTTTACTAGGACGATGGGGGAACTGTACGGGCTATTAGATTTTTCTATGACGTTCTCTTCTAGCATCTTATCTATCTCATCGTTTATGATCTTCTGCATTGCCGGGTTTCGGGGCCTGTATCTTTGTTTGATCGGTGTATTATGTTTAAGTTTTATTGTATGTTCGGTTAGATGTGTTGTTCCTTTAATGTGTTTAAATTTCTCCAATTCGGTTAGTAACAATTCCTGTAATTGTTTTTTTTCGGTATTGTTTAGTGTAGTACTAATGTCGAGCTGCTCTCGTTTCGGACTGTTCGTGAATTCCGGTATGTATGACGGAATGTCTTCGGTCTGTTCGTCGGCCGCGGTATCGGTCGGTAGTTCGGTATATCTTCGGTCTGGTTGTCGACCGCGATATCGGTCGGTAGTCGGTATATTTTCCGTCTGGTCTTCGACCGCGGTATCGGTCGGTAGTCGGCAGGTCGTTTTGTTATATATTTTGCTTCTCTGTTGGAGCGGATATCTTGCGGTTGGTGTTTCGTTAACCCTGGAATTGGTCGGTATTCTGTTATTGTCTGCATTGTACGATCTGGATCTGTGTTCTGTTCTGGTTTGGTATTGTTCTCTCCTTCTTACGCGATTTCTATTTAAGATGTTTGATAAATCAAGGCCCCATCTTGTTATTTCATGCATTCCCAGTACTACTTCTGAAGCTAGGTTTGGTAAAAAATGTAGCTTGGCTTTTCTCCAAACGTTGTCTATGGAACATTTTGCTGTAAAACAGATTTCTATGTTGCTGGTTTTTCCATCTGCCAGCGTGATCTTTAAAGCTTTTCTGTCGCTTTTTGTTCCACATTGTTCCAATATTTTTTTACCTTTTTGTCCTATAAACGAATTTTGGGCTCCTGTGTCTATTAGTGCTTTTAACTTTTTACCGTTGCTGAACGTTATCGTTGTGTGGGGTCGTTGATCTTTGTTTGAATATCAATGATGTAGTCTTTTACACCTTCGTTGTTTCGTTGGAGTCGGGTTCATATTGAACTGTGAATCACCCTGTATTTGAATAAAGTTTGAAATGCAGTACTGTCTCATGAAAATAAAATTCGGAATTCGGTCGTTATTATTGTTTAAATCGAATTTTTCTGCTCGGGCGCCATCTGTGACGTCCTCTCGTAGGAGTCACTATCCGGGTAGCTTTTGGACAGTCAGAGACAGAGTTCAAAATAAAAATAAAACTTTATTGTCTTCCTTAAATTAAATTGACAAAAATCTTATGTACATATTTACAATTTAGTTTAGTCTTCTCAGTACCTGGCCTATTTATTCAAATTAAGTTTGACCTTGTCGTATGAAATTAGTGTTATCGGCAATCAAGTGTGTTTTCGGAATTTTACGTGAACGATGTGTCGATTTAATAACAGCGGACGATAGGTACAAAGGAAAGAAAGAAACTCAACACGTCCCTCAAGTGATTCGGGTTAATAGGACGCTCCTCGACAGTCTCAACACGACTGCTTCGGAGTACGGGTAGTGGAGAGCTCAACACGCTCTCCGGATAACGGCGGTATGGAACGGAAACAACTTGTGAACTCAACACGTCCACAAGCCGGGGTAGGGGAGAAGAGAACCTTCAGTCAACACCTGACGATTCTGCCTCTATGAGGAAATAATGCGGTTTATATAGCAAAGATTTGCCCTTTCTACTGTCGATACACTCCTACTTCATGGGTTGGTTCGCGCGCACGCTGGTTTAACGGTGATGGCTTGGACTCATCGTTACAAGACAACGAAGTAGAGCTATGGAAAAATACATATATCTTGGACACGAAATAAACATCACAAGAGACAACCAAACATGCGAACTACGAAGAAGAATACACCTAGCATGGGCTGCCTATGGAAAATTTAAAGACATCTTTAAAAGCGATATACCAATTACTTTAAAACGTAATACATTTGACAAATGTGTGTTGCCTGTGATGACCTATGATGCCGAAACTTTGACATTGTCAACTACAAGTTCTAAAACACTGCAAATAGCTCAGAGGAAAATGAAAAGATCAATGCTGAGTATATCGCTTCGTGACCGAGTTAGAAATAAAGACTTAAGACGAAGAACAGAAGTTACTGATATAATTTCCCAAATTGCTACACTGAAACTGAACTGGGCCGGACACGTCGCCCGAATCAGTGATGAAAGGTGGACGCAGAGATTGCTTGAGTGGAGGCAGAGGTTAGACAAAAGAAGTAGAGGAAGACCCCTACACGTTGGACTGACGATATCAAGAACATGTCAAGAAATTGGATGAAAAGTGCTCAAGACAGAGCACAATGGACAAAAATGAGGGAGGCCTATGTCCAGCAGTGGACGCAAAGGGCTGAGTGATTAAGATGATGATGAATCACCAATCTACATATATTACATAGGTTGTTAATTTTACTAACTACTAACCCAACCAAACTTTACACGTAATTGAACAGCAAGGAATTGGTGGTCGCCGTGGTAATCTTTCCCTGAGTCTGTTTTGAAAATGCATCTTCGCTATCTGGATGTGACTAGTATGTAGTCTATCTGGTTTTTGTATCTTCCATCTGGAGATGTTTATGTGTACAGTCTTCTCGGGTGGTGTTTAACCTCAGTATTAGCGATACAAAAAGCTGTTGTCTGTAGCGAACTGTAATAGACGTTCTTCCCTATTTTTTCTGTTGCCAATGCTGTATTTTTTCATTACAGTTTTCAGCTCCTCATCTTCGTTCTCTTTCCCCACTTTTGCATCGAAATCTCCCATTATGATGGTTATTTCGCTATTTGGTAGGGTGTTCACAACCTGGTCTAAATGGGTAGATTTATGTTTTTATGTCTCATGTTTTTATGTCTTCATCATCGGCGTCGCTTCGGAAAGTATACTTGGATTATATTCACGTTTACCAGATGGTATGTAAGCCTGAATATTATGATTCTGTCATTCATTGTTCTATACTCTTGATGGTACGGGAAAGTTTTTTATTTATTACGATTGCTAACTCCCTTTCCAGAGGTGTCTTTTGTGTCAAAGTATACTATAGTACTATTTCTCAACATGAAGTGAGGTGAATCTTGACAATGGGTTTCCGATAGCTCATTAACTAGGTGGGTACATATTTCTTTCTTAACGATGACAAGTTTACTCGTTGCTAATAGCCAGTGAACATTTCAACAATTTCCCTTATTAAGGGTCCATATTCATATTCCATATTTTTATTCCATTCGCTGAGTTTCCACATAATGCCTCGTTTCCTGTATTCACATGGCTGGTCGCCAATTTCATACCAATCGGTCCGGATCCTAAATCGTGACTGCCACTAGCTGGGCCGCTTGGCAAAACAGTATTATCAGTACTCACGAATTTCATGAATCGCAGGTAGTGGTAGTAGAACCGAAGTGGGTCCTAGTTCTTCTAAGTGGTCTTGAGGAGTATATTTCCCCATACCTCAAATGTTACGATGATCCCGCCATTACCCGGTTGTCCTCGTTTGATACAAAAATAGTTATCGCTCGAGCAGGTATTATTGATATTTGGGCTGGCAGTCTATAGACCGTCCAACTGTGCCTACACCTCTTACACTCCAATTATAGTATAGTCTGCTCTAAAAAGTGCTAGTTTTTTTAGAATAATGAATTTACATAGCAGGCAAGCTACGATAAAACTAAATAAAGTAAAAATATAAAAAAAACTACCTTCAAAACTTTTTAACATTTTCTTAAAAATTACTGTTTTAATTAAAATAAAATAATTTTTACTACTTTTTAGGACTGGTTAATAATACATGTATGCTGATGCGTGGAAAGGGTATTGGAGGAACATCTTTAATAAATAGACTATTGTACAGCCGCGGTCATCCAAAAAAATATAATGATTTAGCAATGCTGCTAAATGATTCCACATGGAAATATGATAATCTACTAAAATATTTTAAAAAGACCGAAATATTTCACTGGACAAATCATAAAGCCAAAGTAGATTTGGATTATCATGGTAGAGTTGGAATATTAAATAATCAACAAGGCGTGCCTGATTCGTTTTTGTCAAAGATTTTCTTGGAAGCGAATAAGGACCTTGGGTATCATCAAATTGATTATAATGGCCCCAATATGATAGGTACTTCATATGCTCAGTGGACAATTAGATATGGTAGAAGGGAGGATTTTGGATCTGCCTTTATAACTCCCTACCTTGGCAGACAAAGTTTAGTAGTTTCAACCAAAAGCTTTGTTACTAAAATTGGGATTAACAAAATTGGCAACGTCGCAGAAAGTGTTTTATTTACTAAAGAAGGAATAACTTATAAAGCAAATTGTTTAAAAGAGGTTATTTTATCAGCTGGTAGCATAGGAAGTCCTCAAATTCTTATGTTATCGGGAGTGGGACCAGAAGAACATTTGCGTGAGCTGAACATACCTGTTTTTCAAAAGTTAGAGGTTGGCAATAATTACAGAGATTATGTACTTACTACCGGTTTAAAATTTTCTTCCAATATTAGAATTTCCAGTGAATCTCTTTATACTCAGTTGGGCGATTTCTTTAACGGTATTGGTTCATTATCAACTGCAAATATCGCACAAACGCTTGGTTTTTATCAAATAAACAAAACTAAAGAGAAAGTACCAGACTTTGATGTAATATTTTTATCAGATAAAAAATCACCCTTGGAACAAAGCCTTTACGGATGGAGAGAAGATACTCATAAGGACATTTGGGGTGATCATAAAGAAAATGTTCTTCAATTTATGTTAACTCTTCTTAGCATAAAATCTGTTGGAACTCTACGATTAAAAAGTAATAGTCCATATGACTATCCTCTAGTAGATCCTAATCTACTATCTGATTCCAATAATGAAGATCTAGAAAACATGTATCAAAGTTTGTCTTTTGTCTTTAAACTTACACGTAGTAAAACATTTAGAAAATATGCAGTAAAATACCTTAGTAAACCGCTGACTGCTTGTAAAGCTTACAAATATGAATCAAAACAGTACTGGTATTGTTTTTTGAAACAACTAACTATACCTGCAGGTCATCAAATCGGTACTTGCTCAATGGGAACCGATCCTAATCTTGGTGCAGTTGTAGACCCGAATTTAAAAGTATTTGGAGTTAAAAGCTTACGAGTTGTTGATGCAAGTGTGTTTCCTAATTCATTGGTGGCGCATATGAGTATTCCTTGTGCAGTCATAGCTGAAAAAATTAGTGATGTAATTAAAAATGAATATAAACACTAACTGTATATTTTCCCAAATATGTTTTACATATGCAATAAAATCAAATAGAAAAAAATTACTAAGTGTTTGTTTATTTATACGTGATTATCTAAAATTACATAGACATATATAACAGCTACATAGATCTAAAGTGGGATTAACGAGAACATTTTAACGTTGGGTCTAATGTACAATGTCAATCAAATGGAAAAAAACGCTGCGCTGTTGAAAGTTCATCGTCACATTTATGGTTACGAGTACTGTAAATATAATAATGAAACACATATTTTATTATCTGCAAAAAAACAATGGTTTAGTTAGAGGTGAATGTCCGATAATAAATAAATATAAATTTCGGTATTATTGTAATTAAATAACCATTTAGATTTTCCTGATAATAGCATATACTAACTGTAACGAGTGGTATTGTAATGAATTATTATTATTCTTCTTCTTCTTATTGCACCGTCTCCTTTCGAAGATAGGCGATCCAAATGGCAATTGTAGCTTTGGAAACTGCTGCACGAAACATTTCTATTGACGAGCGGTCAAACCATCTTCTCAGGTCTTTCAGCCACGAGTTCTGGTGTCTTTCAACTGATCTTTTGCCCTGAATTTTACCTTAAAATATGATTTAAAGTAATTCATATCTTTCACCTCTCAACACATAACCCAAGTATTGAATTTTTTTCTATTTAATGATGTTGAGTAATTCCTTTTGTTTACTTATGCTCCGAAGTACCTCACCATTGGTAACTTTTTGTTTCCATGGATTTCTCAGCATCCGTCTGTATATATACATTTCAAAGGTATCTATTCTTTTTTCTGTTTCAGAGTAGATTATCCAACATTCACAGATATAATAGAAGTTATCTGTTCTATTATTTGTTCCTTGGTATACAAATGTACGTTTGTTTGTAACTTTGAAAATACCAGAATTTTAGTTTTGGAAACATTTAGATGTACACCGAACGTTTCGCTATGACGAACTACCGCATTTATTATATTTTGTAGTTATTGTGCGTCGCATGCTATTAGGATAGTATCATCAGCGTACCTGATGTTGTCAATGCTGGTTCCGTTCATCTTGATTCCACCGTGAACCTCGTCGAATGCTTTTCTGAATATAGATTCCGAATACAGATTAAATAATAGCGGTGATAAGACGCAACCTTGTCGCACTCCTCGTCGGATTCGTATATCTTCGAATGTTGTGTGCTCTATTTCAATTGTTGCCGTTTGGTGCCAATATAGTTCTGAGATAATTCGCAAGTCTTGTTCGTCAATTCCAGTTGTTCTCAGAATTTCGATCATCTTTTAATTGCTAACGCAGTCAAATCCTTTTCGATAATCAATAAAAAAACGTGCATATACATCTACATGTCTCTGCATCGTGTGTTAACACATGTAAGGCAAAAAGAGCTTCTCGTGTTCCCAGTCCATATCTAAATCTGAATTGAGTGTTACCCATCTAAATGAATTATTAAATAAGAAAATAGCTAACTGACGATTGGTAGTTTGTATAAACGATTTAACAGTTTTGTGTGCGCATTTAAAAAGAAACGTTAACCATTAAAAAAACGAGTGCAATTTATTTTTAAACTTTTTTTATCTGCTGTGTCAAAAACATGGAGCATTTAGAGGTGAAAAGTTTTAAACAAAGACAAATCTTAGATTTGTATGCGCAACAAATTATTTTGGATATGTTAATATGTATAACAGAAATAAATTTCCATCTGACTCCAACGCAAACTGTTTCTACAAGTATAGCATAGAGTATTACAAAAGGGTATTAGCGATAGGACATTCTGAAAAATTCGTCAAGGAGTATAGGATCATTATGGAGACTTGCTTAAAATTATAAAAAACCCACGTAAACGGACCAAGAAGGGTACCAATCAGGAGTTTACCAACGATGAGAATACGAGGAGCCAATTGAGAAGACACATGGAATTTTTCTTAAAGAACATACCTCTCACAATAAAAGTTATCTTAGATGCCGTTAGTTTACACGAACATTTGCCTAAATTTCCCAAAAGTAATCTCTAGCGACTATTACGAAAGATACGCTTTGTTTATGAAAAAAGAAGAAAGAAAGCAGTTAGTAATGACGGTGCGGCTTGAAATAATAAATTGGAGACATAAATTTCTCAGAAAAATACAGAATTATCGATCGCAAGGATACAATATTTTCTGTTTGGATGAAAGTTGGGTTAATATCGAACATACAGTAAATAAGGTATGGACGGATTTAACCGTAATCAGCTATAATGATGCATTTTTAGAAGGCTTGACTATGGTCTATAAGATCCAAAACGAAGAGGTCCGAGATTCCTCTTGTCACATGTTGGATCTGATAGAGGTTTTGTACCAAATTCAGAATGTGTATTTAGAGCAAAAACAGATTCAACTCCATTTCATTCATGCCAACAAAATTTCTCAAGAAGCTCCTGAAACAAACATCAAATTCAAGATTCAATGGTTACGAGAGAATGATATATTTTTTTGAAAAAGATTATCAGTTACACTCTATCAGTGTGAGTTCAATCCGATAGAGATGGTTTGAAGTCAAGTTAAACATTACATTGCTGCTCTAAACACTGACTCTAAAAAAGATCGTGTGCAACAACTCATACATGAAGCGTTTGCCATACGTGAGTTATAGGAGCCGGCCCTGTTCTAGTCATTCACCTAAGAATGATGATCCAGGGTTTGTGTTCTAATGAACTTTGTAATAAGAATAGTTTGCATTTTTATATTTACTTAATTATCATTTTACCATTGCATTTTAAAACTAGATATTTTTCAGTTTGTTCATAAACTTGAAAGAAGGAGCATTAAAGCTTTATATAATATTCTACGATCTTTTTTCGTATTTTTGTAAATAATTAATAAAGTATTTATTTTTTAAAAATAGTTTTGCCTACGGGAAAACTATAAGTGGCGCAGTTAGTACAGCTACAGATTATCGGGAAAATCCATCGCGGAACGTTCTTTGGGTTTCAACCCTTCGCGAAACTCGAAAACCAATATCCCAGTTTTGCCAGTGAACTCCATCGAGGAAAACAGCGTGCAGCACGGATGTGGTAAGTAATTTTTGTTTATGTCAGACTCATCTTCTGAAAACGAATCCTTTAGCGAAATCGATACTAACGAAGAGTTAGGCTTAATTAATTATTTTTGTAAATTAGAATTAAAAGATAAAATGGCAACACCTATTCTAGATATGAAAACTTTCTCAATTATTCCAAATTTTGATGGAAATATTAATAAACTTCACAGATTTGTAAATGCAACTGAAAAATGTAAAATTTTGCAATTTTTACAAATGCAATTTGTAAAATTTTGAAAAAACAGTTTTCAAAATGTTTTATTGTTAAATGGTATTCTTAATAAATTAGAAGGCAAAGCAGAAGAAATAGTAGCCATAAGCGGCGCTAAAACTTGGCCAGATATAAAAAATACTCTGATTCAGAATTTTGGTGATCATCGTGATGAAAATTGCTTGAATCAAGATTTAGTAAATATGAAACAGAAACCTAATGAATCTCCATATTCTTTTCATTAAATGCTAGTTGTAATTATATTGATTTACACTATATTAATCAGGAACGTGAATCTAAAAGAGCTTTCTTTACGAAGCAGGCCTTAAAATCATTTTTAGCTGGTCTTAGGGATCCTTTAGGGCCCATTATTCGTGCAATGCGACCTGTTTCGTTAGAGCAAGCGATTCAGTTTATTAGAGAGGAGGATAATATTAAGTATACTTCGCTTCATTCCATCAGTCTAGAACACAATGGCATCACTGCTTTGCTGTGACTCACGCACCTGTTAAAAGAAAATAAAACCAAATTCCATCCGGTCACACCCGGTCTGGCTTCATTCTTGCTTTTAGTGTCTTACGCATTAGTCGCTATAAAGTGTTTCTTGTGTTAGTGCTCAATAATGCCGAAAAGAAAACATAATTTATCAGAAATTGTAAGACAGCTATGAGACCTTCAAAATGCTGTCACAGAATTATCAGCTAACAACTCCTCATGTAAGTAATTTAATCAATTATTACGGTTATTGGGATTTTTCCAACGCAAATATAACATTACTCATCACTTAGTTCATATAAATTTCGGCTGACGGTGTTTTTGTTTATTTGTTTACAAAATTATAAGGTTAACATTGCACTTTAGATATTTTATGAGATAACTTCCTAAGGGTGTGTAGGGATTTACCTTTTTAAAGGCCGTACCACACAATATTTTGCCGTATTTTCAATAAGTAAAATACACAGACTTAATTAATAAATGGTGTGCAAGGATTTACCTCATAGAGGCCTTGTATCACAAAATTGATAGATGTTTACGTAAATATGAATACATATCGATGGTATAATGAAAATAGTTATGTAATCGTGTGTAAGGATTTACCTTTTATAGGCCTTATAACACATTTTATTTTAACAAGTAGATACAAAAATAAATTTTGTAAGTAATTTAATCAATTTTGTTACTGTTATTGGGAATTTTCCTACGCAAATATAACATTACTCATCACTCACTCAATATAAATTTTGGCTGACGGTGTTTTTTGCCTTTCTTTACAAAATTATAAGGCATTGCACTTAGATATTTTATGAGATAATTACGTAACGGTGTGTAGGGATTTACCTTTTTAAAGGCCCTACCACACAATATTTTGCCGTATTTTCAATACGTAAAATACACAGACTTAATTAATAAATGGTGTGCAAGGATTTACCTCATAGAGGCCTTTTATTACAAAATTGATAGATGTTTACGAAAATATGAAGACATATCGATGGTATAATGAAAATAGTTACGTAATCGTGTGTAAGGATTTACCTTTTATAGGCCTTATAACACATTTTATTTTAACAAGCAGATACAAAAATAAATTTTGTAAGTAATTTAATCAATTTTGTTACTGTTATTGGGAATTTTCCAACGCAAATATAACATTACTCATCACTCACTTAATATAAATTTTGGCTGACGGTGTTTTTTGTTTTTCTTTATAAAATTATAAGGTTAGCATTGCACTTAGATATTTTATGAGATAATTACGTAACGGTGTGTAGGGATTTACCTTTTTAAAGGCCCTACCACACAATATTTTGCCGTATCTTCAATACGTAAAATACACAGACTTAATTAATAAATGGTGTGCAAGGATTTACCTCATAGAGGCCTTGTATCACAAAATTGATAGATGTTTATGTAAATATGAAGACATATCGATGGTATAATGAAAATAGTTACGTAATCGTGTGTAAGGATTTACCTTTTATAGGCCTTATAACACATTTTATTTTAACAAACAGATACAAAAATAAATTTTGTAAGTAATTTAATCAATTTTGTTACTGTTATTGGGAATTTTCCAACGCAAATATAACATTAATCATCACTCACTTAATATAAATTATGGCTGACGGTGTTTTTTGTTTTTCTTTACAAAATTATAAGGTTAGCATTGCACTTACATATTTTATGAGATAATTACGTAACGGTGTGTAGGGATTTACCACAGAATACTAGATAATCACAACAAGAAGCGAAACGGAGGGCTTTTTCGCAATCCAAATTTCTTTGCGCATGTGCGAAATCGGCCATAGTGTTAGTAGTGTTGACAAGTGTTGATGCCTTGTTTGTTTATATATTGAGAAGTATTATTGTATTGTATTGAGAAGTTATTTAGTTAGTTATTTAATTAGTTAGTTAATTTAATATATTTGTGTAATAAACTTATTGTGATGGCTGCACGAAAGGATTTTATTGTGTTGTTCGTGGGTGCCCATCGAAAACTGGGGAAGGAATTAGTTTTTTTTCAATACCGACTGATCATAGCAGGTAAACAAATTAAATTTTAAATTCAAACGTATTACAAATGTTGTCTGAATGTTTATATTTTAGTTAAATACACTTTTTTTTTAGAGCTGAATTATGGCTGAAAGCGGCCAATAGGTTCAGCACCCTTGGCTGCCTTCCAAGGGTGCTGAATTGCATACTAATTATAGAATGTGCGAGAAACGTTTTGAACCGGTGTACATGTACAAAGGAAAACACACGGAAGTATTTATTTCAACAAGCACATCCAACGATTTTCTCACACAGCCAATATTCAAAACACACAGACGAACCATTAAAGAAAGTCATAAGGCTGGAAGGTAGATACTTTTTATTTATTCACAATTATAGTGCTTTATTATAAAAGTCACAGTATCTACTTACAACTATATACAAAGTTGTTTGTTGTTTTTCATAATATAAACAAGATCTGGAATTGTGAAATTTAATGATCTTTTATCAGCCTTATTAAGAACATAATATATCTTATGGTTACATACTGAGTAATATTTATGTCGTGGTTTTAGGTACCACTGAAACCTATAATGTACAGGAAGTAATTAATAGTCCAACTGATAAAAACCATAATACTATACCTGATACTATGATGGAAGAGTTTCTGGTAACAGGTAATTTTATTTATTGCTACAACTGTATTATGCATTCAACTAATCACTAATAAGCATTACCATATCTACTTTGAACGTTTATATGTTATTTGGTTATTAAATATATTTTTATATTTCAGATGTTAATAGGCAGGAAGTGTCTAGCCCACCTAGGCCCCATACTCCAGCTCCATTTTTCACAGCTGCAACACAAACCCCCTCCAAGTTGTCGGGAGGTACACCAAGAAAAAGGAAACTTAGATTGAAAATAAAAAAATTGCATGCAAGTGCAAAGAAAGCATATGCGTCTTCCAAACAGAAGGAAGACAATAAATCTTTAAAAAAAATTTTTCAAATGTGTGACAAATTTTTAAACAAATCCCTAGCACAAATAGTGAAAGCTCAAGCAATTTTAAAAACTAAATGTCCAAAAAGTAGAAGGTATTCTGATGAATATAAACAATTTGCATTAACACTATATTTTTTGGGCCCAAGAGTGTATGCTTTTATGGAAAGAATATTGTATTTGCCCTCAAAACGAAGTCTTCAAAAAATTACTGAAAATTTGGTCTGTAAACCTGGTTTGAATAATGACCAAATATTTGATGCCCTGAAGTTAAAAGTGAACACAATGTTAGATCAGGACAAGCACTGTAGTATTTGTATTGATGAAATGTCTATTAAAAGTAATTTATTTTTTGATACAGGTCGTGATGAGATTGTTGGTCTATATGATATAGGAAATGGGAAAAAGGAATCAATAATTGCACAAAATGTACTTGTGATAATGGTTCGAGGCTTATATTCAAATTGGAAACAACAACTAGCATATTTCTTTGTAAACACTACCTTTGAAGCAAATCATCTTCTTCCTATTATAAAAGAATGTATTTCTAAACTATTTCAATCAGGTTTATATGTGAATTGTCTTGTTACTGATATGGGATCGAATTTTCTAAAATTGAGTAAATTACTGGGGTTTTGTCCAACTAACTCAGAATTTGATGTCAATGGACAAAAAATTATTTATATATTTGATCCATGTCATTTAATTAAAGCCACTAGAAATAACTTAATTAATAATGTTTTTTATTTTGATGATAAAAAACATCTTGGTCATTTATAGAAACTTTTTATCATGAAGATAAAAAGCAGTTCTATAAGTGTGCACCAAAACTAACGCACTCCCATATATATCTTACATCTTTTGAAAAATGCGAGTAAAACTAGCATCTCAAATTTTAAGTAACACAAGCTTGAGTAACAACACATAAGCTTGAGATTTCACAATTTATTAGGAAATTTGTCACATAATTTTTTAAACTGTTCTAATTCTTGTTTTGAGTCGTTTTGTTTTTTATATGTGTTTGTATTTAAAAGTTTCCATAACAGTTCAGCTTAAACCTGGTCCGACTCTAATTTACTTTCTTTTAACCTGGATAAAACAGTAGCATTATCCTATCAAGGAGCTCTTCAACTCGTAACAGCCAGATCAGTACCGCTGATTCTGTAAAATTTCTTGGTATTTTTTGAGACAGCAACGTTAAACGGTCCCTTCATATCGATTTGTTAAGTAACAAACTAGCCTCAGCCTGCTATGCAATAAGATCTGTTTCGAAGGCGATCAATTTAGAATCTTCCAAAATTGCATATTTTTCTTTCTTCGAGTCTCATCTTCGATGTGGCCTTTCTTTTGGGGGTTCTGGTACAGCTGCCCAATCCGTTGATATTATTAAATAAAAAAAGTAATAAAGTATCTGTTTGGCCTCAGAAGAACAACACATTGCAGAGTCTACTTCAAAGATCACGGGATTTTACTTCCTTCTTTATATATTTTAGAAACTGTTTGCTTAATTCGTAAATACCTACATGTCTTTCCAGCAAGACCTTATCATATCTATTAAACGAAAATTCAACATTTGATGTTTATTTACCGATGCCGTTCACAGTTAGTAAACAAATCTATATTATATTCTGCAAAAAAACCCTTTTACGACATAAATCTGCAACATCGTTCCCGAAGTTTCGTAAAATGATAAAAGCCTATCTATTTGAAAGACCATTTTATTCAGTAGAAGAGTTTCTTAATTAATAACTAAGAAATTACAATATCTTAATGTACAGTTCCATGGTTCTTTACCCGTGGGTCATCATTACCCAAAGTAGCTTAAACTTATTAGTTCCTACGGTTGATTATGCAATTTGTTATTGTCTTTTTCCTCTGAGTCTTTGTAAGCTTCGTCCATAAAATTGTAAAATTTTCAATGACAATAAAGCATATATTTCTATTCTATTCCCATCCGGGTTATGTTTATCCATGCTTATAATGGTCTTTTAGAATGGGGCGGAATAAGGAATATTTACTTGCATTCTATAAACATTCTGAAGTGCTTAATTAGATTTTTATGAAAAAGATTAAGATATTACAGCAAACTGTTATACAACGAGAATAAATTTTTAACTGTACGTAAATTGTCCTCTTACAAAGCCCTTATACACATACATGAAATAAAAAAGGATACTATTATACATTATCAATCATGCGCATCAAACTAGATATATAATGAATAATGCAATTTTATCCAAATGTAATAAATCCATACTCCAGAAATATGTTGGCTACATAGGGCCCAAATGATACAATTGTCTACCGGAGAATTTAAAACAAATTAAGATTATAAAAAACATAGATATCAGTATAAAACTAAACAATGGATTGGAAACAAAATAACACAATTCTGCGAAGAGCAGATTAATTGATCATAGTAATAAATAAAATATCGAAATATACCTTGTTTACCAACTACAATATTTCTTGAATTTATTGACATATTTATGTCACATGCTATATTAAAATGAATGTATTTTTGTAAGTGCGCATATGTAACTGTTTATATTAATACATTTGTTAAATATTTGCTTTTTTGCACATATATTTTTTAAGTATCACACACAAGGGGTGCGGCTTTTATGGTAGCTCTATTTAAGTGATTTTTCATATTTAGTTAGTGTTAAGTATGCTTATTTTTTGTAAATCTATATTATAATCTAAGCTTCCTAAATAAACACTATTATTAGTATTAATTACAATAAATTTCTATTATTATTATTGTGTTTTATTACAATTTTTTACCCCTCCCTACTACAAATGTGATATATCCAGGCGAATTGAATGTAGTACTGTACAACTAGAAGTTTCAGAGACCTCAGATGCACAGAAAGAGAAATCGAAGAGGTATACGTGTATATTAATTACAATAAATTTTTATTATTCTGTTTTATTACGACTTTTTACCCTTTCCTACCATAAATTTGATATGTCCTGGCGAGTTGAATTTACTACAATACAACCAGAAGTTTCAGAGACCTCAGATGCATAGAAAGAAATCTAAGGTCATTTTGTATACAGTCATTCTAGCCGCAGCTGCAGAGTTTTTACGCGCAGCGAAAATATCGTGGTGTTGGAGGTTAATAGATATTCACATTCAAAGAAATTCCTCAACAGGAAACAAAAAAGTCAGCAATTTAAGACAAAGTTAATAGAAATTTCAAAAGTATAATTCTGTATTGATAAGTAAAAAAGTCTTGAGTCAAAATATAGATTTTGAGTGATGAAGTGTTTTATTAACCTTAAAAAAAACGATAAAAAGTAATAGAAATCAAGCTTTTCATGTCTATTTTAAAATTAACTCTCAAATTCAATCGGTTTTTTAACGTACTAAAATACTTTTAGTACGTTAATTTGTTTGTTAAAAAAAAACAAATCGATATTTTTGACTTAACAACTTTTAATTATCAGTTCAGAATTGATATATAAGTTATATTAAATTTTACAGAAAAAATAAAATTCATATAAAACAGATTACTTAAAAATGATTACTTCATTTCTCAGTGTAACTATCATTTACTACAGTTTTGAACGACTTCCTCACTACTTTTCTTAGTGTAATCAAATGTAGGTTCATTGCTACTGTCACTCTAAATTTCTGTCCTCCCAACATCAAAGGTTCCGACAAAGCTTTCGCTTCTGGTTGTGATTAGTGTTCTGTGGATTTACCTTTTTAAAGGCCCTACCACACAATATTTTGCCGTATTTTCAATAACACTAAAATACACAGACCGTAAAATACACAGACTTAATTAATAAATGGTGTGCAAGGATTTACCTCATAGAGGCCTTGTATCACAAAATTGATAGATGTTAACGTAATCGTGTGTAGGATTTACCTTTTATAGGCCTTACAATACATTTTATTTTATTAAGCCGATACAAAAATAAATTTTGCAGATTAGAATTCTAACGATTTACATTATAATGTTTTGTGCAACGATCGACCTTTTCATAGACATTTTCAACACGAATGTAATGGTAAAAATCTGTGTTTAATAAAATCTATGTTTTTCTTATAATATATTGTAGATATAGCATTCGATTTTTTATTTATTTTAATTTTTTACATACCAATGTGTAAGGGTTTACCTTATTTATAGGCCTTACAACACATTATTTTCTTTAAGCAAGCTGGTACAAATAATTTGCGGAATAAAATTTAACGACTTGCTTTACAATGTTTTGTGCAAGTATTGATCTTTTATAGACCTTTCTGGAACGGTATATGGTATCTGTGATATTCTTGTGATATATATCGTGGATATAGCATCGGATTTTCGTTTATCTTAATTTTTTATTTATTTATTGGTTTATTTTCTTCCTTATTTCACTTTTTGGTTATCAAAACTGAATGAGGAAGTAAAGTTGCTAGCCCCCAGTGAGGATATTAAAAAAGACTCCTACCTAACAAACTTGTTTGGGTAAGGGTTTAAGTGCCTTCGGAGCTGTTTTTAACCAGATCTTAAAAATGCCGACAAACAGCATTACGGATTGTGTTGGACCTTTGGCAGATGCTGCGAAGCTCCTTACACATTCTCAATATTTCATATCTCTCCATCGTCGACATGAGCTAGTACCTAGGCTCAATCCTGAAATGAGGAAAATAGCCAAGGTTGGTCCAGTAGATCAAGATCTTTTTGGAATGGATCTTGCCAATAGGTGTAGAACTGCACAGGCTTTAAAGAAATCTAGTTTTGACTTAAAAGCACCGTGTAATTCAAATAAGAAAGGCTTTATATCCTCATTTTTTCTAGTACCAAAGTCTAGTGGAGGAAACAGATTTGTTTTAAATTTGAAACGATTAAATTCTTATATTACAGCTTCACATTTTAAGTTAGATGATTACAGGTCTGTAAAAAGTTTAATTACTTCAGGTTGCTACATGGTCTCTCTAGATTTAAAAGATGCTTACTTTGGAATACCAATCAATAAACAACATCGTAAATTTTTTAAATTTCAATACAAGGGAAAAATGTTTCAATTTAACGTTTTACCTTTTGGTTTATCAGTCGCGCCATATTTATTCACAAAAATTTTAAAACCTGTTACTCAATATTTAAAAGTTAGAAATATTCTTATTCTTAACTACATGGATGATTGTTTATTGTTAGGGAGTACAAAATCAGAATGCAATAATAATCTAAAAATTACAATTGAACTGTTTCTAGAATTGAGTTTCATAATTAATTATAAGAAAAGTACGCTCATTAGAACTCAACAAATAACGTTTTTAGGGTTTATCTTTAACAGTGTTGATATGTCATTGTCTTTAACTCAGGTAAAAAATTACCAATACAATAACAATAATTCGGTCAATTTTAAAGTTTCAAATTGATCCGTCGGTTTGCGAGAATTATTATTTCTCTAATATCGATTTGCCCTGCAGTTAAATACGGTTACCTCTACACCAAAATCCTCGAACGGAAAAAATATTTAGCTTAAAAAAAAAAAAATAAATAAAAAAGGTGGGGGCTATAATAGACATTTATTAATTGATAACGATATTCGAACTGAATTACATTGGTGGATATCAGCTATACCACAAGCAAAAACATCTTTGCAGCAATCTACATATCAAATGATAATTTATTCGGATGCTTCCTTGTCTGGATAGGGAGCTTGTTGTGATGCAGAAAAAATTCATGGTTTTTGATCAGAAGATGCAAAAAAGTTTAATATCAATCATTTAGAATTACTTGCTGCCCATATGGGTCTTTAAAGTTTTGCTAAACATAAAAGATCTTGCTCAATACTTTTAAGAATTGACAACACCACTTCTATCTCTTATATCAATATAATGGGAGGCATAAAGTATCCTAAGCTAGCCTATTTAGCCCGCTATATATGGCAGTGGTGTGAGACTAGAGATATCCTTATTTTTGCATCCTACATAGAATCAAAAAGTAATTCAGTAGCAGACGCGGAATCACGTTCGCTAACTATTGATACGGAATTCTCGTTAAATCAAGCAGCATATAACCAAATAGTGGAAACATTTGGCAAACCGCAGATTGACTTATTTGCTTCAATATCTAATGCTAAATGTCCAAAATATGTGTCATGGAAGAAAGACCCCGATTCATTCGCTATAGACGCTTTCACTTTAAATTGGAGCAATTACAAATTTTATGTTTTTCCTCCGTTTTCTTTGGTTATGAAAGTACTTAATAAAATAATATTAGATAGAGCAGAAGGAATTGTGGTGGTTCCTCTTTGGGAAGCTCAATGTTGGTATCCAGTTTTCCTTAAAATTTCTTCTAAAACTTCTAAAATTTGGTCATACTGTCAAGAAAACCTATTGCTCTGTTTTGGTGCATCTGATAAAGATGTTATGCAATTTTTGTTAACAGAATATGAAAGGGGAAGTAGTTACTCCACTTTAAATACATTCCGATCGGCTATTTCTCTAACAGTGTCAAATATTAAACAATCTGAAGCTCTTAATAGATATCTTAAAGGTATTTTTAAATTGAGGCCTTCATTTCCAAAATATACTAAGACTTGGAATCCCGATAGCGTTCTGGAGTATGTGTCAACATTATATCCGTTGGAAGATCTTACATTAGAGCAATTGTCGCGTAAGTTGGTTACCATAATATCTTTATGTACTGCACATCGAGTTACTGAGAACTATTAACAGTATTCATATTAATAACATTTCCAACTTCGATGATCGAATTGAAATAATAATTACAGAATTGCTAAAAACTTCAGCACCTAATAAAAATCAACCTAAACTTTGTCTTCCGTTTTTCTATAATAAACCAGAACTTTGTGTAGCTTCCACTTCACTACATTATATTAATATCACAAAACCCTTAAGGGGAAATATAACGCGTCTATTTATAACTTACATGAAACCATATCGGGCTGCCTCTACCCAGACCCTCTCAAGACGGATAAAATCTGTTCTGAAGATGAGTGGTATCGATGTAAGTACCTTTACCCCATACAGTACCAGGCATGCGTCATCTTCGGCAGCGCTTAGATGCGGAGTTTCAATCGATACTATAAAAGCTACTGCAGGATGGTCTAAAAATTCAGAAATATTTTTTAACTATTATAATAGACCAATCGAAACCCCCGCAGAATTTGCTAGAAATATTTTTAAGTTATAAGAAATATTTTGTTCGTAGAAGTAAGTTTCATTGTTAGGATTAGTTACCTCATTACCTAAGAAGTAAAATATAGTATCTGTTTAATTGTTCATATTGGTTAGCTGCTATATATTAAAGATTAGTACTTAAATTGTATGATTTATTAAAGCCTAGTCGATGATGTAAACTCTCTAAACAACTGCCATTGTGTTCTAGACTGATGGAATGAAGCGAAGTATAATTTGAGATTAAACGACTTACCTGTAAGGAAGTTCAATCATAATTATACGAGCTTCATTCCATCAGTCTAGAACAACCCACCCCTCCGGAGGTTCATCTTTCCACCCCAATTACATAATCGACTTTCACTAACGCAAGAATGAAGCCAGACCGGGTGTGACCGGATGGAATTTGGTTTTATTTTCTTTTAACAGGTGCGTGAGTCACAGCAAAGCAGTGATGCCATTGTGTTCTAGACTGATGGAATGAAGCTCGTATAATTATGATTGAACTTCCTTACAGGTAAGTCGTTTAATCTCAAAGTATTATCAGAAAAATCAAACTTTTAATCACAATAATTTTAATAATAATAATAATTTTATTCGAAAACCAACTAATCCAAATGTCAATCATTTTCAATCAATTCGACAGTCAAATATACAATATTTTCAGCCAAGAATAAGCTATCCTTCTACATCTAACTTTCAACCAGATATAACAGTTGACTACTTATTTCAATTTCCCAGAGTCCTGTACAACTTCCAAGACACCCAAATCCACCCCAAAACAAATATTTTACAAATTCTCAAATTTTCGGTAAACCAAAAAATGTTTGGAAGCCCAATCCAAATAATAATCAGATTAAACCTACTGCTAGGAGTATTTCTACACGAAATACAGCACCACAATTCCGACAAAATTATAATCATTTTAAAAGCACAGGCCAAAATCCAAATTTCTATGATGAAGAGTTATTTAACGCAGAGGTAATACCTGAGGAAGAAGATAATCAAAATTGTTATAATTCAGATGAATATTATGACAACTATCAATATGAAAATGATAACTATTCTCAAAATTTTCACGAAACCGACCTGAACAACAACACCCCTTGATAGAACTTAACATTTCGTCTGATAAAAAAGAATTACCCTATCTCAAAATTTCTAATCCACCCATTATTTTATTAATTGATACTGGAGCGACTAAGTCCTTTTAAAAGCCTGAAATTGCCCAAAAATTCTATAAAAATAAAATATTTAGGGAACCTTTCACTGTATCGGCAGCATTTCAAACATCAACTCAACAAAATTGTGCAATGATCCCCATATTTGACGAATTTAATAAATCTGTTAATTTTAAATTCCACCTTTTTGCTTTCTGCGAAATCCCTCCTATACTTTCAGAAGCTCAAAATGGAAATACCGACGCTCTATTTAGAGTTGAAATAAATACTAATGAATTTATAAAATACATGAAAATCTTAATAACGACAAAAATATAGACAATGAGTCAGTACTTGCAAATGCAGGCGATTTGCAAACAACAGATGAAGAAAATCAAGAAAATGGAAACACAGAAGAAAATATAGAAAGAGAAGACGAAATAGATCAATCAAACCCAGAAGGAGATAAAGAAGATGATGACAACAATACCGTACATACAAGTGCCGAAGATTCTGTTCTAGGAATGCAAATTACGAAAAAAAAACATAAATTCTTTTGACCATCAAATTATTATTGACTTTGTTTTACATTCATCAGTTAAACCAAAGACCGAACAGATATTTCCTAACAAAAAACGTCTTCATATACAAATTTCTACTAATGACCTAGAGAATAACACCATAAACGTCTTTAAGAACTATATTCATCCAAAATATACATACGGTGTGTATTTCAAAAACCAGGACCAGAATTACATTTCCCAAATTTTAGAAGTATTACGAAATGTATTCAAAAATTCTGCTTACAAATTAATTCAGTGTAATACAATTCTAAGAGACATTACTGACAAAGATGAACAACACCAAACTATCAGACAATATCATGAAGGAAAAACCAACTATCGTGGCATACTTGAAACAGAAACCAAACTTAAACAACTCTACTATGGCCCACCATGAAAACCGACATAACGAACTTCATAAGTGTGAGATTTGTCAAGCCAATAAATATGACCGAAACCCTCCACGCCAGAAATAATCTATTACACCAACACCGTCAACACCAATGGAAATTATATTTTGTGACACCGTATCCGCACAAGGACATAAATTTTTGACAATTATTGACACTTTCTCAAAATACGGACAAGCCTACCCACTTACAGCATTAACTGGTATCGAAATAACAAGAGCATTCCTTATATTTATGTCTCATCACGGTGTTCCCTCTTTAGTTGAATTGGACAGAGGAACTGAACTAAAAAATTCGGTTGTTTTAATTAATTTTTAAAATCAAGATTAATTTATAAGAGTTCCACATAAAAAGGAAGATTTTTTTGGCGTGCTGCGGCTAAATGTAAGTAAATCATTTCATACGTATTATCTCTTTATCAATTAATCAAATTTATCATTGCAGTTTAGTATTTCTTTAGAGATTTATTTTTGAGTTCCGAAATAATTTAAATTTAAAATTTCCTTGATTCACTCGCAAAGAACATAAGGTCATTTTTTATATAGTCAAACTTAAATTCTGTTTTAGTCCACGTCGTATCATTAGGGTTTTTTGTTTTCTTTTTTTCTCTAACTTTTTTTGGTGGAATATAATAGGCTCTACAATTATTGAACAGCCTTCTGTATTCTGCGCATGTTCATTTCATGGCGCAAGCCTGTCATGTCTACGAAGTAACTTCAGAAATAAATTTTGACATGTTGACCTAACCTAATGTTTTGATGTTTTGTTTTGGTGCAGTCAATCCATGCTGCTACAGCTATTAAATTACATAGAAATTAAATCTGATAATTCTTTTAGATTTCGTCACTTGAGAGTATTCACTTAAGAATATTCCCTCAAGGATATTAGTAACAGAATTTCTTAAATAGATAGCAACTCTCGTGGATTTTGCCGTCACTCCGAGCAGATATACCAGTGACTGGTTTTGTGCCCAGACTTCCCTGGGATTTGTCCTTTACAGCAACAAACTGATTTAGCCGTGCCAAGAGGAGTTTTCCTATGGACTTATAGTGCTGTAAAGATAAGTTGTTTGACTGTCTAACCTTTTTGTTACTTTCTATTTAGTAGTGTACACTTTTTATATGCATATGATCAGGTGAATACATTTTTGATATAATATAATTCTAAAGTATTGGGGAGGGAAAATACATTTCATGTTTTATTAGGTTTTTTAAATAGGATATAAGGAGTCTGACCAAACTCACTTTTGATATAATATATTTTTTTAATACAATACAATTTATTATAATACAATTTTAATATTGGGGAGGGAAATAAATTTCATGTGGTTTTTAAAACATTATATAAGGAATATGTAACAACTCACTTATTATCTATGATATAAATGGTACTAGATTTATCAATTTTGATATCTTTACCACACTGTCACTTGTATCTCATTCTAGTAGAACTAAGTTAAATTAAATTACTAACTTTTAGTGTTAAGACTTTGGCTACCATACGGACTATTCTAGGATTTTTCTAATATTTCACACTTTATTTGGCCAGTGGTAGTGACTATTCGCTTGTTGAGGGGCTATTAGGTCCTATTGTATCTTTACACCACCCACTACCACTGTTATTTAGTTTTGCATTATATGTCAATTGTTTATCACGTTATGTCAATTGTTGTCACGTTTTTATAAATACATTGATTGTTACTATTTTGAGTTTTATTTCAGTTTCTACTAACCAGTATATAATATAGCAAGACAAGATTAGTATTTTGTATTTCAGGTTATTATCTCCAGTATCATTTGTTTCCAGTCATTTGTTACTTCAAAATCTCAACTATCGTTGAGTTGGCGCCCTTCTTCCTCTCTTTTTATCGTCTTTTTCTATAAATTTATTCCCAGTGACCTTCTTTAGTTGTATCACGTTTGATATTAATAGGTCCCATTTCATTTCTTGTCCCATTAGCTTGTTATCCTTGCTATCTGCTTTGTATCTTTAAAGCCACAATTCAGTGCATTGAAGCTAGCCCAAACACTCACTTGAGATTTAGTGTCTCTTTGGCCATTTAACTTTGTTCCTCTGAGCTTAGCCATATTTTTAGTATTTTCATCACCTCTCTTCCACTTCTTCTGAAGTTTGGAAGGTCTACACTTCCTAAAATCCAATACTCCCAGAGTATTGAGGTTTCAATTGGCGCCCAACGTGGGGCTTCTTTTCCACTTCTGCCTTTAAAAAAATATATATCTCCTATAATTTTTGGTTTTGATCTTGGGTTGTTGTGGTTTTCACTGATTGTGCATTTAGATTTTCATTTTAACGTTTAGTTTTGTACTTCAATTTTTTTGGACATTACCTTATATCTATATCTTAAATCGACTTGTTTTGCTATATACTGTGTAGACTGAATAAATTGCTTTGTTTTTTTTGATTTGTTAAATAACTATTTTAGATTAATAATTAATTAAAAATTTAAATAACTAAAAGTTAACTATTTCACATATCTTACAAGTCCGGAGTAGTCAATAAGTTGAGTCACTACCTCGAAATAACAGTTTTTTTTTGAAATTTTAGGTTCTTTGGGTGTTGTAGCAGTATATTTCATTGGATTTCATAACTGGACGAAAACAATTAAACATTACTGGTATAGGTATCCCTTCAGAATATTAATTGGAGGACAGAGAGTAAGTTAAACTTTACCTACTTTTACTCATTCTCTTGTATATCTCTCAGTTGTGTAATATGTCTGCTTCTAAGGTAGAGCATCTGTTAGCTCCTGAATTAGAATATGAGTTGAGAGTCCGCCACTTAAATGATCCATCTTTGACAACTGTGGAAAGGAAAAGGGTAATGTTGCGTGGTGCATTGAAGCAAACTTCATCCAATCGGAGTTTCGCTGTTCTGTCAGCTTCCCATCTTAATTAAGGATGATATTGCTGAAATAGACGTTACTCTTGCAGATCTGGTGGTCAAAATTAATTCTTTTGTTGGTTCTTTTAGTGATACTGCCTATGCTCGCTATACTTCTCGCTTAGGTCATGTTGCAGCTAGAGTCCATCTGTTAGAAGCTACAACAGAGGAAGAGGAGGAAGTGAAGAGATCTCTTAATTTCAGGGTTCTTATTCTGGAAGGTGAACTTGATTGTAAAGTGATTTAACAGGCACAGTCAACTCTTCATAATGCTAGTGTTCGAGTAAACTCATTTCCTTTTGTTAAGTCTGCTCCTATTCATAAATGGGTATCCATTTTTCAGGTCAAGATAATGAAAATGTGGTTAGTTTCTTAGAGAAAGTAGAATGTCTGCGTGTAGCGCGTGGTAACAGCGAGGAAGAGTGTTACTCTTCTGCTGCCGATTTATTTAAAGATTCAGCTTTCACTTGGTACCACTCAATAACCGAGATAGTTTTGCTTCATGGCAAGAGTTAGTTGCCAAACTTAGGTCAGATTTTCTTCCATATAACTATGAGGACAATCTTCTTGATGAAATTAAGTCTCGAAAATAAGCTCCACAGGAGAAGGTAACTATATTTGTAAATGAAATTGTTAGTTTGTGTAAATGGTTGGGGACTCCTTTGTCTGAGTCACATATCATAAGGATCATTAGGAAAAATTTGTTGCCATCGTATCATTCTAGTCTGGCACTTACAGATATTTCTTCAATTGCTGACTTAACGGAAAAGTGTAAGAAGTTAGAGGAAGTTTTGTCATGGTCTTCTGACAGCGTGTCTAGAGTCCCTATTCATCAGAATTTCAGAAATAATGACTCATCCTATTCTGATAGACCCAACTATTTACGGTCTAGTAATAGTAGAAATTTCAGAAATAATGACTCATCCTATTCTGGTAGGCCTAATTATTCTCGGTCTGGTAATGTCTCTTCTTTTAATTCGAAGCTTACCTGTTGGAATTGTTGTCAGTCAGGACATGGATACTACGAATGTCCTGAGCCTAGAATTCGGTTCTGTTATGGTTGTGGACGTCAAGTTGTCCGTAAATTTGAGTGTGAATTCTGTTCGGGAAACGACAGAAGAGGTGTGTTGGCCCTGGCTCCTACTCCTCGTTAAAATACAGGGAATACAAACACTGTCCAAACTCCTCAAAACCAAGGAAACAGTTTCTCGAGTCTGGATGCCCAAGCTTCCACAAGCCAAACATCTCACCCTCTACCGAAAGACAAAAGACCACAGAACGGCAAATACCAACCGAAGAGAGGACAACGTTAGTTGAGCATGATTCTGTAGTTTCTCCAAGTAATCCCTTGTCTTCATTTGTTGATTTAGATATAAACTCATTGTTGGTTCGAAAAAACAAGGATAATCGTCCATATCTTGAAATATCTATCTTAAGACATTCTTGTTTAGCTTTACTGGACACAGGGTCCAATATCTCTATTTTAGGTTCTCTAGGTCTGGAATTTCTCCAAAATTCAAATGTAAATATAGGAATAGATCAAAGTTTGCAGGTGACTACAGCTTATGGTCAAGTTCAACCAATTTTAGGTCAATTCACTACTGAGATTTCTGTTAGTTTTTGTAAAAGAATGATTACATTCTTTCTTATCCCTTCAGTTAAAAATTCAGTTATTCTAGGAATGGATTTTCTGAAAACTTTTAATAGTGAGTTAAATTTTCCAGAATTATCACATTGATGTGGGTTCGTCCAAGCCCTTCAGACAATACCAATATCCCTTGCCTCAAGCCTGGCATGAAAGCCTAGTAAAGGAGGTAGATGAAATGCTAAAGTTAGGTATTATTGAGCCCAGTACTTCTTGTTTCTGTAGCCCATTGTGGTTGACAAAAAAACAAGACGGGACTTTTCGTGTCTGTTTTGACGGACGTAAACTTAACAGTATAACCATGAACAGAGATGCGTATCCTATACCTCGTATAGATATCATCCTGAATAAGTTACAAAATGCTAAATTCATTTTATCTATTGACTTGAAGAAAGCATTTTTACATATGCCACTGAGCGAAGAGAGTAAGAAACTCACCGCCTTTGCAGTCAATGGAAAAGGATTGTATCAGTTCACTACAATGCCTTTTGGTCTTGTGACTGCTCCGCAGACTATGTGTCGGTTAATGGATTTGGTAATTGGTCCTGCTTTAGATCCATTTTGTCAGTATTATCTTGATGATATTCTGGTTATTACTCCTGATTTGCAAACCCATATCTCTGTATTGCAGCAGTTGTTTCAGCGTTTAAAAGATGCAAATTTGACTATTAACTTAGATAAAAGTAGCTTTTGTCGTGAGTCTATTAAGTTTTTGGGATATGTTGTAGATTCACATGGTCTCCATACTGATCCTGATAAGCTATCAGCTATTCGTGATTTTCCAGTGCCTAAAAATACCACTCAGGTCCGTCGATTGTTAGGAATGGTGGGTTATTATAAAAAAATTTGTCAAGTCTTATTCTACCTTGTTGTCCCCTATCATTGATCTACTTCAAAATAGGAAAAAGGGACAAAATATTGTGTGGACTCCTGAAGCTAAAGAAGCTTTCATTAAAATCAAGGAGGCTCTCACAAATTCCCCAGTTATGGTAGCACCGGATTTCTCTAAGCCTTTCTATTTGATGACTGATTGTTCAAACACAGCATCTGGTGGGGTACTCTATCAACTTTTTGATGGAGAAGAACACCCTATAGCCTACACCAGCAAGAAATTAAATAAAGCCCAGAAAAATTATACTACAACTGAAAAAGAGTTGTTAGCTATAATTACGGGTATTGAACATTTTAGATATTTTTTTGAAGGTCGTTCTTTCACGGTCATAACTGACCATATTAGTTTGGTGTGGTTACAAAGTATGAAGAACCCATCTCCTCATTTGGCTAGGTGGATTTTAAAATTGGCACAATACGATTATAAAATTGTTCATCGTAAAGCTTCAGGTGTAGTAGTCGCTGATGCACTCTCTAGAACTTCCGATATTAATTTGTTAGACTTATCTTCCTTACAACCAGATGACTGGTATCGAAATATGTTGTATGATGTACAGAATGTACCAGGTAAATTTCCTGATTTTAAAGTTGAACATGGTGTTTTGTATAAACATGTCTTAAGTTCCATGGATGCCCTTACTGGAATGTCGGATTGGAAGATAGTCGTTCCAACTCCTAATAGAGCAGAGGTTTTGGCCACTTTTCATGACCATCCTACTCCAGCTCATTTTGGTTTTTACAAAACTTTCCGTCGTATATCGAAACTCTATTACTGGCCGAAGATGCGTCAAACTGTACGTAGCTATATCGCTAAATGCAAAATCTGTGCTACATGCAAACCGACAAATCTTCCCCAACCAGGTTTAATGGGTAGTTATCGACGGATTGATTTTCCATTTCAACTTATATCTTTAGATCTCATTGGTCCGTACCCTAGGTCTTATAAAGGTTCCCAATATGCTTTAGTAGTTGTTGATTATTTTCCTTTGGTCCATACCACGTCGAAGGCAACTACTTCTTCTATTATTAAATACCTCGAGAATGAAGTTTTCTTAATTTATGGTGTTCCACAAATCGTGTCATGTGATAATGGACCCCAGTTCACAGCTAAGGCTTTTCGCGATCTCATGGCTAAATACAATGTCCAAAAGATCTGGTACAATGCGAACTATCATCCACAAGTCAATCATACCGAAAGAGTTAATAAATCAATCGTGACTGCTTTAAGGTCATATTCTTTTCCTGATCAGAGAGCTTGGGATACTCATATCCACTCTATAGCACAAGCAATCAGGACTTCTTCTCACGAAATAACCAAGTGTCCTCCATCTTATTTGATGTTTGGTCGTCATGCCCCTCTTTCTGGTGATTATTTTGGTAAGATTTCAGAGAATGCTAATAACTTTCCCACTATATCAGATAAATTACACCGTTTAGAAGATATTCAACATCTTCCTGATATTTATGTGGATGTTCGCAAACGGTTGAAAGCATCTTATGCTAGAAATGAATGCCAGTATGACCTGAGAAAGCGAGCCTTATCTTTCAGAGTTGGAGATTCTGTTTTAAAGAGGAACTTTGTCAAGTCTGATAAATTGAACTTCCAATCTGCTAAGTTATGTCAGAAGTACATACTTTGTACGGTTATTAAAGTTATTTCTCCTTTAATTTATGAGTTGAAGGAAACTTCCACTGGCAGGAAACTAGGAAGGTTTCATGTCAAAGACTTACTGGAGGATAAGACAGTAGGTCCACATAACTTGTCAGACAATTTGGATTCTTCATCTTCAGATGAGGATTAACTGGTCCCTTATCACTTCTGTACCAGTTTGGTTGTTTAAGATCTGTTTATCTATTTTGTTTACCTGGCAAAAAAACCATAAGATGTTGTGCTATTTTGCCTTCTATTTTTTTTCATCTTATCTTAATGTTGGTTATTATCTTAGTTTATGGACTTGTTAGTTTTGTTGTTTGTTTTCTCTTAAAAGTCCAACTGCATATCATAGAGTACAGGATGGATATATGGGAATTTCCCCATCTTGAGTTCTGAGTTGAATAGATATTTACAGGGATAATTCGGAAAACATTCCAATGATTTCCTTTAAGGGTGTTGTATGGTTTTGTGGATCATGACCATAAAGCTTATGCATTCATATTCACTGTGTCGGTGTTTTAGCGTGGGTTCAGGATTGATCACCCTGAATGTGTGCCCTCACTTGGCTCAGAAATATATCAATACATATTAGTTGTTCCTTGAGTGTCTCTTAGGTTGAAATTAGAATGTGTCATTTAGAATTGGATCGTTCTGATATTCAGCAGTAAGTAAGTCTGTTTAACTTAGTTTGTTATCTCCTATGTTATTATCTTCTCAAAAATTTGAGTTTAACATATCTTAGTTTCTTGAGTTTGCACCTGTCTCCCTACCATTCATACGGATTGGTAGATATGAGTTTATCTTTACCTTGAGTTTATCTCGTACCTTGACTGAGTTTATCTCGTATCTTTACTTTGAGTGTATCTTTATCTTTACCTTAATTGAGTTTATCTCGTACATTTACCTTAATTGGTTTATCTCGTACCTTTACCTTAAGTTAGTTATCTTTACCTTTACCTGGATAAGTTTATTTCTTATCTATATCTTATGAATATATATCTTATCTTTATCTTGATTATGGAGTCCTAAAAATCTGTCCTTTACTGTTCTTGTCGTGAGTAAAGAATTGGACCACGTCAATAGTACAGTTTGGGTATTACAGTTAGGATCTCTTTTATCTTTCCTTCTACCAAGTGTATAGCTGGTAGATATGAGTTTTGTGCATATTCTCTACCATGAGTAGATCTGGACTTGCAATTATCTTTTATCTTTTGTGCCTATCCTTTACTATGAGTTGGGATTGCAGTTATCTTACTTACCTTTCTTTTAGCATACCCTATACCATGAGTATAGTGGGCTTGCTAGTATCTAGGCTTGCTAGTGCCTTTACCGATTTTGTGTTTTCCTACCATTGCTAAAGCAAGTAGGTGTATTGAATTATCTTTTACCTTGAATTTTCAATATGTTGTTGATATCCCGAACCATATATATGTTTAGGTTTGTAGTTTCAACTAGTCCTGAGTAATTAGGCCCTCATTGAACTCTATGGTGACGAATAGAATCTGGTCGCTCTAGTGTCAACGTTGGGTAAAGTTCATAGGACTTTGTTTCGATTTCGTTGTTATGAATGGTTCTTGGGGATATTGTGTTAGGGTTGTTAATACACACCTGTAATGTAGTTTTAACGATGGTTGTTTTTACTAATACTTGAGAATGTAGATAAGTAGTGTTAAAAGTTAACTTGATCTGTAAGGTTATAGAATTAAACTTAAAATGTTAAAAACTTAAAATAATTTTTTTTTAATCTTTGGTTTAACTAAATTAACATACATTATCTCATTAAAAGACAAAATGTATGACTTCGTCCCATATTCTTAGTTCCATATTTTTATTACGTCCTTGATTTTGTTCCATCTCCTGAGCAAATGGTTGACTGTTGAGGAAAATGTTCAATTTCAACGTATCAACGTTCATTGCAAACCCAGCGTTAGATCGTTTTGCAAAATTAAAAAAAATGAACTTCCGGGAATTTTCCTTTTTTTTTGCTGGAGATGAGGGAGAATGTAGCGTTTACGCTACTGATTAGTGCAATATTATCAGAGTTAAAAATTGTATTAATAAAACCCCTCACGAAATTTCTTATGACCCGCCCGCGATCGATTTTAAAACGACATTTTTCCGCACTCGCGCAAGGATCACTTTGGAAGGAAAGTTAATCGAGTTTATACGCGAACGATCAGTTTTGGTCAGAACTCGTAAACGCAGACACACCAACCGGTGAGTTTTTCTCACGTTCAAAGTGACGGAATTGGAGCAAGGAAGATAATCTAGGGGAAAGAATAAAATAATAATAATAATGACAATAATAATAATTAATTTTTAAATCAAGATTAATTTATAAGAGTTCCACATAAAAAGGAAGATTTTTTTGGCGTGCTGCGGCTCCATGTAAGTAAATCATTTCATACGTATTATCTCTTTATCAATTAATCAAATTTATCATTGCAGTTTAGTATTTCTTTAGAGATTTATTTTTGAGTTCCGAAATAATTTAAATTTAAAATTTCCTTGATTCACTCGCAAAGAACATAAGGTCATTTTTTATATAGTCAAACTTAAATTCTGTTTTAGTCCACGTCGTATCATTAGGGTTTTTTGTTTTCTTTTTTTCTCTAACTTTTTTTGGTGGAATATAATAGGCTCTACGATTATTGAACAGCCTTCTGTATTCTGCGCATGTTCATTTCATGGCGCAAGCCTGTCATGTCTACGAAGTAACTTCAGAAATAAATGTTGACATGTTGACCTAACCTAATGTTTTGATGTTTTGTTTTGGTGCAGTCAGTCCATGCTGCTACAGCTATTAAATTACATAGAAATTAAATCTGATAATTCTTTTAGATTTCGTCACTTGAGAGTATTCACTTAAGAATATTCCCTCAAGGATATTAGTAACAGAATTTCTTAAATAGTTAGCAACTCTCGTGGATTTTGCCGTCACTCCGAGCAGATAGATTAGTGACTGGTTTTGTGCCCAGACTTCCCTGGATTTGTCCTTTACAGCAACAAACTGATTTAGCCGTGCCAAGAGGAGTTTTCCTATGGACTTATAGTGCTGTAAAGATAAGGTTGTTTGACTGTCTAACCTTTTTGTTACTTTCTATTTAGTAGTGTACACTTTTCATATGCATATGATCAGGTGAATACATTTTTAATATAATATAATTCTAAAATATTGGGGAGGGAAAATACATTTCATGTTTTATTAGGTTTTTTAAATAGGATATAAGGAGTCTGACCAAACTCACTTTTGATATAATATATTTTTTAATACAATACAATTTAATATAATACAATTTTGATATTGGGGAGGGAAATAAATTTCATGTGGTTTTTAAAACATTATATAAGGAATATGTAACAACTCACTTTTTATCTATGATATAAATGGTACTAGATTTATCAATTTTGATATCTTTACCATACTGTCACTTGTATCTCATTCTAGTAGAACTAAGTTAAATTAAATTACTAACTTTTAGTGTTAAGACTTTGGCTACCATACGGACTATTCTAGGATTTTACTAATATTTCACACTTTATTTGGCCAGTGGTAGTGACTATTCGCTTGTTGAGGGGCTATTAGGTCCTATTATATCTTTACACCACCCACTACCACTGTTATTTAGTTTTGCATTATATGTCAATTGTTAATCACGTTATGTCAACTGTTGTCACGTTTTTATAAATACATTGATTGTTACTATTTTGAGTTTTATTTCAGTTTCTACTAACCAGTATATAATATAGCAAGACAAGATTAGTATTTAGTATTTTGTATTTCAGGTTATTATCTCCAGTATCATTTGTTTCCAGTCATTTGTTACTTCAAAATCTCAACTATCGTTGAGTTGGCGCCCTTCTTCCTCTCTTTTTATCGTCTTTTTCTATAAATTTATTCCCAGTGACCTTCTTTAGTTGTATTACGTTTGATATTAATAGGTCTCATTTCATTTCTTGTCCCATTAGCTCATTATCCTTGCTATCTGCTTTGTATCTTTAAAGCCACAATTCAGTGCATTGAAGCTAGCCCGAACACTCACTTGAGATTAAGTGTCTCTTTGGCCATTTAACTTTGTTCCTCTGAGCTTAGCCATATTTTTAGTATTTTCATCTCCCCTCTTCCAGTTCTTCTGAAGTTTGGAAGGTCTACACTTCCTAAAATCCAATACTCCCAGAGTATTGAGGTTTTCAACAGCAAAGGTAAAATCCCAAATACATACATTTCTTCATTACTACGATCTTTTCCCTATAGGTAACGAAATATATAAGACATGAATATGACAATGCAACAATTGCAATTCAAGATGGCCTTAGTCATCCTTATTTTCAAGAACTTTATAATTTTGACCATGCTCTAACTCTTTTAACTTAAATTCCGCTGAACAAAAATTTAATTCGTTATTGCCACCTTTTAGATCAAAAAGAGGTCTTATAGACGGTTTAAAATATATAATTAAAAGTATCTCTGGTAATCCTGATTCCAGTGACGCCTTGTTTTATGACCAAGCCATCTCTGATCTACAAAATAATAATCAAATACTAGTTAAAAAAGTAAATCAACAAATTTCTCTGTCCAAGAATATAAAAGCAAATTTTAATGAAACAGTAACTCTTATAAAGAACCATCAAGAAACTATTTTTATAGGTATAGATAAAATACGCACATCTCTAAATAAATTTATATTTGATTTTAATGACTATTTGCAGACTAGAAATCTATTAGATCAGTTAAACTTAAGCTTAAACAGTATTTTAGAACTTTTAGATGAAATACAAAATGCCGTTACTTTTGCTCGACTTGGAATTTTACATAATAGCATTATTGATAAAAATGAAATAAATTCTATCATAGAGATCGTTTTAAAATACCATACAAAAAATGAAGTACTTTTTCAAAATTTTAACGATACTTAAAATATTATAATATTTTAAAAATAGAAGCCTGTTACTCTGAGACAAAAATTGTTTTCGCTGTTCACTTTCCTATTGTTTAGCCAGAAATATTCTCCTACTATCATCTTTATTCAATTCCTACGTCAAATCGCAGTACCATCGTACCTCAAAATACCTTTCTGACTATGAATGAAAATTATTATCAATATCACTCACTGCCCTGTATGGACCTGAAGCCCAATTTCTATTGTACTGATGGCGATTTCCCTGCTGGAGTAGAGAACGAAGATTGTGTCTTTCAATTATTGCAACTGAAGACCAGTTCCACAACTTGCCACAGAACTCCCGTCCAAATATCTGAGAATGTAATACAACAAATTGATGATTCACATTACATTGCCATCTTCGTAAACCAAACTAAAATCGAGACGATATGTCAGAAAACTTATTTTACAACATTAAAAGGAAATTTTCTAGTTTCCATTCCTTATCAATGCCAGTCCAAAGTAGATAAGAAAACGTTTATTAATAAGAAGACAGTTGTCCAAGGCCAACCACTTCTCTTACCTGAGTTAAGAGTTTTCAATGCTCAACAAGAAGAATAAGTCCCAGAAATTGTTCTAAAGAATATCCCTCTCGACAAAATTCACACAATCCATAGGAATCAAAATCAAATTCAACCTGTGGTACTCCAGAATCTAAAGAAACGTTCCACAAACCATTGAACTATCATAATATATATATATATATATATATATATATATATATATATATATATATAGAAGGATCACTCAGACGAGTGGTGGGTTCTTATATCGGTCTCTAGGTGGAGAAATAAAAGACAAAGTTGATAGGCTACTTTATCTATTTTGAAGACGTTTCGCTTTCGAGTTTTGAAAGCATCATCAGTTCATCTAAAAAATTTTACAATATGAGAACCACACAATCATGGAAACGATGTTAATTGTTACCTTAAAAAGATATGTAGCAGTCAATGTTATTAACAAACATGTGAATGAAACTAAGTAAATGGACATAATACGCTGATCTTGTATAAACAGTTAAGCAACGAACAACATATATGAACTTATAAAAAATTAGCACAGCAAATGACCATGTGGTCTAAAATAAATTCAATGTTATTTAATGTTAATAAGTGAGTAGAACCAAGAAAATCATAAATAACTTGAATGACTAGAAGAGGGCCGGCTCGAGAGCAAGTTATTTATGATTTTCTTGGTTCTACTCACTTATTAACATTAAATAACATTGAATTTATTTTAGACCACATGGTCATTTGCTGTGCTAATTTTTTATAAGTTCATATATGTTGTTCGTTGCTTAACTGTTTATACAAGATCAGCGTATTATGTCCATTTACTTAGTTTCATTCACATGTTTGTTAATAACATTGACTGCTACATATCTTTTTAAGGTAACAATTAACATCGTTTCCATGATTGTGTGGTTCTCATATTGTAAAATTTTTTAGATGAACTGATGATGCTTTCAAAACTCGAAAGCGAAACGTCTTCAAAATAGATAAAGTAGCCTATCAACTTTGTCTTTTATTTCTCCACCTAGAGACCGATATAAGAGCCCACCACTCGTCTGAGTGATCCTTCTATATATATTGGATTGACGGTCGTACTCCTTTTTCGATATATATATATATATATATATATATAATATATATATATATATTAATAATAATTATTGTCATCTTCATAGCCATTCATTATATTAAGAAGTTAAGAGCAAAAGAAAATCCACATCCAACGTACAATGAACCACCTACGGAAGAAGATGATCCCACAGTTCCTGTACCAAATCCAAGAGCATTTTTCACTCCATGAAATATGCAAGAACTCGCAAGGAAGGAGTTATAGGAGCCGGCCCTCTTCTAGTCATTCAACTAAGAATGATGATCCAGGATTTGTGTTCTAAAAATGAACTTTGTAATAAGATTAGTTTGCATTTTTATATTTACTTAATTATCATTTTACCATTGTATTTTAAAACTATATATTTTTCAGTCTGTTCATAAACTTGAAAGGAGGAGCATTAAAGCTTTATATAAAATTCTCCGATGTTTTTTCGTATTTTTGTAATTAATTAATAAAGTATTTATTTTTTAAAAATAGTTTATGCCTACGGGAAAACTTTAAGTTGTGTCTCTGCTAAACAGTGGTAAAATTATATACAGTATATCAAATAAGAATTTTATCTTATCTTCTTCTTCTTCTTCAATTGCCATCTTCGCGGCGGAAGTCGGCGATCATCATAGCTATTCGGACTTTTAAGACAGCTGCTTTGAAAAGTTCATTTGATGTACATCGTTCCAATCTCTCAGTTGCGCAGCCATGACATTTTATGCCTCCCTATGCTTCTCTTTCCTTGGATCTTTCCCTGCATAATCAGTTGTTGGAGTAAGGTGTATTTCTCCTCCACGTGTAATATGTCCGAGATATTCTAATTTTCTTTGTTTTATTCAGCTACCTAAAAAACTCCGTCTGCAGTTTTGTTGGGTGGATCGGAACTGTTGCCGGTCCCAAGCCCGGATAAAGGAGGAGGGGGTTTACAGCAGGTTAGCACCCTAATACTATACTTTAAAACCATACAGCCCATAGTAACAGGATTATGCCTCGAAACAGGAATGATTTTATTACGACGACTAACGCGAGAAAGAGGACAAGGAATTTATGTAAAACGAAACATATACTTCGCATCGGTACTTGGAATGTAAAGTCTTTAAACACAATAGAGCAGGAAATTACAAAAGAGCTTGTAGAAAAAAATATATATATATAGCCACATATGCACTACAAGAAACGAAGAAAAAAGAAAAGGGTCGAATTATGCTAGATAACTATCTGATGACTTCTGATCCTGGCAAGGTATGGTTAAGTTGTACTGATATCATACTCCTAGTTTTTAATAAAAACAAGTGGTTTTATTAAATAGTTTTTTAAAATTAAAGTGTTTATCTACTAGATACTACTACGTAAGTTATCTATACGTAATTGTTATTTTATTAGTGTGAAAAGAAAACGTCAATAATAAATATATACTACCGTACAATCATTTTGTGAGGTTAGCTGTTATAAGTACCTTATAGTAGCATGCGGTTAGTTTTTCACTTACCAGAGTCGGAGTAAGGCCTTCGCCGCAATAGCTTAAAATGACTTCACAGAATGTAAACACACCTTCCGATCTAACCATAAGCAGTCCAGTAAATCAACGTTCGAATATCACAAACAGTTATGCATCAGCCGCTTCACACTCTTTTCCGAGTAAGACCCAAGCAATTGTATTTAGTTGCATCGATAATGCTAAACTGCAGGATTATCTCATTCCTTTGGGCACAATCATCAACCCAAAAAATATTATTTTTTCATCTAGATTATCTCATAATAGAATCTGCATGTATTTGGCAAACAAAACCGTAGTAGATAACTTCATGACACAACATGGCTCTATAGAAGTACTCGGTGAAGTTGTAACAGCACGAAGACTTGTCTCTCCAGCAGAAAGACTAGTCTTGTCTGGAGTCTGCCCGTCAATTCCTCATCAAGTATTAGTTGAAGAATTACAAAATATCGGTTTAAAAGCTTATTTCCCCAATATCATTTCTGAAAATTAGCTCGACTCTCCCCGAATATAGTCACATATTGAGCTTTCGGAGGCAAGTTTATATAAGCCCTATAACATCACCAATTCCAGATTCTATTCTAATAAATTTCGATCAACACCTTACCGCATATTTTTGTCACAAGGTACACTTACCTGCTTTATTTGCAAAAATACAGGACACATATCATCCCAATGCAATAACAGTTCAGTAACGGAATCAAGTCATATTGAGTCAAACAATGAAGTACCAAATCAAACAGCTTCAACAAGTATACTAACAAACACAAGGTACCAAACACCCAGCAGTCATCAAGTTATCCATTATCAAATCCAAGCATATCACCTACACCTACAAATCTCCATGACAAAGAAATTACTAACGCTCCTACTCATAACAACACTTTCAATCAACCTCATTCAGTAGCAATACCGTTTTCACAAACTTCGGAAGCAATATCCTCCAATCTATCAGCTCCTTTTTCATTAGATACAACTGCAGAAAATTCTAATAAAACTGATACATCAAGACAATTTTCTGAAACAACCATTTCAACCAATCTTACAAATAAAACTTCAAGCTCGAGTTCTGTCACTACCAAGGAGTTTGCTCCAGTACTTCCAAATGTAATAAAGCCACAGCATCTAAGTGAAAACTCTAATAACAATTCCGAAAACACAAGTTCTTCCATAAAACGCAGTATTGGTGAGATCGTCACGCCACCTTCAGACTCAGTAATTTCATCAGAAAATCTGTTTGCAAAAACCCAAACCCTCTAAACCAAAAAAAAACCGCGCTCATATAAAGTCCCATCTACACGGGAAACTCTTGAAAATTTCATTGATAACTCATACCCCACCATTCGTTTTAAATTACTACCAATTGTCCTTACTGATTGATAATGTCCAAGGCTCCTCCAACACTATTAGCGTCGTCAAAGAATTTACAACGATATCGATGGTTTACTCCATCTTTTACAAAGCAGCTATCAATAAGCAAATGATAGATCTACAAAAAGCAAGTTTACAAAACTTCAAAAGAAACTATACAACCATTTAGAGAAAGAGATTTCTGACTTAGATAGTGACTCTTCTGTAGACAATTGTTCAGTATCATCTAACTCCGAATCTGTTAACAACATTCAACTCGATACTTCAATGGAACATTGATGGATTTTTTTCATCGCCTCCCTATGCTACAGCTTCTTTTATCTAAATATTCTCCAGATATTATTATTTCTTATGAACATGGAAGAAGCGTCCAATTTTTATGGGTTCCCTCAAACGTCGGAATAACAAGAAATGAAGAAGCTGACAGGACTGCACGAGAGGCAATTTTAAGTGATTTGTCAAAGCCGATAGACAAGTGTGTTTTTAGTGACTTAGAAGCTTATTTTAAAAATAAAGTGTGGTGTTTGTGGCAAAATGAGTGGTCTCAAACTAATTCCAATCTAAATAAAATCAAAAATAATGTGTCTCAGTGGTTTCCATCGTCGCTCAATAGACGAGAACAAATTGCAGTTGCGCGTTTACGCCTAGGACATACCAGATTAACGTACTCCTACCTTTTCACAAAGAAAAATCCACCAATATGTGATCAGTGTAACGTCCGATTAGCAGTCGAACATTTTTTAACAATTTGTAGTAAATATGACCAAGAAAGACAGCACTACAAGATCCCAAACGCTCTACTACAGGCTCTAGATCAAAACTGTTCCTGTAACAATATAGTAAATAATCTTAGATCCATAAACATTTTGTACAATCTGTAGAAGTTTAACTTTGTTTTTTATATTTTTGTTCCGTGGATAACCGATGGTTATCCGTTAATAACCTTTAGGTGGATGCGACATCTTTTTCTAATAAAAAAAAAACTATCTGATGATTTACAGTGGTGTTGCGAAAGAAACCAGAACCAAAAAAGGAGTCGCCCCGTTAGTACATATAAAATTTTTACACCATGTACAAGAATGTATGTAGGTATACTTTTGAAAGAATAGTAAGTATAAAAGTTAAATTGGATGTCAAACCTCTGAATAAACTAATAAACGAGACCCCAAATTATTAATATATAATCATTCTGGGTTATTTTAACGCCCGTGTTGGCAATGATATAGTTCCAGGAATAAAACAGCAATACATTTTTCCCTCACAAAAATAATTCAAATACACTTTTGAAAACAGAAGAGGACAAGGACCCATATATTCTGTCGAATAGAGAGTTACAGACCTCTCAAATCTTAGGATGCAGAAAATATAATATATAATTAAAACACCCAATCATTCTACATCACAGAACGTTTTCGGAATCAATATTCATCACTACTGTGTCTAAGTGTACATGTTTTGAGCCACTAAATATTTGGGTAAAAACCCGTTAAATGTTTTTAATTTGAATTTAAGTTACATTATTTGATCTTGTATGCTAGGATGTTTAAGTTATGATTAGAATTAATAACATGGCAATGTAAGACTCCACTGGAGGTTGCTGGTCCTGAGACAAAGTGCCTACTAAGAGGACTTGTTGATAGCAACAAGCATTTTTTAAAAATTTTTGTGATACATGGTATACAGCCAGCTACAGGAACTTAGTTTCCTTGTGGATGTCGATCATAAATTATTATTGTGCAAAATCCGAATAAAAACACATATACATATGTGATAACAAAACTCACATACACCACAAAGATAAAAGTTGAAAGCTTACAGAATGACTCCACAAGATACCTATTCCAAACAATAATATTCCAAATAATAATAACAATAACCGAAAAAAGCAGAAACACATATATCACAGAAAGTGATTGAGCCAAAGAAAGCTGGGCAAAAATAAAGTCATTCTGCTCTGTCTATTACTTGGATTTTCAGTTGGCAACACCAATCTTCTCAACATACCCGTCTATTCAGGTCTCGGCTTTGGTATACTTATTCCCACCGGTGGCGCCTTTAGAATTTTTTTTATGCTGATCGATTCCGGGCCCGGGCTTCATATTATACTGCCAACTGCAAACTGTTTCGCTTGATTATAGTATGCTTACTTATGCTTATAGATATTCTCTAGTTCAAAATTATATTTACGCCTCCATACGCAGTTTTCACAAACCGCTCCGAATACCTTGCGTAGTACCTCTCTTTTAAAAATCTATTCAGAGGATCGTCTGTTTTGGTTAGGGTGCATGCCTCTGATCCGTTTGTGAGAACGGGGACTATTTATAAGTGTTCTATACAATCTTATGCAAGTTTTTTGATACAGAAATTTGTTAGCTAACTACTTTGATAACACCTATTTGAAATTATGATTATGATATTTACCACTTCGAAGTTTTGGTCATTAACAATTAGATCTGCGTCATTCAAGGCTATAGATTTACAGTTAACTAACGTTATTCAAAACATATATCAAAATACAACTATGCAAATAAAGCTGGACGAAAGCACAAAAACGAATCCCATAACTATAACGGGGAGTGAGGAAATGAGACACCATTTCTCCCAAAATATTCACCTTTACTCTTGAAGACATTTTTAAGACATTAGAATGGAATAATAAGGGTATAAATATGGACGGATTATACATAACTTAATATAGTTCCTTATTATTTTCGGCACTTTTTTAATTATCGATTAACTGTATCGTTATTTATTTAGTCAAAAAATAAAAAAAAAACCTAATAATTTTACTAATTTTAATATTATATTGTGAAAAAAACTTTGATCATTACAATTTGTACATACAATATTAGACATACAATATAATGTTGTTTACGACTAATATTTATTAAGTGAATGGCACTACATTTTATAAATTTCATTGACGTATACGACTTAATATTTTCACTGTAACAATTGCAGCATCTACCACGTTTAGCAGGATTTTTTAATAAACCACAATTATTTTAGATTACAACCAAACAAACCTCTCCGTTTGTTTGGTTGTAATCTAAAATAATTGTGGTTTTTTAGTATTCATGTCAAATTTACTTTCGTTGCATAGACCATAATAATATGACTGACTTGATAATTTGGATTGCTCTTGATTTATTTGGAAGAAAATCTTAAGGAATTTCTCTTTTATTTTTCGTCAGCGTCCCAAGTAAATTACCTTTTTTCTCCAGCTAATATCTAGCTAACGGAATGCTAGTATAAAAATTATCGGTTGTTATGTTTCTTCCGTTTATTTCTTTGGACTCTATTAGCCGTTTTTTAACGTTAAAGGTTGAATTTAATACGTCGCGTCGTATGGGCCACTTGGGTTCTTACTAAAATATATGTCTTAATTAACGGTATAAAATGTTCGACCATCATATAACGCATACATTTTTATCCTATATTTAGCAGGTTCTTTTGTATATATTGTATCGAGCTACCCCTACCTCTGAAGAAATGGAGCATTTTATCAATTGTTGTATACTCTGACTAATTGTATGAGTTTTGATCACATTTTGATCATAAATTTAATCAAAAAACGACCTAATGGCCGACAACTTGTCTATTTTACATCTATCACCCCTTGTGTGTCTATGTTCGTTTATATATAAATTGGTAAAAATAAGGATTTCATCAACCATATTGTTAAATTCTTAACACATCCCAATAATTCCTTGAGACTCTCTTTAAAATAGGTTGTTTCTTTTGGTATCTAAACATGCTATGATATTATTTTACCGCCTATTCCCTTCTTCTCAATATAAAAATATATCATTTTTACGACCACGACGATTTCCGAAGTGGAAATTGAAACGTCAATAAACTTATTTTTATCTTTAATTGTGGCTTATTCCAGTTTAATCGTAATTAATTTACAATGCCACAAGAAAATAGCTTCAGACCACGACTGGTCATGAACGTTTTTACCTCGTACCAACCGCTTAGCTAATTCGTTACAAAAAACAAGTTTTGTGTCTAACTAGAACCAGGTCAATAATTTGTTCATGGAACTCTTAAATGTTTAGCAAATCTTTTAGTTTTAAAGTTTTATTATTGTGCAATTCTTTCGTAAATGTATCGAAAAAGTGGCTTTTTAGAACTCACCGTTTGTGACGTTAAAATTCGTTAAAGCAAGAAAAATAATTACCACCAATGAAGAACTTAGTAAAAATGTACAAGAAGTTCGGAAAATACCTCAAAACCTGAAGAACAGAGAAGCAGCAGGTAAATAGGGGTTATCAAACAAATATATGCCTCATATAACATATGCCTCATAAACAAGACCTAACACAGCCACAATGGCTGCTTTGACATGACATAACTTCAGGCTACTAAAAACTGCAGAGATGAGAGAACTGAGAATTACAGCAAATACGCTGAGAGATCGAAAGAGAAGTGAAGAAATTAGAAGAAAATGTAACGTAGAGTATATAAATGAATGGACACAAAATAGAAAAAAGTATGGAATAACCACAGAGTAAGAGGAATGGAGAAGACCCGTGTTCGTCAAAATACCAAGACAACCAATACAAATACGCAAAAGATGGAGTGCCAACCTTCCATAGAAGTATTAATCCGCTAATGAAGAAGCGGAATTGCTTATAAAGAGAAAGAAGAGAAAGAAGAAGAGTTAGAAAAACTGGTGGTTCTTTTCATATAATACGTTGAATCGAAGCGGCATTCAGACTACTTCGTTCGCGGTCCTTGTACCGGACAGTAGTTACATTCAAGACTTCTTTCTCAATTCGCACGCGCACCAGACTTCGATCTCAGTCGCCGTACCTGACAGTAGGTTTATACTAGCCTTCACAGACTCCGCTTTCTATTTAGCTTTTGTTTTAAATTTAATTTAAAATAAAGTGCCCTTAAATTCATCAAGCATTATTACCATTTCGACTTAGAAAATTGTGTCGACTAAGGATTATTTAATCCTAGTCTTCATACTTAGCCAGTTCCAACGTCTCGCCCGCTACTTGTGCTGTAGAAAGGAGACAATTAGCAACACATCAATATTTATAATAGTAATAAACACATCAATTTCTGTTTTTAATTGATGTGCAGTTTATTTCAATCCCGGTGGTAATCTTATTATGCTTTGTTGCTTCATCTTAGAAGAAGTTTTGTACCACTTACTTGTTTTATCCTTGCCAATGAACGCATATTTATTTTCGTTAAACACATCCTCCCCATCTGACATATCTTCACTCACATATTGTAACATTTTTTTTATTATTAATATATTAAATATTTCTAATTCCTTTTACCCCCGTGCGATACGCCTATGATCGTGTATCGATAGCAAAATATTGTAGATACCCAGCTAAAATGGAATTCCCTAATTAGGAATGGTTTTTAATCCTTCCGTCATAATATTCATTATGAAAAGAGTATAATGCGTTTTGGTATGCAGTTTCCTTTTCATAAATTGGTAATTTTCGTCGAAGGCCCGTTTCTTTTGACAATAACTTAATCCCAAGTATTGTCTGTTTCTTATGTCCAATTGTTAATACCGATTATTTTACCTCAAAGTTTCCAATAGTCGTTAAGGCCTTACCTTCTGAGAAACACATACAACTGTCCTATCATTCTTGAGTGGGGAATATTTTCTTCTTCCTTTTTCAGGGACAGTTGGTGAAATTTTGAGTGGAACCAACTTACTTGTTGGTGGGCCGTTGTTGAGTTAAGGCCAATATCTCGTGTTACGCTTTGCTCACTTTATTTCTTATCGTATCGTCTTTGTGAATTATTTTCTAAGTGTGTATACACTTTATATTTGAGTTTTCTTTCGTTAGACTATATTAAATTATTTATAGTTCTACACTACCTTTAATGGTTATTAAATTCAGTGTTTAGTACCAGAAAAGTATTAAATTCAGTGAATTAAGCTGCCTTCGTCAAGATCTACGTAAGTAATCTTTATCTACAATTATCTGGGCGAGTAATATGGTATGGTACCATATCACCTGCCATTATCTGGACGTATCATCGATATCTTCACCTGTAGATTGCCGATTTTTGAATGTAATTGAACCATTCAAGAAATTTCTATAAATATTACCTATGAACATACAAGTCTCAGTTTTTTATTAAATAATAGTGCGAGATAGTTAATTGACTTAGCCAAGTGCGGTTTGGTTTATGTTTTCATTCTTGTAACCTTTTTGTTTTTTTTTGTAAATTTAGAGTTAAGTAATTTTTGCTATCTTTTGTATTTCCTATAATTTTTGTTCATTATCTTTCCATGATATCTCGAGATACGCCAAACTATATTTGTATATGATTGCCTTATACATCTTGGTAAAGGTATTTTTTTATTACATTATAGCTTAATTTTATACATATATAACCATTCATAGGTTATTTTATACCTGGTGCATTTAGCAATCATAATTTTGTGTTTAATATATTGTTATTGTTTTATGCATGTATTTTATTTGTCGGCTCCTAACAAGTTCCCTGATAAAATAATAGCTCTGAACAATTACTATCTTTAAATATTACTATGCTTTTGAACTGTAGAAAGATCAGGCTGATTAAGTTTCGTAGGTAAGTAAGTGTAATACCTAATATATTTATTATTTGTTTATATATTGCGTTGACCAGATTTATTTGATAATTTACTGTTGGTATCTTTCCTTGGGTTTGATCTCTGAACCTAAATATCTTTTCTTATCTCTTTTCTTTTCTAAGGTTTTCTTAATTTTCTCCTTAACCCCAAAAAATTGAGTGGCGCCCTGTTTCTATCTTCTCTTATCTTTGGTAATTTTACCCATCTATCTTTTTGTTTATTTCTGTATCTTTTCTAATATCTCTTATCCTATCTTTACCTATTTCTTCCGTTGGATCCATTCCCGGTTCCAAAGCTAGTTTCGAACCCACGACTCGCTCTCCACCAACCATCTGGCTGCCGTCCGCAGTGTCTCCATTGGTTATCTTTCTAGCACCACCCAAAAAAGATTTCCGAGATTACAATATCAGTCTTACTATCCATCACTCTCCAATATCTTATCTGTTTCGTCTTCAATATCTGTCATAATATATAATTTTCCTTTTGAGGAGGAACTGGCAAACACGAATAGGTTTTGTTGTCTAATACATTTTGAGAGGTAAAATTAGATAACAAAAAACTATTTCTGTTTACCAGTTTTCTCCTGCTTACAAGTGATGTAGTGCTAAATAATACTCCCTTTTAAAATTAACTGTCTGTTTTCTCTTTTTGAATGTGTTATTTTGAATAATTTGTTTTCTGCCCAAGTACCGACCCAAATTGGTTCATCATTTATTTGATATTTACAAGTTGGAGTTATTGCATACCCAAACTTACATCAACAATAGAACATCTATCTTTTTTCTACATTACCACAGTGCTGTGTGTTCTAAATAAATAATTTCAATAAATAACATACATTTCCAAAACAATGGAATCTTAAACTCTTAAATCAATATAAATAACTTTTAAATTATATAACTCATCACATTAAATTTTCAACAAACAATTTACACAATTCCTACATTCTCAGTCTAGTTGTTCATATCTTTTCCCCTTAAGGCCTATCCTCGCGATTCTGGGCATAGGTAAATTCCAATGTAAAAGTTTATATCAAATAACGCAAAAACTATGGCAGATATTGAGATGATTCTTTTTTTATATGGAAGGTCTAAAAAAGTTCTAGTGCACTATTTGGTTGTAAATTAATAAATTGTTTAAACAATATTTTTTTTTTAAAATATTTTTGGTTAAAATAAACGTAAAATTTTTTTTTTGAAATGGGGCACTACAGAATTTGACCCACTTTCCGAATCTGTTTTTATTTTTTTAACATGAAGTCTAACACAAGCAGCTATTTGATATAAACTTTTAAAAAATTTCAAATTTTCTGCTAAATGCAATTTTCTCTCCGTCAGCACAGGCTGTCCTTGTCGGTAGCTTCTGGATTCTCGCCAGGTGGTAAAACCCTCGGAGGAGATAAATAAAGTTGAATAACATTATTAGCGCTTATTCCGACTTTTGACAAACCAGTGTGTTTATTGTATTAAAATAGGAAATTTTATATAAATAAGCAGTAAGTACCTATAATTTTATTAAATTTTTATATGAATAGAAATATTTTTTGTTGATTAGTGACATTTTCCTTCTAAATATTTATACTGTTTTTATAATAATACTATATGTTTCAGTATTTGCTTATATAATAATAATTTATTATATAGAAACAGCGTAGAGTTTTGGTCACTCAATCCAGTACATTTTTTTTGTATTTCAATCAGAATTATTATTTTCTTTTCTCCTTTACATGAGCTCAGAGTAATAACCAAATATTTTGCAGGTATTTGAATATGAAAATTTAATTAGTTATATTTATTGGTTAGCAACCTACCAATCGTAAAAATCAAATACTGCTCAAAGAAACAATGTACAGTCTCGGAACCGGATTTATACTATGAAGACGACTACGGCAAGAAATAAGGACAAGCGAAAATCATCCAAAACCCAGATGAGAATTACTTGGAATATCAGATCACTCAACTCAAGGACCAAGAAATAACCTAAGTGTTGAAAGAGAAAGAAATAGACATTTGTGCTCTACAGCAAACAAAAAATAAAGGAAAAAGGTCAATCAAAATTAGGTGAAATACATACTAATCTACAGTGGAGTAGCAAAAGAAAACAGGGCCAAAGAAGGTGTAGCCTTACTAATACACCAAAGGTATCAAAATTACATCAAAGAGTGTCAATACATATCAGAAAGAATAGTAACATCAAAGATAAGAATGGAGAAGGAAAAACCTGAACATTATCGGAGTAATACGGCCCAGAAAATTAATAAGCCTCAAACAACAAGGGAAGTGTTTTTACGACCAATTACAACAAGTAGTAGATCAAGTCAAAAAAAAAGATGATAATTCACAGTTAATTTGATTATAATAATTAAGGAACCTCATTGATGCCATGTTAAGGGAATGGGATTTGCATTTTTTGTTAAAAATTTGCACAAATATTGTACCTTTACAGGACCCTCTACGAATTTTTAAAAATGTAAGTTCAAATGGTGACTAGGAGAACCTACAAATCCATACCGAACAAGCAATTTCAAACTAATACAATTTTCTATATCTCCGGATCTACTCAATGGATTTTGATCATTCTTTTTTTAGTTTGTATGTAATTTCCACGTACATTAGAAATTAGTAATTTGTTTATATATTAATTAATTAATAAATAGTCTAGTTTGTTTAAACAATTCGTGCAAAAACAATTTTCTTCCAAAAATCTATTTTTTTTAATACTAGTATCAATAATCATAGAAACAATCGCGTTTTTTGCATTAAATTGTCAATAATTAAAAAACAGCTCCAAATTCAAGGCAAGAAACAAGTAGGTTATCTTCCTATAGGTCTACATTAACTAAAAAAGTTGTCAGCGACCTGGATTATTGAGTGTCACGAACATGGTCTATTTTTTGCTTATTTCCTTGGAGTACCTATATATTTGATTAACATCTGTGTAATTTCTTTGTCGCTTCCTCGCTGGTTTTGCATATTGCTATGATAGCAATATCTTCGGCAAATGTTGCAATTGTATATTTTCTAGGACAATAATATAACACGTATACAAAAGGTAAAGACACTTCTTTGTGGCAGCCCTGCTGTAATATATTCCAATTCCGTGTATGTTTCTCCCTGTTTAATACTGAAATATCTTTCCAAGATGCAGGAGTCAATTATTTAAGAGTATCGTTTTGGTAAATGCAGTCTTAGTTTATATTTATGGCGTCTTTGCCATACTTTATCATATACCTGAGTCACATCCTAAATTATTGATATAAGGTTGAATGCTCGAATAAATGAACTTTAAAAATGAAGGCAAATTTCGAGCACAAATTTAATAATCAAATCTTGCCCAAGTCCTTTTGCTTTCTACAGCATCATCAGGGGCATCTGCGCTTGCTGGATAGCCCAAATTTGACGAAGTAAGTCTAAAATGTTAATCACAAAAAACTTTTATCATCCATTTACTTCGAGTTTTTTATCGAAGTTTATTAATTTTCTTAATTAATTTAAAAAAAACTTTTCTTGGCTTATTTCAGATGCCCCTGATGATGCTGTAGAAAGCGAAAGTACTTGGACAAGATTTGATTATTAAATTTGTGCTCGATATTTGCCTTAATTTTTCAACGTACATCCTAAAATGTTCATCATATTATCCTTCATGATCCATATTTCACATCCATATAAATAGTTATACAGTATATTTCATCATCATTATCATCATCATCATCATCATCAATGGCGCTACAACTCTTCGTAAGTCTTTGCCGCTGTTACTATTGCCTTCCATGTTTTGTCGGTCCTGTGCCAGTAATCCATTGTCGCACTCCCATTTTCTCTAGATCTAGGAGTATATTTACATATAACAAATTAAATCCTTAGTTGTAAATTTTTGAAATAAGTACTCAGCATACATCTAAGTTTCATAAATGCTCCTCATAAATCTCATAAATCTAAACTTTTGTAATCCGTTCTTTGTTGACAATTAGTTGCATAGGGCCGACGTTTACTAACTACAAGCACACAAGTAATATATCTTATTTCTTTCATTTGACAATAATAATTGTCTGTTAGATTAGCATTGTAAGAAGTAAATTAGTCTCTTACTGAATGATAATAAACAACACATCAAACTTATTCTGAAACTATTTCTTGTGTCATGTTATATTTTATTAGATTTTGGTGTAATAAACCACAACCTATCAAATTCAATATCAAAAATCAAAATTGGAAATGATAGCGTGACTAAATTATTCCTTCCTTCAAGAAATTTTAAAAAGAACTGATTCGTATTACTATCCAGAGCAAGGACAGTTATTTTGTTATTTATATCGAATAGAGAAAACTGTTAGTTTGCGGTATGGACCCCAAAAAATATTTTATTCGAAAAGATTGATAAATATATGGAACTGTGAGAAAATATGCTACAAAAATTTCAAGATTTTTATTAGATATAATTTTTATTTGAAACACCTTCTGAAGAAACATTAGACATAATTCTATATTTATATAGATTCATTTTATCAATTTTAATGATCGTGATACTAATCAGATACGATTTTTATTATAATTTTTATTTGAAACACCTTCTGAAGAAACATTAGACATAATTCTATATTTATACCGTTTCATTTTATCAATTTTAATGATCGTGATACTAATCGAATTTTTATGATATATAATAATAATCTTTTTTTATAATTTTTATTTTCCGTTAATTTTAATTTACGTTAAAATTCAGATTTTTCCTTAAAAAAATAACAAATAAATTATGTATGTACATTTGTTACATTGTAAATTTATAAATAGATTATATTACTTTAATCTGTTATTATATTTACTCAAAACACCACTAAAGAGATTTATGGTTTTATTGTAAGCCAAAACCTATCACTGCAGGGGTTGTCCCGGTGTATAATCGGCTCGAGTAAAAGATGAACGTATTTTTGACCTGGGCTTGAGAGAGATATCTCAACGAAGTTTAGAATATTACTTCATGAACAGATTTTGTTTTCGTAAAGAAAGAAATTTTTGAAATAGAGATAGCAAACTGAAATTCACCGTTAGGATTTTCGAGGATGAGCCTTAAGAACTTTCCCATTATTCGTTAAATAGTTGCAGTAAAACCGATGATCATCTGTCGCCAGTTTACCATAACAGTTTTTTTAACTGTGTTTTCTCAAACATTTAATACTAATTCTTGAATCGGCATGTAAGTAATATTTATTTATTTAATCTCAATTTTTAATAGATAGTTTTTATACTTAAGTTTTATTTTGTTTTAGTTAATAAATTTTAAAGTCATATTTAATAATTATACACATATAATGTTGGCATAATTGCTGCATATTCTGTACAGCGCCCTAATATGGGTTATTATATTTTTAGCATTTAGTTTATTATGTACCGTTGACCTGAAGATGCATAGCAAAATATAGTATGCGAAACCGGTCGTTGGTGGTAGAATAAATTGATTGTAAGTCTTAGTCTTATTTCTTTTCGCCTATTTGAAATGGACTCACACAGGCAACAAATTCAGGATTTATTAATAACAAAATTAAATTGAATACTTAAAAACAATACACCATAAATAAAACAACAGAACAAGTGGTAAATATATATGGGACTTTTACGATGCTCTTTGGTACGTTAAATCTCGAGGTAGCATAAACTAAAAAATACAATATTATTTGTATACTACTCAATCTTGACCTAAATAAATATTATTTTATACGAACATATTTTCCAATACTTCATTAAAATCTAAACTATAATACTGTTATACTCATCACAGCACAATAGTATACAGATAGTAGTCATTGCTTAGGATATTTTATTATAAAAAACTATTATTTTTTCAATATCTCGATTATTATGGTAAGTATTAGATTATTTTTGTAATTTTATTTTCTACGTTTTATATAAACATTTTTTGACATGCAATTATTTGATATATTCATGGTGTTCAATATTTTAAACCGGTTTTATATTATAATGTGTGAACTGATATTATTGATGTTAATTTTATAATTTATTTTATAATTATTTGTAAACTGTATAGCTTTTTTTAATTTTAATACATAATTACAGTTAATATGTCATTTATTACAGTTAATTGAATGAAAATTATATAAACACTATACATAAAGTAATATAAAAATCATTTTTTCTTGAGAGCGACAATACCATATTACACTTCAACAAATAATAACTTCTAATCTTTTGAGACATATACTTTTTGTGTTTTTATTATCAAAAATCATTTACGCTATCGTTTGTATTCACATGTTTGCTGTCTGGGCATCATACAAATATTCTATAAAAATAAAAAAAAATGACATCTTTATGTCAATTTGGATTGTATATCAGAGTATACATCGCCAAATATACCAAAAAATAGGTTTGTATAGCATATAAATATATAGCATAGTATACATTGCCAAATTATGAAGAACAAGTAATATGAATAAGAACTATCAAAATGTAATCAAAAATATTTATTTATTAATGTAAACATCCATAAAATAATTCCTCTTATGCACTAAACATAGTCTAATATTACATTTGTAACAAAATATGGTATTTTGTACATACCTTCTTGCTATCTATAATTTGAGAAAAAATGCCCATATACAATATACAATGTACGCTATTTAGGCATACATTTGAATGTACAGGGTAATCAATGCAAGTCTGGCATAGTGCATAATCTGCATTTTAAATAAAACACCCTGTGTATTTTCATGTTTTTAAAAGCTCCTTAACAACCTGATTTCAACGAACTATATCATGTAGGGTCTATTATGAATAATACAAGGTGAAATTTTGAAATTAGGTATTTTCTTCAAGACAATGAATTCATAGAATACCCGAGGTAATTGATTGGATTACATTAAAATAAATGCTCAACATGTTCTCCACCTTGTTGTTGGCAATAACGCAGTCCCCTATAAAACTCGTTCCGAACTTTTTTTAAAGTTTGAGGTGAAATATTCCGTATTTCTATAGTTATCCTTACTTTTTGAGGCCTTCAATGATAGTTGATTGTGTTGCATATACTTTGTTCTTGAGATAACCCAACAAAAAAATTAAAAGGCGTAAGATATGGCGACCTAGCTGGCCGCTCACTAGTCCCCTTCATCAAATCCACTTAAATTGATTGAATTAAAGAAGAAAGAGAAGTAATTTCTCACCATTAAAGCATAATAGGGGTTGCACCGTCCTGCTGGAACCAGACACTTTCATGCGGTAGTGTCGGATCTATTGGATTGGGATATAAGTTAGCCAACTAAGAAAGAACATCGTCTCTTAGCATATTTAAATATTTTCCCGCTGTCAAATTATCATCTATAAATATAGGACCAATAATATGATCTCCTATAATACCTGCCTAAACATTCAACTATTGAGAATACTGAATGTGTGTCTCACGCATCCAATGAGGATTCTCCGCTGACCAATATCTACAGTTTTGTCAGTTTACCTCTCCGTTCAATGTAAATTTTGATTCATCAGAAAAAAGAATTGTGCCAAGAGCTATTTCATTGTTAATTTTATCCCTCATTCTTTTGCAGAAATCCATTCTACGATCCGGATCGTCTTCTGTTAGCTCCTGCACAAATGTCAATTTATATGGATGAAGTTTTCTTCATGGAGACACCTTAGGACAGTTGTGTGACTCACATTATTTTGACGTGTAATTTGACGTGAACTTGACGTTGGATTCTCTGCGACACTTAACAAAATATCCACTTTCACTTCATCTTCAATGAAGTTCGTTTTTATTTTTAATGGTTTGACATATACATTGTGCATAAATTTTAGACACAGTACCTTGTGAAATATTAGGCAACTGAGGATACCTCTGATTAAATAAGTTTGCTACTTCAACTTGACTTCTACAGTTCTCCATGTAACCGATCATCATTAAAATCTCAATTCGGTGGGCCTTAGTTAAATATTTCATTTTTATTTCTGCAAGAAATTAGTTTTTATTTAAGAATTTATTATTTTAATGTAAAATGTCAACAGCATGTCAACTGATTGATAACAATCCGCATTATTTACCGATTTAGTTTAATTAGCAGACTATCTATACAGTTTTTACCTATTCACGACAAAAAATGTTAACACGGTTACTAAACAGAAATTTTCCCAATATACAGTGTACTGACACTTAGAGTAGAAGTTTATTGTCTTATTGTCTGTATTTAGCTAATTTAAAATAATACCATAACACGTGATAAATTATTAATTTCAAAATTTCACCTTGTATTATTCATTATAGACCCTACATGATATAGTTTGAATTATCAAATTTTAATGACTTACGTGTTCCGTGTAATTAACTTTACGTGTCCCAGAGTTTTTGATTATTTTTTATAATAAGGATACAAACAATTTTATTCCATAAGTGGTTTCCACACTGTATGTGTATTGAAGCGTATCCTGTATAGAGTAATTAACATTTCTGCCAAATACGCACCACCCATATGACTGTTATAGTATTTTATTAACTGTGGGCATGGTATGTAAATTTTCCTGTTTTCCAGAAGAAACTGTTTTCCTGTTGGAGAATCTTTGTATGGTTGCCGTTGGTATAGATGCTACCTAAGAACTACATAAGGTTGTTATCTACCACTTTACAATGACAATGCGACTACCATTGTCTACTCTTTGGTCAAAAGAACCTCTCTTATCTTTTTCAATTTCTTATCAGATTCAAGTGGGCAACTCCGTTTTCTTTGTTTTCCAACAGTTCCCAAAGTAAGTATTCCAAATTCACTTCGAAGATATGTAATAAGTTCTAAACTTGTAAAATAATTATCTAAATTAACCGTCGATAAAGGTTTATTTTGGATTGTTAAACATAGTGCTAAAACACATTTTACCCCAAATCCATGTTATTTTATGGTTTCTAAAGGCATCGTGTCCTCCATAGGGAAAGCAATCATACACTATCCCGGATACGCCACAACGACCAAACATTTTGAAACCCAAAATTGAAACCCGATTTTGAAATTTAGTCTTCGTTTACTGACTGAAACAGGTAATATTTCTACAGCTTCTTCTATATCTTATTCATAAGTTATATTTTCTTCAACATCATTTGTGTCTTCTGTGAATTCTTTCAAAAAATTACGAGATAATAAATCTTGTTCGTGATCACTACTACTTTTTGGGTTGCTTTCAGCACCAACTGTTTAAAAAAACATTGAAATATGTATATTACAACAAACGTTGAGAAGTTAAGGGTTAAAAGAGAAGCCGTTTACTCTTGGGTAGAATGATAGATTAATATTATTATTCTTTATAAAAAGTTATGCCTGGTCTAGAACCTTGTTATAAACTAGCTTTATATTTCACAATATCGAAAGTTTTTATTAGGAAAAGTTGTTTGTAATTAAAAACTATGTTTTAATATGCAAAAACATCCTTCTAATTAAAAAAAAAAAAAAATGGTTTCTATATTTTTCTCAAATTACCCATCATTTTTATTTATTACAAATATGATAACTCTTCCGTTCCAATAAAAAATGATAAGCAAATTTTCACAAAACAAAATACATTAAATATCCACATAAAAATACCTCGTATCAGATTAAAAAATTTTGATATCTGATGGTTGCATCACAAGTCTTTACTACAAAATATTATAGAATAGAAAAGAGCACAAGTAAAGAAAAGCTGAATGACAGAGGAATGTAAGATGCAATAGATAAAAAATTTTTAAAAATACTGAAAGCGAATATAAACAAATAAATAGACTAAATAAAAAAAAGTAAATGTATATTTAAACAGAACTGTTACTTTCAATACACGAGTCTTTCAGCTTCCATAAGATTGTTTCGTCGTTTCGTGGTATACCCATTTCAGAACTTAATCTCCACGGAAAAGATCATCGGCAATGCAACCTCTAGATGCTTTTTTTTTAACCTATTCTCTATCCTTCCATTGTTGGATATATGTCTCCCCCAGTTCTCCCCATCTTTCCCTATCTTGAGCTGTTCTCTGCCATGTGGGACCTCCTTGTTTCCTGATGTCTTCTTTCCACCTCATCTGTGGTCTGCCTCTTGATATCTTTGCATTGTATAGACGCCACTTTCCGATGGCATTGTTCCATCGTCCATCTTGGAGACGTTCATTGTGTCCAGCCCATTTCCATTTCAGTTTTGCTGCTTGTTCTATCGCGTCTACTGTCTTTGTTCTGGTTCTGATCCACTGGTTATGTTTTCTATCTCTAAGTGATACACCCAACATTTGTCTCTCCATCGCTCTTTGTGCCTTCCTTATCCTATCCAAATTGGCCTGTGTAAATGTCCATGTATGTGCTCCGTAGGTGAGCACAGGTATTATACAGGAGTTATATACCTTGCATCGTAAGTATAGAGGGATTGTTTGATTTTTTAGAACGTAAGAAAGTTTGCCGAACGCTGCCCATCCCATTCTTACTCGTCTCGATATTTCGGCTGTTTGATTTTCTCTGTTAGCTCTGATTGCTTGTCCTAGATAGATATACTCATTTACCTGTTCTATTTTTTCTGTTTGTATTTTTATTGCCTCTTGGTCTTCCGTGTTTGTCATTACTTTTGTTTTGTTGAAGTTAATTTTTAGGCCCTTTTGCAGTGATTTTTCATTAAGTTCATTCAGCATTAATTCCAGTTCTTGTCATTCCGAGGAGATCAGGAGTATATCATCCGCATATCTAAGGTGATTTAGGTATTTTCCGTTAATACATATTCCTCTGTTTTCCCAATCTGTTAATTATATTATGTCTACGAGGGTCAAGGTAAACAGTTTAGATGAAATTATATCGCCTTGTCGGACTTCTCGTTTAACTTTTATATTATCCGTTAATTTGTCGTCCAGAATTACGGTCATGGTTGCGTTTAGGTAAATATCATGTATCAATTGTCGGTATCTTGAATCTATTCTACTATTGACCACAGCTTCTTCAACCGCCCAGTGTTCAATGCTGTTGAAAGCCTTTTCATAATCTACGAATGCTAAGTACAGCGGAAGGTTGTATTCATTGGTTTTCTCAATTAAGATTTTAAGCGCATGTAGATGGTCGATTGTGCTGTATCCTTTCCTGAATCCGGCCTGTTTCACTGGTTGGTAGTTATCAAGTTTATAGGTTAGTCGGTTGTTTATTATTCTTTGTGAAGGTTTTATATAGTTGTGACAAAAGGGAAATAGGACGGTAGTTGTTCGGTCTCCTTTCTTATGTATTAAGATTCTGTTGGCATTTCTCCATTGTTTAGGTATTTTACCTTCAAACAGACATTTGTTGAACAGTGTTTTTAGCATTTTTTTATCGTGTCTCCTCCTTTTTTTAGCAGTTCCGCCAGTATTTTGTCCTCACCGACCGCTTTATTTCTTTTCATGTCGTTTATGGATTTTTGATTTCATCTTCAGTTATTTCTGGTAATACCTCTGAGCCAACATTTTGTATTTTCCTCGAGAGATTCTGTTTAGATGATAGTGGTGGATCACTTGTGGAGTGGCAGTGGTGGATATTTTTAGAACTTTGTAGGTCTGTGTAATATCTTTCTCTGATTTTTACTATTTCTCCTAGATCTATTTCTTCATTGTTCTCAGCTTTAAGCAGGATTAGTTTTCTTTTTCCTATACTTGTTTTCATTGTTTTTAAACTTTTATTCTTCTCTATGATTTTCTTAATACGATCTTCTTGGTATTTCTTTAAATCTTCCTTTATCTGTTTTCTTACGGTTTTGTTCAATTCGGTAAACTCCACTGTATTTATTTTGTTATCATTCAGGAGTTGTCGTCGTTTTTTTAGCATATCTTGTGATTTAGCGCTAATTTTTTGTTGTTTTCGCTTTTGTTTATTAGCAATCTTCAGGCCTGCTTCTAGTAGTTCTGTTGTTATTTTATCGTTTAATTCGTCTAGTTGCAAACCCTTTAGCTGTGATATGTCACTTCTTTTTAGCTGGTTTACGTATTGTTCTTTGCGTTCTTTAAGTCTGTTAAGTTCTGTATCTATCTCTTTTTTAGATGGTTTAAATTTTTGTCTGTCTGTTGTGGCGGTAATTTTGATTTTGATTTAGATGTTAGATGTTAGAGCCAAAACCAAAATCTAGATGCTTTAACGACAATTAAATGCTACAATAAAGGTATGAGCTGCTCTCTTCCTGAGCCTCTATTTATGAATTGTGTCGGGCTTCACCATCATCCTAATGGGATCGATTTTAGGGGGTAAACTGAGGTCGAAACTGTAACTTTGTCTGGTTTGTCCACTTGTTTAGACAAGGTATCTTCAATTTGAAGGCTTTGGAGGAAAAATCTTCATTTCTGATGGCTATTTCATATACCCAACTCGTCACTTTTAAGATAATCGGGGTTAAAAGAGTAGGGCATTATTGTATATTGTGAAAAGTAAGATAAAAAAATACAGAAGAAAAAAACTTCAGATAAAACTTTTGTGAGGCAAAAAACTATTAATTAAATTTTATTGTATCAGGTTGTACTTTGTTATTTAGACAAGGCAAAAGCTCGGGTTCGTTTCTAAAAAATATTTCAATGAGATTTTTTTGCATAATCACTTCCATGAGATAAGCCACCATAAGGTTCAAGAGGTCACCCAGGCAAATAGTTGTTCAAATTTATTTGATCAATTTGGTTTTAACAAATTGTAAAAATCCGTTTTGTAACAATTACGATTTTTAAGGCTCAAAAACAAAAACAAAAAGCATTATTTTTTAATTCACCGACAACCTAAATTCAAGTTCATTTTCCAATAAATATTTTAGACCTATTTAATTTTAAAATATTGTTTTTTATTAAAAAGCTTATGGCAGAGTGGGAGCTCAGGCTGCGGCATATATAAGAGACAGACACAAGATGTAGGGCAAAAATTTTTGCTATTTTAAATTTTTATTGTACAAATGAGCACCCGCCCTTCCATACACGCTTCATTACCAATTAAAAAACATTGGTTTAATAGTTATTTATGCACCAAGGGTGTTATTAAGGTGAAAAGTGATAAGGATGATGCACCACAAATATATTTTTTTAATTTTTGGACAAAATCTTTTATTTTTATTTTTTTATGATGTGGCATTAAACAATACAACTCTTAATTTTTACCATTCCATCACCAATACTTACATTTTAGTAGCCATATTAGTAATTTATTCATTTTAACCCCAATCGATTACTGGTGAGTTATCACTAGAGCAGTGATCCCCACTAGGTGTCCACCAGTGTCACTTCTCACCCAGTAAACAACACGAAGTAGTGATAAAAATAAAGCCAGTCCACTGTCACTCTCACACAATGAGCCTTCTCTCACTCCGAAAACTACACACAGTTTTCTGCCATTCTTATTGTTTATTATGTATCCGTCGTAGAATTGACGTTTACAATTATTATTTTACCTTCTCAGTGTAATTCTCAAGTAAATTTATTATTAATTTGCTGTGCCGAGCTTATTGAGTGTGTTTTCTGAACTAGTTCAACAACCATAATACGACGAGCAATATTGGCGACAAAAAATACATATGTCTATAATCTGAATAAGACTATTCTGATTTTTTTCCAGGAAAGTTGTTTTTGTTCAAATAAGTTGAAACAGTTATAAATCAGGATGTTGTAGTCAACTACCCTACAAAATTTTTGAATTAATTGGAATTGCCTGGACACACACCTAACTATTTATAATTAAAATTTGGATCAGTTGTCCTTATGCTGCGTAACATTAGTCAACCTCCACTCTGCAATGAAACGAGACTGACTGTAAAAAGGATAATGAATAATGTCATTGATGCAACGATCATCAATATTATCTATCCAGATACTGACAGAGAATGTAGCGTAGAATTAATTTTAAACTGTTTGTCCTCGTTTTAGTGTAGTGTTTTTGTATAATTTATGTTATTTTTAATGTTTCCACATTCTACGCTTGCCGGATAGTTCTTATTTTGACGAAATGCCCCTGAAGATGCTATTTTAAGCGAAAGTACTTGGGCTAGATTTAATTAACTTGTGCTCGATAATAGCCTTATTTTCAAAGTTCATTCATTCGAGCATTCAACCTCGTTTCATTTAAATATAAATGTGTACTGAACTATTTTTATTAATTCTAATTTATTGTTCTTAATTTAATTTACTTAAGGTTCAATATTTATAACACACACAAATTTATTTTAAAGTCCTTCTCCTCCTCAATCCTTTAGCCCTTGTCAGGGCGTAGTGACACCCTAAATATTGTTAGTCTGCTGTCTCCATTGACTGCGATCTTGTGCCATATGGACGGCTTCATGTAGGGATTTTCCCACCAAACTCTTCATTTGGTCTACCCATCGTATTGGAGATCTTCCTCTTGGTCTTCGGCCTTTTACCTTTCCTTCTACTACCAATAGTTCCATGGTGCCCGTTCTTCTAGCTATGTGGCCGAAGTAAGTTAGGTATGCTTGGTTTACTTTTTTTAGTAGCCTGTCTTTTATATGAAGCTCTTCCAGAATTGACAGGTTGGTTCTATGTTCTGTCCAGGACACGCGTAGAATTCTTCTATATACCCACATTTCGAAGGCTTCGATCTTACTCCTATCGATTTTTTTGAGAGTCCATGTTTCAGCTGCATATGTAGCAATGGGAAAAATAAGGGCATTGACCAACCTGAGCTTAGTATTCCTTGTTAGTATTGTTCGGTCTTTCCATATTTTAATTAATTTAGCAGTTGCGGTTTGGGCCATTCCTAGTCTACGTTTGATTTCTGAGAAACAATCACCATTGTTGGTTATCAGAGAGCCCAAGTATACAAATCTGTCGACTACTTCGAAAATCCCTATTTGGCGTATATGCGGTAGATTATTATTTACTCTGTCTACAATCATTATTTTTGTTTTTCCGGTGTTGATTTGAAGTCCGAATTCTTCACTTATTCGGCTTAGCCGTTCGATGATGGTAATCATTTCGACTTCATTCGCTGCTAGTATAAGTGTGTCATCTGCGTATCGCAGGTTACTGATTTTTCTGCCTCCTATAGTGATTCCTCCATCCCATTCATCTAGTACTTTTCTTATTATATATTCAGAATATATGTTGTACAATAATGGTGATAGTATGCAACCTTGTCTAGTTCCTTTCTCTGTTTTGAATGCATTTGAATATATTCCATGTACTTTAACTTTGGCTGAGTTTTTATTATACAGATTTCTTATTAGGTTAACTAGGTGGTTAGGTACTCCCATATTTTCCATTATACTCCAGAAAGGATCCCATTTTACTGAATCAAAAGCCTTTGTGTAATCTACAAAACAGAGCAACATTGGTATGTTATGTTCTCTCGTTTTTTCTACTATCTGTCTGGTGTTGAGTATTTGCTCACGCGTTCCCTTTCCTGGTACAAATCCACATTGTTCTTCGGCTATCTCTGGAAGTAGAAAGTTCTTTAGCCGTTCATTGATTATATGTAGCAGGATTTTGCTTGCATGAGGGATAAGGGCAACGGTTCTGTAATTGCTGCATATGGTTAGTGATCCTTTTTTATGGATAGGGATCAAGGTTGATTCACACCACTCATCAGGCCATTCACCTGTGATCCATATCATGTTGCACATATCCAGCATTACATCTACGCCAATTTCGCCTATTGCTTTTAGAGTCTCCGCTATTATGCCATCGATTCCTGGAGTTTTTTTTGTTTCTTAGTTGGTTAAGAGCCTTCTCTACTTCTGCTCGTAAAATGATTGGTTCAGCCTCTCTGATTGCATGTTTTTTGTGTTCTGAGACTGATGCGTCATCTTTTGAAGTGTCTTTGTATAATTCTGAGCAGTAATTTTTCCAGGTCTCTACGATGCTCTCTATGTCGGTTTTTACTTCTCCATTAGAGTCTTGAATGGCTTGAAGTTGTGGCTTGAACTCTCGGGCTAAATATTTAACTTTTTTAAATAGTTCATGACTTTCATGGCGGTTTGCATGTTGCTCCAGTTCTTGACACACGTTATTTATATGGTTGTTTTTATCTCTGATGCACATACATTTTATTTTCCTGTTTATCTCCGCTATTTCTTGAGTGTTGCTTCCTGTTTTTGAGATATGTTGTAGCATAGCTCTTCCTTTTTCCACTAACTCTAGTGCTTCCCCTGACATCCAATGTTTGTTCTTTTGGGTTTTACGTGGTGTGCCCTCTTTTTCCACTGAATATATCCAGTTTTTATTCCATTCCACGTTTTATTTGTGTCTTCTAATACTTGTGGTTTTTCTTTGCTTATCAGTTACATCTGGAATTCTTTTGCATTACTTACCCTTGTCTGTTTTGTCTGATGTATTTTTCTAGTTGTGTGTAGTCTGAGCCTGCAGTTCATTTTTAGTAGTTTATGATCTGATCCACAATATGCTCCAGGCATAGCTTTTACATTTGTTATTGAGGTTTTCCATCTTTTCCGCACGAGTATGTAATCGATTTGATTTTTGTGTTCTTTATTTGGACTAGTCCATGTTGAGAGCCTTCTTGGGTGGTGTTTATAAAGGGTATTTGTTATCACTAAATTATTTTCGCTGACAAACTGTAGAAGACATTCTCCTCTGTTGTTTCTAATGCCCAAGCCAAATGACCCAACAATACCTCTTAAATGTGGTTCATTATCCGTTTTTCCCACTTTGGCGTTAAAGTCTCCAATAATATATACTGGCTCTTTTTGTGGTATCTTCTTCAATATGTTTTCTATGTTGTTATATATTTCATCAATGTCTTCATCTGGGGCATCTTTTGTGGGCATATATATTTGAATGACATGGAAATTTTCTGGTTTTGCTTCTATTGTAATTTTTATGAGTCTGTCGTTTATTGTTGCATATTGTCTGACATATTTAGATATTCTATCGTTTATAAGTATGGCTACTCCATTATGCCCTGTATTTTGAGATCCTGATATGTAGATAGTGTGGTTTTGTGTTTTAAAATGTCCTTGATCTTTCCAGTGTGTCTCTGCTAGACCACATATGTCTATATTTTGTCTTATCTCTTTCTCTACTAGGTAAAGTTTTCCAGTCTGGAGAAGACCTCTGACGTTCCATGTCCCTATATTCATCGATTTTCTGCCTTGAAACTTCTGTGTTTGGTTATTTCTTCCAGTCGCCCATTTACCACGAGTGGCCTGGTTGCTCGCACACTCGTGCCCGGTAGCCCATTTCACACTGTCTGACCCGGAATCAGGACCGGTTGCTAACCGGATCGCATGGCATCTCTACTTTTTGTGTTGCGCTACTCATTGATTTATTTAAAGTGTACTCTCGGGAAAAAATTAAACTTAAAGTCCTTATTTGTACTAATTTATTTTACAATAAATTTATTACGACCGTACATTTAAATACGCGACCGCGAATTTATCTTCGTACTAACTGGCCACAATAAAAATCCTGTATTTATATCCACACCGCTATCTAGAAGGGTCTGGGGAATCCTTCCGATTATACCAGAAATTAAATAGGCTGGATCATCGCTCGACCGGTTTCTGGAAATTTCGAACGAACGTTTCAGGTATATTTCTACCAGCTGATCGAAGGGTCTCGTCGAATCTACAACATATTTAGTAAATAAACAAAATGTTTACAGGTTTTTTTAACAGTACTTTTTAAACATCAACTTAAACATCAACTTAAACTTAAACTGGCCTGTTATTGTTGAAGCATGTACTTTAAAAATGTTTAACTTTATTACAATTTTAGTCATTAACGATTTCTTACTTTGATGGTACACAAGGTACACAAGGCAATTCGAACATTCAACCTTATATTGATTTCTTACTTCCCCGAAACTCAGGAAAAGGTAGGTTTCTTTTATTAGAGAGTGGGATTCACCACTGTTCCATCATCTATCCACTTGGGATTTGGTTTGATTTATTTCAGGTAGTTTTTTTTATTTCACCATATTTTTTTAGGGAGGTGGCTGAAAGATCACGCAGACCGGACGGGTTGACGTTGAGTGTTTATTAAATTGTTTACTTTGGGTCAGACGCTGTTTGTATCCGTCCATACTGGATCAGCCGCTACTATTTTGAAAATTTTGATCCACGCCGATTAATTTATTTTTCGACGTCACCTATAACTATAACCCGTTTCCACCCCACCGGAAACGCTTTCAATGGGTGACTAGCAGGCCCACACGTGTATGCTTGACTACTGCTTGTTATATTTCCTTCCCATGTAGAAGTAATTAAATTTAATATAATTGCTTGTTTAATAATTATACAAAACTATTTTTAATATAGAATAGATATTTTTATAGTTGAATAATAAACTGTAAGGTTATTCCGCCAGTTAAAGAGTCAAACAACTTTTATATATTTGGATTATAATTAATATTAACTTCAAACTTGTAATATACTAAAATTTGATGACCGGATAATATTGTATATAATAAACACCCAATAAACGGTCAAAAACTAATTAAGGATGTAAATTAAATCACTCAAAAGTTGTGTAAAAAACAGGTATTTTATAAATTGATTTTGCACGACCTTCCCCTATTAACTTTGGTAGTATAATATTACATGAGTTGTGATTCTCTTTAAATTCATTTAGCTAATAAAATCAAAGATGGGAAGTGTTTGTAAATTGGGATTGTGGTTGTTAGTTATTGTCGTAAATAGTTATGGAAAACAAAGTTTATCAAAAGAAAAAATTATCTCTAATTATAAAAGATTAATTTTTAACGAAGGTATTAACGCTTTTTCTTATGAATATCATACTGATGCTCATATGTATAAACCAGATGGAAACGCCATAGAAGGTAGGTGGAATATCATCATTGTTTTGTAAAATTAATTTTTGAATTTAATTTACTTTATAAAATAACTATTTAATATGTATATTCCCAAGTAATTTATAAATACAGTTTATATTTTGGATTATTAAAATCAAATTTAGATTGCAAATTAGCCTTAGTAATAAGAATTTATTATCTAGAACTCCTATCATCATTCTCTTTGCTGATATTCTAATGCGGATTCAACTTCTTTAATTCTTCTTCTTCTTCTTTTTATGTAGACATGGCTCTGTTTTTCGATGTACCTCCAGTAAGTTGTCGTGGTCTTCCTATTGATCGTCTTGTATTGGGAAACCGTCTCTTACCGTCTTTACTACTCTACTTCTCTAATTGCATTTTATTATAAATATAAAGGATGATTAATTTAGAGGTAGTTTTTTCATCAAGAAAAAACAATAAAAAAATAAATTTAATTTGAAAATATTTATTATTATACAAAAGAACCATTCTTTACAATTACTTCTTAAAGACAATTTTTTTTAATGTTGGCCATTATTACGATTAAGTTGGTTCATTCCAAAGTTTCAATTCTCGATTACTCGTTACAGCATTTCGATTAGTATTTCACGAATGACTCAAGTAATATATGCCTCCAATGCCTTAATCGTATCTGGTTTATTCATGTAGACTTTGGACTTTGGGTAGCCCAAAAAAAAGTCTAGAGGTGAGATGTCACAGGATCTAGGCGGCCAATTCACTGGTCCAAAGCGTGAAATAATTTGTTCACCGAATCGTTCGCGCAGTAAAGCCATGCTTTCACTGTATAGCAAGTGACGCCATCTTGTCGGAACCAAATGTCGCCGAAACGACGAGCTTCAATTTCAGGTACCAAATAGTCCATTATCATGGCACGATAACAGTCTCCATTCACAGAAACATTCTGGTCTGCCTCTGTTTTAAAGAAATATAGACCAACTATTCCACCAGCCCATAAACCACACCAAATAGTTGTTTTTACAAGGTGTAATGGCAACTCTTAAACCTTTTTGGGTTGTTTATCACCCCAAATACAGTCATTTTGTTTATTAACGTACCCATTAAGCCAAAAATGGGCCTCATCTGAAAACAAAATTTTTCTCGAGAACAGTGGATCTTCTGAAAGCTTATCAAGAGCCCATCGACTGAAACGGTGACGACTTGGAAGGTCGGCCGGCTTCAGCTCTTTCACTAATTGATTTTTGTATGCTTCTAAACCAAGATTCTTACGTAAAATACGCCAAGTTGGTGCATATGCATATGACAAGCCAAGTTGTTGAGAATTGCGACGAATCGATTCTTCATTATTTTCGAGTACACTATCCGTTAACGCTGCTATATTTTCTTCACTACGTGTTGAATGTGGTCTATTTGGTCGCGTGTTATCCAATAATAAAAACCGGCTTTTAAACTTACTAATCGTAAAGTGAATTGTACGTTCGGTAGTCCGATTATATAGACCATAAATTGCTCTAAGCACACGAAACACATTCTTCACAGAAGTACCATTTTCAAAAAACAACTTAATAATTTCTAGACGCTGTGCCAGGCTAAGTTTTTCCATCATGAAATGTCAAACAATACTGAACAAAAGCGAAATGTCAGTTTGACAGTATTCATGCATGATCTCCTCTAAATGAATCATCCTTTATATATATATATATATATATATATATATATATATATATATATATAAATATATATATATATATATATATATCTGTGTCACTTGTGAAAAGTGTGTTATGTGCCAAAATCACATTTTCGAGTAAACGCAATTGAATGTTTCACAATTTTTCCAGAATCTATATATTGATAAATGCCAGTTTTAAAGCCTCAACATTTTAGCACTACATTTTTCTTTATTATTGAAATGTTTTCGTTTTTTTTTTGTTATTAATTATAACCTCTATTTTACAAATTGTTTTAAATTGTCTGTACTTAGTGCGTTTTACACTAATTCCATTAGTGTACCATGTGTTAAGTGTTTAACAGTTTTCTCAAAATGTTGGCAATTTTATGCTATATTTGCCTTGTTAGAACTTAAAAAAATTATTATGTAAACAATAAATTATACTTTTTTCATAAATGTCTTTATTGGAACAAAACACATAGGTAAACAATAATACATCGTATGTAACATAATTTTTTATTGCAATATAAAAAACGTATAAGTACAAAAGAAAGAAAAATGATATGCAATTAAGAACAACACAAATAAAATGAATACTAAATTAATACATAGTGTTAATAATAATATACATAATAATAATGCATATTATAGTAAAAAATGTTAAAAAAAATATTGCTTTCGATCATAAAATCTCGAGTTCTTCATCTTGGGCATCAGGGTATACGTCTGATGCATTGCCGCATTAAGGTTCTCATAAAATCCCCTGTATGTTGGGCCTATGTAAGGAAGCAAATCCAAGAGATCCTTTTTTTTCCTTTGGTATCATTCGTGATTGCTGATATCTAAGATGTGGCAAAAGTTTTCCAACCTTCCTTGTTTCTGGAAAGAAACAGTTTTAAACTCTTCATTGCCGAGCGTTAATTTATAAAAAAGAATTCCAGATTTATCTTTACGGTAATTTAGCCATCTAACCTGACCCCAATGCATCACGTCATTATCGTTATCTTTTTTTCTGTTAATTAACGATGATTTTAATAACATAAAAAAATTATAAAAGTGGATTCTTTCTAACTCTATAACATGAAATTTATTTTTTTTCCAGTGTCACGCATTAATTGCGCCCAGTCATGAGGGTGTTCAATTGGTCCATTGAATTTTTTTGTTTTTTCTCTATGAGAGCATGAGACCTATCGCACTCCATATGAGTATGGCCGGAAATAAAAAATTTGTGACTTATCTCTTGTAGGGTACTAATTTGAAGATACCCAGCACATACGAATGGCTATTCTTGTTTTGGCCAGGGCATGAATCGGAGTACATTGTTACAGATGTTACCGTCGGCTCAAGAATATTGGTAAAATAGTGGTACAAACATGATCCAATTTCGTTTGCTCCACGTCCGGCAATGGCTTCGTGCCACACATAACAATAAGTTTGGTTTTTGTTGCAATCGAAAATTGTTAAATTAAAGGTCCATAGTGTCCTTTTATAAAAAGAAATTGAATTTTTTAATAATGGAGTTGCAAGGCATTGTTGCAAGTCAAATGTTATATGTTTTCTTTGATGCATCATTTTGCGAAATTTCTTTGTCGTTCCGTTTTTGGTCATAAGCATGGTCAGCATCAGATTGATGTAAGTGCAGTTTCTCCTGTATCACCGTTTTGTGCTCATCTTGAGCCAACTTTACTTCAAGGGTTAGTCTGTCACAAGTCGCACAGGTATCGACTTTAGGTTGTTTAAAGTGAAGATTCATGCCATGAAACTCTTGCCGAAAAATTTCAAAAGAAGCTGATCTCGCTTCGAGTATCGAAGTGCTTTTATATTCTTCATGAAGCATTGTTATAGTTAGGTGAGGAAGCAAAAACTTTTTTGAGCAATCTCGCCGGAAGTAATGACTTTCATACACTGGTATTTTATTAAGGAAATCTCGAACGTCATCTCTTAAAATTTTGCTGCGATTATCAGATGAAGCACCTCTATTATCTGGTGGAACAATTCCAGATATATTTTTTTGTTTTCTTTTAATTGCTGTAGCAATGAACCGCCTAGTTTCTCCAAACGTTTTTAAAAAACATTCTTTGCAAATTTTTGTGCGCGTGCCAATAATTTCAATGTTATATTATGTTCACCGTATCGGTGCCGATAAGAAACTAATGAACCGCCAACATTCTGAGAACGGACCTACAGTCGCCGTCATCATCGTATCGAATTTAGTGGAAAAATACAGAATCCGTTTTAGTGACAATAGAGTTTGAAGTAAATGAATATTAACCTGAAATGGATTACTCGCTTGTGAAAAATGTGCTAAGCACAAAAATATGTACATAACTCACATTCCACAAATATTTAGGTGACGGACAATTTGTGCTAAGTGGGATAAGAACATTTGACTCGCTTTTTACAGGTAAAAGTTGTATTTTGAAGTTTCAACCCATGATTCACAGTGGAATATTGACCGTAGTAATAGAGATATCACTTAGCCCATTAGACGCAAAAGAAAGAGAAAAAATTAGCTTTCTGGTGATGTTCTTATACTCAAAATTCACAAATTTGCACTTAACCCACTTTTCACAAGTGACACAGATATATATATATATATATATATTATATATATATATTATATAATATATATATATATATATGTATATATATAAAAAGAAGTACTTGTTGACTCGTTTGAAACAAACAAAACTAACTTTGGGACAATAAAATGCGCTGTTAGAACACTACTCTTAAATGGCTCAAACTTTCAATTACGGTTACAATTATTTTCAAGAGCTACAATAAAAATTATCTGATAGAGTGGAACAAATAATTGCAAGAAAGGTAGCAACTCACTAGATAAAATTAGGTTGATTATTGAAACTGCTGCCAAACGAATTTAAATAAATATTAGAATTAAAAATAATTTGGTCTAATAAATGTTTCTCTTTTTTTTTAAAAAACGAAATGAAAAAATTATTAATTTTTTTTGTAATTGTAATCGTTTTCAGAATATGAACCGTATGATTTTGTGATCGTTGGAGCTGGTGTCACTGGATGTTTACTGGCAAACAGATTATCTGAAATAAGTGATTGGAAGATTTTACTTCTTGAAGCTGGTGATTATGGAGACAATGAAATTATGCCAATCCCTGGGTTGTTTGGTCTTAAGCTACTTTCAGATTACAATTGGGGATATGTAACTACACCACAAACACACATCTGCCTTGGTACGTGAAGAAAATATATATTTATTTCATTATTATACAACAACACTTGACACCATTTTCTTTTATCTGTTTACGCCAGTCGCCATAAGCGACTTAAATTATAAATCACTCAGGATTGTTCCTTTTTTGTTATTTCTCTGAGTTCCTCCTTGATCTCTATATTTTCTTGTTTTAGTTCCAAATTTTCTTTTCTCAGCTCTCTGTTTTCCATTATGAGCTTTTCTATCGTTTCCTTGCATTCTTTCTGATTTCATTTTATTTCCTTAATATCATCGGTAAGGTGGCTCATCATTATTAGTAATTGATCAATTTTTGTTGCCTCATTTTTTTCTCTGGAGTTTTTGTTGGTGTTCTCGAGAACTTCTTGCTCTTTCTGAATATGTTATCTTCTTCCTCGCTGTCTTTATATCTGTCCTTCCTTTTTGCCCCCCTTCTGAAAGTGTATCATCACTGTCTAAATTTTTTATATATTTTTCCATTTTCCGGCGCCAAACACTGTCTTCCACCTCAACAGTTCAGAGAAGACAGCAGCGTTTACCGTATTTATTTTATGTTTATTAACCGTTGTTATTTTTCTGTGTCTACCCCGAAAGTCTACTCACAACGGCAACGTCGCAATTTCAAAGGTCAGAGTTTCGTTTCTATGCCTTGATGTTAATTAGGCTTATCATTACAGCAATCTTACTTTTTATAGGGCCTTGGCGTTTTCGGATGTTATTTCACCGATTTTAAAGTTTTTTCTTAGCACTCTCCTTCACTTAATGTCTTTATATTATTCACTGGATGCCTTATATTATTCACTAGATATTTTCAATCAATTTATTTCCCGTTACAACTCTCAGAAATTGAGTTTATTGTAGACGACAAATAAAATATTTGTTTACGTTTTGGTTACCGTGTTGCCACCCTCCTAACATTATACGAGAAGAAATTAAATATGCAATGAAACGCTAAAGGTGGTAAATCTCCCGGGCCTGATGAAGTTCCTGTCGAATTACTTAAATTGTGAATACTGAATCTATTGGTCTTCTTTTGGATCTATTCAATACCATATATAGAACAGGTATAATACCTAAAGAATGGCTCCAATCAACATTCATACTGCTTCCCAAAAAAGCCAATGCAAAGGAGTGCAATGAACATCGCACCATAGCCTTAATGAGTCATGTCTTGAAATTGTTTTTAAAAGTAATTCACAATAGAATACATAAGAAATTAGATGAAGGCATAAGTAATACACAAATGGGATTTAGGAAAGTTACTGGGAACACGAGATGCACTGTTTGCAGTAAGTGTTCTTTCGCAGAGATGCTTAGATATTAATCAGGAAGTATATGCCTGTTTTCATTGATTTTGAGAAGGCATTTGACAGAGTGCAGCATAATCGACTTAAAGAAATTTTATTAAATAAAAACATAGACAGTAGAGACATTAGAATCATCTGTAACCTCTATTGGAATCAAACAGCAAAAGTAAAAGTTGAAAACGAACTGACCAAGGATATCCAGATTCGCCGTGGGGTCCGCCAAGGGTGTATTTTATCACCCTTGTTATTCAGTTTATACAGTGAAGCCATCTCAGAATTAGCGCTTGCCGAGATCAGTGAGGGCCTTATAATAAACGGTGAGCCACTTAATAACATAAGATATGCTGACAACACCGTCCTTCTGGCAGGAACACTAGAAGAACTGCAACACCTTGCTGAACAACTAAATATATATTGCAACGATTATGGACTAAAAAATCAATTTGAAGAAAACCAAGTTCATGGTATTTACAAAAGCACAAAACATCAAAGTTAAGCTAGTACTAGATAATACAGAAATTGAACAAATATCTTCGTACAAATACCTTGGAGCATGGATCACAGAAGATACTGATCAGACAAAAGAAATAAGATGCCGCATTGAAATTGCGCGGGTCAACTTTTAATAGAATGAGAAAACTTTTTTGTAATCGCGATATCAATATATCGCTCCGGATAAGAATGGTTCGATGTTATATTTTCTCTACCCTTTTGTATGGAGTTGAAGCTTGGACACTTAAAAAATCCAACATTAGAAACCTAGAAGCATTCGAAATGTGGTGTTACCGACGCATTTTGAAAATATCATGGATGGATCGCAAAACAAACGAACAAGTTCTCGAACAACTAGGAAAACAATGCGAAGTTTTTAAATTCCATAAAGATCAGGAAATTGGAATACTTGGGGCACATCATGAGAGGTAGAAAAGTACGAACTACTAAGGAATATAATGCAGGGTAAAATCAAAGGTAGAAGAAGCGTAGGAAGACGTAAAATCTCGTGGCTACGCAATCTCCGTGAGTGGTTTGGATGCAGTTCAATTGAAACTATTCAGGCGAGTAACCAATAAAATTATAATTGCCAGAATGATATCCAATCTCCGATAGGAGTGGAACTTGAAGAAGAAAAAGACACTAACATAATCTAATATATCTACCAAAATGCCACAGCTAGCGTAAGACTATCTGAACAAGAAACAAATAAATTCTGTATACAGCGAGGAGTACGGCAAGGAGACACTGTCACTCCTAAGCTATTTACGACGCTTTTAGAACATACTTGTAAAAAGGCACATCTAAACAAGCATGGTATCAACATAAATGGAGAGAAGCTCAGTCATTTGAGATTTGCAGATGACATCGTCTTTATAGACGATCGTATGAATGATGTGTGATGCGTGAATTCTATCACACTTCCTTGGAGGTCGGACTAGAGATTAATAGGAACACGACGCAAATAATGACTAATTTGCTAAATAATGCTAACACGTCGTATAAGTACTTAGGGCATGAAATTAGATTGAACAGAGATAACCAGACATGTGAGCTCCCATGTCGCATAGGATTAGCCTGGGTAGCGTTTGGTAAATTAAACTATGTATTTTAGTCGAATCTACCCATATGCCTCAAAAAGAAAATCTTTGACCAATGTGTGTTACCTGTACTCACTTATGGAGCGAAAACATTAACACTCACAAAAAAGGTAGTGAAGAAGATTCGCATAACTCAGGGTGCTATGGTGTGCCAGATGTTGGGTGTCTCTCTGAGAGATCCAATCCTAAACGAAGAAATACGTCGTAGAACAAAAACAACAGATGTCAACATAATTATAACTTGATGATGAATAAAGTAAAAAGAATTGTGTTGGAAAGTTGATGATCAACTGTAGGGTTGATTGTATATGTCTAAGGAGGATTTTTATTGTAAATGTAAAAAAAATAATCAAAATAAATATCAAATTCAAATAATCTTTATTTTGCAATAATTACAATTCAAATTCCCCTTAGACATACAGATTGAACCAAATTAAAACGGAACATACAATTTAATACATGTCTGTTTGAACTGCATTTGAAATAGTGGACCAATATAAAACTTGGACAAAAATAAATCCATACTGGGTATAGACATTGTATAAAATATCGTTCAACTATCTGTCTCACAACAATGTTGTTTGCGTAAGACGGGTTTGTCTAAGGAAGCGATAATAGTTCAGGAAATGAAGCTCGAAAAAAGTTAAAACCTCGCAATTTTTTCGTTCTTCATGTATCCAGTTGAAATTTTAACAGAAGGTAGGTGATAGCCCAAGGATCAAAATCTATATTGAACCGAAGTGCGCTGAAGGGTTTTAGGGGTGAAAACTACCCCTAATTGTGAAAAAATATAAAATAACATATTAAACCTGAATATGGTAAGATTTGGTTTGAATTAGTTAAATAATGATTATTTTATACTTTTGAATAGAGTTCCATCATATTTCAACCCTTAAAAAGCAACCCTTGTTAGAGATTAATGTAAAAACATTACTAATTCTAAAAAAATTATTTCGCTTTGGATCGATTTGGATAAAAAATTGGATTTAAGCTCAATTCACCCGCTGCTTTATAGTTTATGTCATGTCGACGAACCTGATTGTTTTAGGGGTGAAAACTACCCTAATTGTCAAAAATTATAAAATAACATATTAAACCTGAATATGGGTAAAATTTGGTTTGAATTAATTAAATAATGATAGTTTCGTGCTTTGGAATAAAGTTCCATCATATTTCAACCCTTAAAAAGCGACCCTTATTAGAGATTAATATAAAAAAATTAGTAATGCGAAGAAAATGATTTCACCTTGGAACGATTTGCATAAAAATTTGAAATTAAGCTCAACTCACCCTCTGCTTTATAGTTTATGTCATGCCGATGAACCCTGATTGTTCTTAGGGGTGAAAACTACCCCTAATTTTCAAAAATTGTAAAATAATATTACAAATCTAAGATGAGTGAAATTTGGTTGGATTAGTTAATAGTGATTTTTTTATACTTTAAAATACAAATTCATACATTTTCAACCCTTAAAAATCAATTGTTATGAGTGCTATAGGTGAAAACAATTTTTGCCAAAATTTTGCAACTTTTCAACTTTTGAACATTAACATGAATACAACATGAATGTATTAACAATACATGTATAAAGGGAATTCCAGAAGGGTGAAGATCGATTTTAATTATGGGGCGTGGTTAGGGGGTTGTTTTCATCGATTTTTTCGTAAAAAATGATGTATTGACCTTATTTTCATCATAACTCACTCAATTTTTGAGCTAGAGTCTTTTTTTTATGATAGGTCTATTTATGCTCTTTAAAAAAGGTTTTGTGAGTTTTCTTCCAAAAATGCATCTTTTTCCCGATATTTGACTTTGAATATTTCAAATTTGTCATTTGAAGAAAACCGCTATATGACGAAAACCGATAGTCCGTATTTCGGTTCCTATTATATCGCAAAAACATTTAAAAAAATGAATTGTATTTGTCTTTTAAAAAGCTACAAATTTGTTCTCTACAATTATTTGATAAAATGCACCATTTTCGAGTTATTCGCGAAAAATCGATTAAAAACGTGGATTTTTTCGTCTAAAAGTTGTTACTTTCAATCGCGAATAACTTGAAAAATATCATTTTATAAAAAAATGTATAGCACATTTTTTGTTTAGAATCACTTTTTTAATCGAAACCTGTAGTTAAAACGTAAAAAAAAATTCACCCCGGAGATGGGGTGGCAACCACCCCTAGGTTTTGGCGCACTTTGGTTCGATATAGATTTTGATCCTTAGGCTATTACCTACCTTCTGTTAAATTTCAAGTCAATTCACGCAGCACGAAAAAATTGCGAGGTGAAATGCTTCATTTCCTGGACTATAACTGGTTTGACAGCATAATAAAATCGTAGATTTATGTGTAGCTTTCAATTTTTATGAGTTCAGAATCCAGCAGCCCACTGAAGTATGGGATTTTTATAATATAATTATTTGACAATCTTTTGTTGGCCAACCACTTACAGCAGAATTGAGCCGAAATACATTATATTCCTATGTTCCGAATTTATTTCGTTCAATCTGTATACACCAAACCCTGTAGTTAACCATCAAATTTTCAATACAATTCTTGTTACTTTACTCATCATCAACATCACTTTATTCACACACATTTAGTTATAATTATAATACATAACATTATAATTCTTCTCAGTGGTCTATAAGATAAATTTATTTTCTTTCACATCTAATTATTCATTCATTTGCATATTTTGGCAGTTTTTGAAAAAATGCATATTGTGAAAACATTTTAATTTACCTGCATATTATGGTCATCTTTACACCCAAAAATTATACCCAGTCCCGTCTAATAAGGTCGAAGAATTTAAGGAATTGTTATGTTGAATGGTCGTATTCAGGTAATTTTTTAACCCGATCTCACTGTGGTCATTATAAAACAATAGAGTATTTACAAGAGACTATTTATTTTTATTACTGTTATCTAAATGACATATAATAATGAATGAGATATGGATTTGTGAATTCTACTATTGTTAGAAAATGGACAATCCCACATAACCATTTTAAGGAAGTTTTTATGATCTTATAATACGGTTGTTGGTGTGCAAGTTAAATATTAGGTATTTTTTTTTATAGCATAAGTAGACTCAGGTTAGTATTTTCTTGTGGCAGATATATCGCACATCTGATGATTGAAACAATTCAACAAAATAATTCTACAAAGGTATACTTAATATCTTCGAAACAGTTGGACAAAACTAATAATGTGACGATATCCAGATTCATACAGCAGAATCTATCAAGCTTCTTTCTTGCAAACCCAGTGCCAGAAGAAACGTTGTTGATCTGATGCCGCACCCTATATGGTAAAAGTAGGACAGAACTTTAAAGTATTTTACCTCAATTTGGTGCATGTTACATGTCTTCTGCACAGGATAAATCGAGTAGCAGAAACCATCAGAACAGAATTTCCGTTAGTAAATAAGCTTATTTCAAATCTTAAATAAGTATTTATCAAAGCCCCTCTAAGAGAGCAGATGTATAGGGAGAGAGTGCCTGGAGTTAGTTAACCACCAAAACCTGTAACTACCAGATGGAGAACGTGGATTAACGCAGCTATATTCTACGCTGAACATTTTAGTGCGGAATATAACATTCAAAGTAAGGACAAAGTACAAGTGTAGCTAGATATTTACTTTTTATTAAAATTAATTTTGGCTTTATACCAGACATGTTTACATCGTTAGAGAGTGGACAATTAAATTAAAGAGAGTCCATTAGTACCATTGAAACTTTTATGGCTATGTGTGGCAACGTTCCAGGTAAAGTTGGAGAGCAAATAAGGCGCAAAGAGGTAGTGGCTTTACCAAAAAATAAAGGGATTCAATTTTTAAAAATACTGCAAAAACTTCAATATTGTCCAATTACGCCAGTAAACGTTGAAAGAACATTTTTTATGTCTAAATACATTTTTACTGATAGAAGGCAATAATTTTTACTCGAAAAGTATCTTGTTGTAAATGCCTTTAATTGTATTTCCAAACGAGAAATTGTATAATATTGTAATACTTTTTTGTACCATTTTAAAATAGTAAATAATTGTATCTGACTATGTGTTATTACGCGCTCCACAAATTATTAATTCACTTACTTTCTCTTATTATTACATTTTAATTTGTCTTTTTCTAAAATTGGCTTCCAATTTTACTGATAAATTTAATTTTATTGCCAATTCATGAAATGTAAACAAATAGGTATAAATAATAATAAAAATAATAATTACTTAAGGGTCCTTTACCTGGTTCATTAAAAAAAAATGTACAGTCAATCTTGTTTCGAATGTCATTGTCACTGTAAACAGTCAATTATCACTTCCTACATCTTAGATTAATTGGCATTAAACATTTCTAGAGTTCGATGTAGAAAACTTTTTCGAGTAGGGACTTATTTTTCCTGTTGGTAATCTAATTTCATCGGCATACTGTCATATAATTTAATATTTTAAAGTATGGTTTAATCCATGTAAACCCAAACTCTGCTTGGTTTTGAGGTTATTTTGTAAGTACTACAAAATCAGTAATTTGTTAGTTTGCATATAGCAGTGAACATTTAACCTTAAGGTTTATTAATTTAGTGAGATTACTTACTTTTAGGATCACTGAAGATGGACTGATTAGTCTGAAATCATTTTGAACTTTATGCTTTTGGGTTTTTAAATTATTTTAAGTTATTATAGCGTTTATTGTACTAATGTACTAATATTTTAGATTATATATGATAATCAATATACCTACATTCGCTTTTTAATTCATACATACATTGTAGTGGGTGAGTCTTATTAGTCATTTTTGGTCTAACTAGATCAAAATAAAAATTTAAATTTAAATTTTTGTCCGACGATTAGTACAGTCAAAACCATAGCAGATACAGATAAACTCACGCGTTCCCACAATGATGACGAATTTTACTCCCAATTCCTAGAAAACTAAAACATTTGGTCGTTAACTACGATAGTTAAAACAGTAGAGCTAACGAAGTTATCATATCCTTAAAAAACCTCTATAAATGATATGAGAAAACCTATTTAATTTCGATTAAAATTGTTGTAAAAGTTTATATTTTCACTCCTATTTCTCTTTATCTAATGTTTCAATAATTTCTGATTACATATTTAATTTAGTATATTTATAATCCATAACATTATATCACATAGAATTCAAACAAACTCTTTAATTTGTCTAAACATAATTTTCATAAAAACACAGTAAAATTTTGACAATAAACACCCAAATATAAATAATAATCTAATAATAATAAATACAATATTTAATAATATTATGTTTTTAGGCATGAAAGACCAAAAATGTACACTACCTAGAGGAAGGGGAGTAGGGGGCACTACCTTGATAAATTCCTTACAATATACACGAGCAAACCCAGAGAACTTTAACCAATGGTCAAAAATGCTTAATGATCCTTCATGGTCTTATGAAAATATGTTGGATTATTTTAAAAAATCTGAAAATTTTCAATGGACCAATCCGGAAGCACCTGTAGATTTAAGTTATCATGGAACAAATGGCCCTCTTACAGTGGAACATGCGGTAGTTCATCATCCCCTTACTAATTTATTTTTAGATGCAAATAGAGATTTAGGAATTAATATAACAGACTACAACAGCCCGTCGCAAATAGGAGCATCAGTAATACAACTATATACTAATAAAGGGAGGAGAGAGGATATGGGTAGCATATTCGTCACACCATTTTTAGAAAGAAGAAATTTTAAAGTTCTAACAGGAAGTTATGTTACGAAAGTGGTCATTAACAAAGAAACTAAAATAGCTGAGAGTGTTATATTTACCAAAGGAGGTAAAACGTATAACGTAAGAGCAAACAAAGAAATTATTATTTCTGGAGGAGCAATTACGAGTCCCCAAATTCTTATGTTATCGGGGGTAGGACCAAAAAGACATTTAGAAGATGTTGATATAGATGTAATTCAAAACTTGGAAGTAGGTAGTCGATTCAAAGAGCATGCTTTAACGTTTAATCTATATTTCTCTTCGAATTTATCAACACCTGTAGAATCAATAGAGGATCAGTTGAGAGATTTTCTGAATAATACTGGAAGTTTAACGTCGGCTAGTACATTATCGCAAAGTGTTGGTTTTTATAATTTAGAAAAAAGAGATGGTCATTTACCTAATGTAGCAATGTTTATTGATACCCATCAAACCAGTATATTTGAACAAAAAATATTAAAGTGGAAAGACGACTATTATCAGACTCTCAGTAATCTTAAGCTTGGTAATCCAATCCGATTTATGATATTACATATGACTACAAAATCCGATGGTACTATAAGATTAAAGAGCAATGATCCATTTGAATACCCTCTTATAAATCCCAATTTACTTACAGATCAAAGAGATAGAACGCAAGTATACAGGGCGATAAAATTTCTATTTAAAATGATAGATACCCCTACATTTAAGAAATTTAATTTAAAATTTGCAACTCCTACTTTAGCTGCATGTAATCACTGTAAGTATGATTCCAAAAAATGTTGGGAATGCTTTATGAAGGAATTGACCATGCCAGGATATCATCCTATGTCTTCATGTCCGATGGGTGCAGACCCGAGCAAAGGTGCAGTTGTGGATAACAATCTTAAAGTGTTTGGTGTAAATAAATTAAGAGTTGCAGATGCTAGCGTTTTTCCAGGACCCATATCAGGATACCCCAGTATAAATTGTTTGGTAATAGGAGAGAAACTTGCAGATGTGATTAAAAAACAGTATGGTATAATTTGAAATTTTAAATAAAACATTTTTTTGTATTTTAAATTTTATAGTATTTTACATATTTAATTTGCTGTTTATTAGTTTCTCGCTTAGAATTATTTATTATTTGTCTTACAAAACAATGTATGTCTTGTTTTTAACTGGCAGCTTATTAAAAATGCAAATCTTCGTTAATCTGCAAACAGCAGGTAAAGTGGTCAAACTGAAATCCTTAAAATAATATATCTTCTCATGTTGAAATGCAGTTTTAGTTATTATTTTTCAAATAGTCCACATAGTTGGAGAATTAAAAAGGAACAGATTTATATGCTAAATAAAATTAATGTTATAGCGGATACATCATATTGATATAGTCCTACCAAAGATCTAAGAGATTCAATAATATTTATTATCTATAAGTGTCTACCGTTAGTCAGAGGGGAATCGCTTCTGGACAGGATCCTACTTTTATTTTCGATTTGCATTACTTATTCGATTGTTAGGTGTGTTTAAAAGCCGGTCTTTATCATTATCTACTAAAGTTATAATAATTGCAAAAATGTTTATATACATTACATTCTCGTATTTACAAAACTTTATCATTTCTAAATAGAGTACAAAAAGAACAGAGGCAAAAATATTTTAGAAAATTATTTTCAAAATTGAGTCTAAAGCTGGTTTTATACCGTTATCAACTGAATTTCAAAATATTTACATAAATTACGTATACATAGAAAGTTTACCATTTATAAGTACAATTCAAAAAGTAGGACTACGTACCTACTTACATTAAAAAAAATACATGGACAAGTCAGTTTCGCTATCACTGTCGTTATGTAAATCTATAATAATTGTTTCTTTGAGTAACTTATGTTTATTTATATAAGATCTTTCCATATTTAGAATATGGGAACAATATTTTTTCAGCTGTCATTGGCTATTTTCTTTATTTCTAATTCAATTAGACAAACCACAGATGAACTTAGGGTGAGCGAAAAATTACCGATGCTTTTAGCTCATGCCATAAATATGTATTAAATCGGATTGAACATGCAATAGTAAGGAGGAAGTCTTAATACTGTATGACCGATTTCTTCCGCCAACCTGCTGCAATAATATTGTTTTCTGATGGAAAATGATTGTAAAGGTTCAAGTAATTGTTTAGAATAATTATCTTTATATATATATATAATATATATAATATACTAATATATATATATATATATATATATATATCATTTTCCAGCATGTACTCCTGGATTCTAAGTTTGGTATCATTAGAACATGGAACTTTATTCAGCCCACAACTGTGGTAAGTGGCATTGTCATCACAAGTATACGGTTTGTTGGTATATTTGGCAATAACTTCGTTGAAAACCAGTTTTCAAATAATTCTGACGTGGTGTCATCATGATAGTCGACATGGGAGTCCTTAATGTTTTTGCATGACAAGGCTAAAGCTTTAGGTATAAAAACCATTTTTTGTTCCTGCATGGATTATTGGAATACGTTTTCCTTTATTTGATGGAGCTTTTATTGTACAGCGACCAGAAGAATTTGCCCAACTATATTTTAGAACGTCTTGGGTGTCAAAAAACGTCTCATCCAGATAAACAATTTTGTCTTCCACTTTCTCTGTATTTCTAAATTTAAATTAAAAATTACGTCCTTCATATTTGTAGACGAGCAGATTCCTTAATCACTTGCGTTTATCGATCGTTTTTATTGTAAAGCCGTTTTTTAGAAGACATTGCCTTACTGTCTCACTGCAGTACTTGATTCATGTGTCATCTTTCTGTAACTTTTGCATGATGGTTTTTAACGTAAGGACCATCTGTTCTTTATATATATAATATAATATATATATATATAGATATATATATATATATATATATATATATATATATATATATCCGGTTTTTTAGGCGTTACGCCCGTCCGGTAGGGATCTATGGAGGAGTATCACCGAACCGCAAGCCCTTATCTCTTGCCGTACTGCTCCACCATAGGCCGATCAGATCTCAGCATATCCTAGTCTAAGCCGCAGATTCATCTAGAATTTTAAACTGCTGCGTTAGACTTTTTGTTTTCTGTACACCGAGCTGGGGCTCGACCCACATCCACTAAACCATTCGACAGTGAAGCGAATGAGAGGCAGCCGCACAGCCCGCTGAGCTATCTGACCGACATCTGTTCTTTATACATGTTATAAATGTTTCTTCTAATGGTCTCCACATCACTCCGGTCGAGTTTCCTAAACAAACCAGCGTCTTTTCTTTTTCTTCTACTTACTATCGGTTGTTTTGTTATTAACCATTCATTAGTCTTTGTGTTAAAACTGCCGCTTAAGACTCATAACGTTCCAAAATGTGGTTAAGCAGATTCTTCTTGTTGCTGTACAACAAAAGCTTCATCAAATAAAGGAAAACGTATTACAGTAATCCATGCAGGAAAAAAATGGTTTTGTACCTAATACTTTAGCCTTGTCATGCAAAAACATTAAGGACTCCCGTGTCGACTATCATGATGACACCACGTCAGAATTATTTGAAAACTGGTTTTCAACGAAGTTATTGCCAAATATAGCACCAAACAGTGTCATTGTGATGGACAATGCCAGCTACCACAGTGGTATGACATGAACTAAAAGCATCGGTTGTAACAACGATAAGTAATGTTTCGCTTACTCTAAATTCATCTGTAGTTAGATGTAGATAGATCTAACTACAGATGTAGATAGATATAGAGGTATAGATAGATATAGATAGGTATAGAGTACAACCTGCTAGTTGGTCGACGACACACGTAAAATTTTGTGCTCGTATTGATTTTCATGATTACTCTATAGAAAATAATTATTTCGCAAAGAAATTTTGCATGATTGTTCTATATATCAATAGTCAGTAATTTTTGTAAAAATTTTGTGTAAAAAGTGCAGTTACAGTGAATAATTACTGTGAGTACCATTCCAAAATATATTAATATAAAACCAAATACTAATTACATATACAAAAAACCGGACAATGCCGTCTACCTCTTTTTGTTCGAACTGCTCGAAAACCATAGCGAAAGCTGACTGCAAACTCCAGTGCGATGGATGTAAGCGACAAATACATATCACATGCACCGACCTTTTTTCGGAGGATCGCGTCACCCGACAGAAAATTCGAGGACTGAGCATACTTTGTAACTCTTGCAGCTCCAATATTTCTAATATTTCAGAAATAAAAGATCTTTTTCTAACTTTAAAATGGAAATTCGTGCGAAAATTGATAATTTTGATAATAAAATAACTAAGTTAAACGATAAGCTCAGCCAGATTGATTTATTTAAGTCTACCGAATTCACGGATAACATCGCTAACGAAGCTGTAGATCGTATAACACGCGCTAAAAATATTCTAATTAGAGGCGTAACAGAATCTTCCTCTGGGGATGTACAACGCAGAAAAGATGACGACGCGAATAAGGTTAAGCTTGTTTTGGATACTGTTGGCTTCCAGGAAAAGCAAATCACCTTATACAGAGTCGGCAAAGCAAACCAACGATTTCCCCGAATGATAAAGGTAGTAATGGGTTCGGAATACCACGTTAAAGATAATCTGAGAAATAAAGCCAAACTTCTGGAAAACAAAGCCACGGAAAAATTCTCAATAATTGACGACGATCCAACAAGTACGTTTAAAAGAACTCCGAAGTGAGCTAGAAATTCGCGCAAAAATAACGATGAACATGATTTAACTATTAAATACATCAATGGCACTCCCAGAACTACGCTAATTTAGATTCACTTTCCGCTAAGTTTGACGAATTGGTATGCACAGTGCAACTTCTTAAACCGGACATTATTTGTATTGCCGAATCCTGGCTTAAACCCACAATTCCTGACTCCTCTGTTAATATAAATGGATATATAATATATCGTAAAGACAGAGAAAATCGTGTGGGTGGCGGTGTAAGCATTTACTTATCCAATATTATTACCACAACTTTTAAAATTACCATTAAGGTAATAGATATTACTGGAATAGATGCAATTTACTTATCTGTTACTAAAAATTCTTTTTGCCCTAATTTGGTATGTATATATCGTCCACCTAATACAGTACTTACACACGATAATGTTTTCTTTACAAAAGAGAACTATCATCTCTTGATAATCTTATCATTACTGGAGATTTTAATTTCCCAGAAATCACCTGGCCAACAACTTCATTATCTGACGCCGAAACCTAGTAAATTGAAACCTGATACAACTCATTACAGAACCTACTAGATTTAGGAATAATAACCAACCTTCTACTTTAGATCTAGTGTTTATTAATGACGAACAGCTGATTTCATCTCTCGAAGTCAGTTCTCCTATAGGAAAGTCAGATCATGCAGTTATAACGGCTCATATCCAGTTCAATCAAATATTAAAATATTACCCCGCAAAAATAACATCGTAACATATGCTACTACTGACTTTTCTGAAGTTGGCACTGAACTCTCTCAAATCGACTGGCATTTATTTTTTGCAGACTTAAACGACCTCTCTTTAATATGGACTGCATTTCTCGATAAAGTCCACAATATAATTTCTACAAATACTACTTTCCGTAAGAGTTATAAAAACAACCTTAAACGCTGGATATATCGAACAGCAATTAAACAAATTAATCACAAACGACATCTATGGCGAAAATTTAAACACACCGGGATTTTTAGTGATTTCCAAAGCCACCGCAGATTTTCAAATAACTTAAAAATATCTCGTAAGACAAAATTTTGAAGCAAATGTTATTGAAAGTGGTAACATTAAAAAAGTCTATAAATACATACGTTCCTCCATGACATCTAAAGTTTCCATTCCGCTACATCAAAAACCCAACCAGACTTTATGCTCTTCCGACAAAGAATCTTCCGAAACTCTCTTTAGCATTTTCACAGGTTTTTACTAAAGAATCAAATGATGGTTATCTACCTGCTATTAACTGTAATCGTAACGGCGCATCCTTACAGCAAGTTGAATTCACAGTGGATCATGTCAAACAACCTGGTTTTGATGGTTTGATACCAAAACTGTTAAAAAGGTGCGCAGACACGCTTGCAATACCCTTAACGTTAATTATGCAAACTTCTTTTATCCAGAACTTCTTACCCCCAAGTGGGAAATTAGCTTCCGTTACCCCTATTTTTAAAAAAGGCAACAAACTCGACCCCAACAATTATCGTCCGATTAGTTTGCTGCCAGTAGTTGTCAAAGTTATGGAAGCCATTATTTCCGAGGAGATGACCAAATTAATTCTCCAGGAACATGTTATTCCAACATAACAACATGGATTTGTCTCTGGTTGCTCTACTCTCACCAATCTCCTACATTGTGTTAACGACTGGACGTCATCCCTTAACAGGTCGCAGCTGGTCGACGTTGTTTATCTAGATTTTTCTAAAGCCTTTGACCGTGTACCTAAGCGCAGACTTCTACATAAGCTAAAACATTTCGGAGTTCGCGGTACTTTACTTCGTTGGATAGATGATTTCCTAATAGATCGATATTACAAAGTTAGAGTTGACGAATCTTTCTCACAGGACAGGTTAGTGGAAAGTGGAGTGCCTTAGGGTTCTGTCCTTGGACCTCTGCTTTTTACGGTTTACACCAGCGATATTCCTTATTATGTCTCAAGTAAAATAGCGTTCTACGCTGATGACACAAAAATATATGCCAATCCAATCACAAACCAGCTAACCCTCCAAATGAACTTGGACTCTATTTTACTTGGTGTTTCCAGTGGTTACTACCCTTAAACGCGGAAAATGTGTAGTGCTTCGACTTGGTAAAAATAACCCACTTGTGCCATATTTGTTAACGGGGCATTAGAATCTGTGTTTTCGTATAACGATCTTGGTGTTATCGTGAACAGCAGCCTAACTTGGTCCGACCATATTACCTCTATTTGTAAACGTGCAAACTCCAGACAGTATCTTATTCGGAGGTGTTTTTAGAGAGTTTCAATGCAATCATTCAGTAAACTTTACACTCTGTACGTAAGACCCATACTTGAATACGCTGGACCAACGTGGTATCCTGATCTGGTTCGAGACAAGACTTTGTTGGAAAACGTTCAAAGAAAAGCCACTCGAATTTATTTGGGACCGAGAAGACTTATTTTTGCAGAAAGACTTAGTATGGCTAACCTAACTACTCTTGAACTTCGCCGACCATTATTTTTGTATTAGCTTTATTGATTTTCATACCAACCTTATTGCTTTCTTACTTAACCCTTCGCAAGGGAAAACATTTCTTACGCATTTGCTGCTATAAATGTAATGTCATCACCAAATTTTAAATTCAAGATTTTGGTACATCCCTCTAAAGCCATTCTCATGACATGTTAACCATAACTGTTGAATAAGTCAGGTGACAACACGCATCCTTGTCTAACACCTCTCTCGATCTTGAATTGGTTTGAGAACTTCTGATCTAGTCTTACTGTTGCTATATTGGACTGGTACAGGTTTTCCATAAGTTACGGTGTATAATAAATAATACAAATCAGCCGAGATTAAAAGTAGAGTGAGCGAGAAAAATGGTGACTGATGCATTCGCCGATAATGGTTGTAACGGGAGAAAAAGCAAAGATGAAATTGAAGAATAATATTTTCCGAAATGTAAGAAACTGCCTAGAACACCAATAAAAATGAACAGAATGAAATAGAAGATATCGAAGAAAAATTTCGACACAAAGCAAGTAAGTCTTTCTACCAGAAAACAAGGAAGACCAAAAAGGATAATCAGAATAACAGTACGTGTACAAGATACTACGTACGAGCGAAAGAATACGGTTAAGTGAGTCTTATTATGTTATGCCCAAATGAAAATTTTTTTCTCTTCGTCCATTGCCGTAGGTTTTTAAGCCAAGAGTTGCGTCTTCTTCCTGGTCCTCTTTTGCTATTGACTTTGCCTTCGATTATAAGTTGGAGCAGTTCATACTTTTGATTTATTATGATGTAACCAAAATATTGTGTTTTCCGTTCTTTTATTATAAGCTCTCTTTCCTTATTCATTTCAATTTTTTTTTGGTGGCCTGTTAAGTGGAAACGACGGAGAGAATGAAGCCAAGCAAACAATGCTAAATTGCGAAAGTACTCATGATAGACTAACGGAATAAGAAATACCGGACACGATAATAATATCGTATGGCATTTTTGCCAGGGGGATCCTGTTCCTTTAAATTTGTTTATGATAAATAGTGTTGATGTTTACTAGCATAAGGAAACCGATAGTTTTACTTGCCCTCAGAAACTTGTATCATGAACGGCTCGTATCATTTTTAGAATTGAAAATGTCGTTATTGCTGCCGCCGAAAACCAAACTCACGTGATCTGGTTTAAAATGTTAGAATCTTAATCGTTGAGCTAGGACCGTCCTCAATACTGGACACCATTAATGACTTAAAGAACAATAAGAGACCGAGAGCAAATAAATGCGGATGCGGAAATGTTGACTGCAGCTGGGAAAATATTAGGAAAGTAACTAGCCAACTCAATTGGGTGGTATTTGGGAAAAAGCGAAGATGCCAGTAGAAAGAAGGCCTGACGTATTTTCATTTTCCAAATTTATTAAAAAAAAGTGTTCCAATGCTTTGCGAAAGCTTCCGTCTTTTTTAACTGTCGTTTTGCCAGATTCCAGTCAGAGCAAAAAAAGGTTTTCATTGTATTCTGGCAGACAGTGGTGGGGAAAATCTTTTTTAGACATCTAACGTTAATCTAACGTTACGGAACAAGACAAGATACTAGGCCAGAAGACCCCAGGGTAGGTGCCTAATAAACCATGTTTCGGCTAAAACCTAAACCACCATCCCAGAGTAGTGGTAGTGCCTCTAAATAAACAACTAAAATCCATATATTAAACGTCACCTTAAAAGAAGTATAACTATATTATATTAAGCAAAAACTTACAAATAACCATACCGATACCCATAAATCAGAAAAAAAAATTGTATAAGAACTGCCTATTACCAAAATAATCAAAAGAAATCAAAAGAAATCAAATGAAATCAAAAGAAATCACAAGAAATCAAAATAAATCAAAAGAAATCAAAAGAAATCAAAAGAAATCAAAAGAAATCAAAAGAAATCAAAAGAAATCAACAAAAGAAATCAAAAGAAATCAAACGAAATCAAAAGAAATCAAAAGAAATCAAAAGAAATCAAAAGAAATCAAAAGAAATCAAAAGAAATCAAAAGAAATCAAAAGAAATCAAAAGAAATCAAAAGAAATTAAAGAAATCAAAAGAAATCAAAAGAAATCAAAAGAAATCAAAAGAAATAAAAAAATCAAAAGAAATCAAAAGAAGTCAAAAGAAATCAAAAGAAATTATAAGAAATCAAAAGAAATCAAAAGAAATCAAAAGAAATCAAAAGAAATCAAAAGAAATCAAAAGAAATCAAAGAAATCAAGAAATTAAAAGAAATCAAAAGAAATCAAAGAAATCAAAGAAATCAAAGAAATCAAAAGAAATCAAAAGAAATCAAAAGAAATCAAAAGAATAAAAGAAATCAAAAGAAATCAAAAGAAATCAAAAGAAATCAAAGAAATCAAAAGAAATCAAAAGAAACCAAAAGAAATCAAAAGCACCAAAATATTTCCGTGAGAACATAAACCAATTTTGGTACGTACTTGGCTCTCGAGAAAAAATAAACAAGATTTCACGTCTCTTGTTCAATTTTCTCCTCTGTCCTACTGCTCCTTATTCTTCATCGCCCCAGAGATCAGACAGTGTACTTCTCTCCATTCTTTCTCACTTCTCATCATTATGTTTACCATGTTTCTTTCACCCAGCCTGAACCCCATTCGTCACTTGAAGTCTCCCCTTTCATTTACCCATCTTTGGCAGTTAAAAATGTGAATTAAATTAAATTAAAATCTGTAAAGATTTGTCTATCCTATTTGTGAACATGCCAAAACTACCATGTCCGGTCAGAAACTCCGTCAAGAAGTATTGTAGTTTCCTGAACTTACACTCCCATCACGGTCTCATATCGGCAATAAGCTCCTTTATAATAATTTTTGTGACATCTTTCTGGAGCCCTGCTGTAAAGTATCCCCATTCTGAGAAGCAGATTAAATGAGTATATATGAAACTTCATTAAAATAATTAACCCAGCTTTAGAATCGACAAATCTATAACGGATAAAATTTTTGCAGTGAAAAGACCCAGAAAATTTGTGATTATAAGATAAAGCTAAAGATTATTAAGATAAAGATTATTCATAATTTAAAACATGCATAGGATAGAATTAATAGAAAAAATTGTTAGAAACAATAAGCGAGATTAGACCGTTGCTAATCATTTAATCAATAGTACTTAAATTGTTTTCGCAATGCCACAACCTACAGAAAGATATATTCATGTGCTTCATAGACTTCAAAAAAGCATTTGATAAAGTAAGACGACCTACTATTAGATCGTTTTTGAGAAGTCGGTTTAGACGGGAAGGACATCATATTATTACAAAACTTGTAATGGAACCAAAACCCCAGAGTTAGTATCGAACGGTTTACGTCCGCAGAATTAGAAATGAGGAAATGTGTTAGGCAATGATGTGTTTTGTCACATTTGCTATTTAATCTTTATTTCGATCTTTTATTTAAAGAAGCACTGGTGGATTCCAAGGACGGAGTCAAGGTGAATGGCGTAAATGTCAACAGCATCAGGTACGCCGATGATACGGTGTTGATTGCGGATTCCGACTTGGACAGCTATTGGGGCAGTTGCGCCTTAAAAATTTTTGCAGATTGTTGAAAAAAGCAGCATCATTTGATGTGCCGCCAGGTGTGACAGGTGTGACGCCTCGTGCCTCGCTCACCGGCCAATGAGAATGAAGACCCGCCTTTCTGTAAATCTCTAAAAATCCATAAGATTTTATAGACATCGCATAGTTTAAATGAAGGAGTGCTGCAGAGAATAATCAAGGAACGAGAAATTTTTAACATGGTAAAAGTTAAAAAAAAAGTATCAATATGCTCAACTAATAGTGAAAGGAAAATTGAGGGGAAGAGAGGGAAGGAAAAAACTATCGGCGCTAAAAAACATCTGACAATGGACAAGGCTACATTTTGAACAGCTAATAAGAACAGCTGAAGGCAGAGAAGAGTTTGCAATTGTAGTAGCCAACCTTCATTGAAGAGAGGGAACTTTGAGTAGAAGAAGTCTACTTATTAATCAGACGTAAAAATATACAGTTTTTCATACTTAACTATTTCCATAGCGTTTTAAAGGAAAACGCTCTAGTTTCACATTTTCCAACCATAAAAATTTGATCTTACGACATTGATGAGTTATGTACAAAGTTACAGCTTGCTTTTATTCCTGCAACTTCTTTTTTAATGGAATGTAGACTATTATGATAATAAACCTGGATTCTTCGGTATAGACATGCGTCAATTTTAATAGAAAAAACTAAAAAAAATTCAACTATGACTACCTGAGATCTTAATAAATCTAAAATTAATATTTATTGAGTTTTTGCTATTCAAATCAAAAGTTATTGACCTTTGTCGGTCACGTGGAAGGATTAAATTTGAATACTTGTTTACTAACATTTATTTACATATTTATAATAAAAAAGTATATTTTAATTTATACTTAAATTTTTGCGTGAATTTTTTTTAAATTGAATTCATATCTATAATGAGTAACATACTAATTAAATTATAAAGAAATGTAATAGTTTTCTGTTTGTTACATTGTTTTCATTGTTTACAAGTTTGTATTCCTTGGTCAGGAATTGTTTCGTTCTGATGTTTTGTCTGCAACTGTGGCAGGCAATATCAAAAGCGATGCAACAGCGTAATTAGCCTGGCATTTAAGCTTCGGTGTTCTAAAAATATTTGCTGAAACGAGCGGAATCCAAAGCGAAATGAGAAATGAATCACCGGTGCAATTTTAGATCTACGACAGTTGATAAGCTAGTTTCTTCATCAAAACATCCATCTTCACTGTGTTAGTTATGATGCCCTCTTCATCAATTTTGCTGCAGTTCGACCGATTCACCAGTTCATGTCCAATCTACCGAAAAACCTCTATTTTCTAATTATGTCAGCACTACAGGCCCTGGAGGCCCTTGGCTTCGATAGACTTGACTAGTTTTCTCCACTTTTCTTCCTTCCACTAATTTTCTCCTCTTGTTCCCATTTCTTATATGACGGTCCGGACGGCATCAAAACACTTCCTTCGTGATCTTTATCTTCTTTTCTTCCTTTGTTCTTCTACTTATAGGACTCTTAAGACGTTTCTTTATTTTGGCATTCGTAAAACATCGTCCCAACCATCTAAATCTCTGTGCTCGGATTTTTTGCGTTATTTTAGATCTTTTATAGATCTCTATTATCACCTGGTTTGTTCTTCTGTGCCATTTTCCATTAGCCTTCTATATCCCAGCGAAAACTTTTCTCAGGATTTTCCCCTCCCAAATCTCTAACCTTATTTTTTCTTTTTGATTATAAATTTGATTATAAAAACGATGTTCATATTAGTTAATTTTACTCCAAATGTACCTGATTAGTACATCTATCTTTTCAAAGTACAAAAGTACAATTTAAAAAATGCAAAATATTCCTATATTCAAGCATATTTTAATTTCTCGAAATTATTGGTTTGTTTATATTAAAAAGTGAATTGTGTATGGGATTCTTCCTCATATATCTCATATTATTAACTTGTGTCAAAATTACCACTGAGGCTATTTGGAGTGCTAATGCTGACTGACGACTACCGGAAACAAAACTTTGGGGTAACAACACTAGTGTCAGTCGAAATGGATATTATACCGAATATCATATCGGATTCTATCAAAGTTGAATTGCGACTAAATGTGATCAATAGAGGAAACCAAAAATTCAACGAAATATTTCCGCCACTGACTGCAAGGCTAACCTTCAAGGTTAACATGCGGACTATGAGTCCGCTTGTCAAATTATTTGTCGATTCCTGACAAATTCCGAACAAATCTTTAGGTAAGATTTAATTTTAAAATATTTTATTTCTAGGGTAAATAAAAAATATTATTTATATGATGTTATAATTGCGAGTAATATAATGATTATGTGTTCTGTGTATTTGACTGATTTGACTAAACCTATTTTTTTGCAGATTTTTTTAATATGAGTTTTGAAAACCAACAAGTTATATCCACAAGGAATCTACGTTCCTGTAGTTGGCTGTATACCATGTATTAAAAATTTAATTAGAAAATCCTTTGATAATAGGTATATTTTTAGGCCCAAACGGGCTAACGTTAAAAAGACAAAACGTTTTCGGAAACCATGTTCCATCAATCCAGTGTCTAGGAGTACATGAATGAAAGGCCACCAAGATATAAATATGTGGTGTAAAAACCCGGATTACATATGTTTAAATTACATTTAGTTTTAAATTAATGTTGTAATGATATAAGATTACAGAGTTACCGATGGATTTGGTAACATGGCGACATATGACTCCACGTTTGAAGTTGCTAGTCCTGAGACGTATGTCTTCGAGACTGTATGAGTGCAACTCATACAGTCACGTTGCAGTCTACTGCACTCATAATATGCAAGTCATCAGTTGCACATCATACAGTCCATCGAAGACATACCGTCTCAGGACTAGCAACTTCAACGTGGAGTCATATGTCGCCATGTTACCAAATCCATCGGTAACTCTGTAATCCTATATCATTACAACATTAATTTAAAACTAAATGTAATTAAACATATGTAATCGGGTTTTTACCCACATATTTAATCTTGGTGGCTTCATTCATGTACTCCTAAACACTGATGATGGAACATGGTTTCCGAAAACGTTTTGTCTTTTTAACTTAGCTCGTTTGGGCCTAAAATATACCTATTACAAAGGATTTTTTAATTAAATTTTCAACAAGTATATCTTGAAAAGCTGCATGCGGAATTTCTCTCTGATTCTGAGCTAGAAGTTGAACCTGACGATGACGATCTTGCTTCGAAGGAGATTTCGAAGAGGTACAGGACCACGACACCGACATGGAAAAAGAAACTGAGAAGCCAATCTTAGAAGTTTTGAATGTTCCACATGAAGTGCTGCATTTCTTTTTTAAGGATGGAACAACTAAATGGAAGAATCATGTAGGAAACCATTGGATACAAACTCACAGTGAAAATATAATAAGGGAAAAATTTCTGGAGTCACTGGGAAAGTACGACATATGAAAAGCGCATCAAAGATTTGAAGTAATTTTTTACTGAAGATGTTTTACAAAACAATTATAGTTAACACGAATATCTTTTTTGTAGTATGTTCCTACAATCTCAGTAATAAATCTGCAAATAACACAGATAGTTTAGAATTTAGTGCGCTATTGCGTCTTTTATATATAGCTGGGGTAACCAAAAATACCCACAGTAGATCTCTTTAGGACAAACGGCTCATCGCCAGATATTTTTAGATTGACAATGTCCCTTGGACGGTTCAAGTTTTTGCTTAGATACATTCGTTTTGATGACAAACAAACACTATTAAGGAGGCAAAAATATGACAAATTGGCAGTTGTGAGAAAATTCTTCGATTCGTTAATTCAAATTTACATAAAAATGTTTCAGTAACAGCATATACAACGGTAGATGAAAAACTAGAAGCTTTAAGTGGCAGGTGTGGCTTTAGGGTATATATATGCCCCATAACCTGATAAATATGGCATAAAAAGTTCCTTATACCTCAAATCTATAGGTGCATGTTAGACCACCTCTCGTGCGTCGCCTTAGCAGTGCTATATCTGGTTCTCACAGAAATGTAACAATGGAAAATTTTTTTGAGCGTCAGCTTGGCCGATTTTCTTTTAAACAAACATCATCTAACTATAGTGGTATATATTTATATAGTTCTAATTTATTTTGTCTTTATTTCTAAGTTATTGTCTATATTCTAAATTATTAAAACTCACGATAACTAATTACTAATTTATTAAATAGCTGTACAAATGTATTTATGTCACGTTTCGTTACAAGTAAACCGCGTTTCCCGATCTTCTTATGACTAACCTGCCAAATAAAAAATCTTTCATTATATACACAACTGTTGTCATCTAGAAAATTCGGCGAACTTCTTGAATAATCTCGTATTTTGGTGAAGGCACTCGACTCGTTTTTCAACTGTTCGAAAAGCCTCGAGACGTAGATTACTCATAAAATTAGGGTCTAAAGGTTTCTGTAAACAACTTCGAATTTACTGGAACAGAAAACAGAATTAGTCATAATATATGATAGTTATAAACGCCATAATTTATTGTAACACTATGATAGGCACTATGAGAAAGAAACAAAAATAAACTTCCACTTCAATTTACTCATCCTAAGAGGCCAGAAAAAACAAGTATGGTTACTTTTAAAGAAAAATATACAAAGCCAAAAATCATAATTCATCATCATCAATGGCGCTACAACTCTTCGTGATCTTTGCCGCGTTTTCTATTGCCTTCCATGTTTGTCGGTTCTGTGCCAGTAATTCCCATTGTCGCACTCCCATCTTCTCTAGATCTTCCCTGACTGCATCTTTCCAACTTTTTTTAGGACGCCCTACAGGACCTTTCTTCCATCTGGCCTTTCCCAGAGAACATTGTTTTATAAGGCGATTGTCGTTACTGCGTAACACATGTCCTGTCTATCTGAGTCTATTGTCCTTTATATATCTGACTAGATTTTCTTTCCGAACAGAGACTCTAGCTCTTTATTGTATCTGCCCTTCTATTTGTTTCTCACTCTGTCTCTGCAAGGGCCATAAATCATTCGAAGAATGCTAAGTTCCCATACCAGCAATTTATTTACTTTCTCTTTTTGTTATCGTCCATGTTTTCGCTTCCAATACGCGACGGTTGGTCGTATTATGGACTTATATATCCGGATCTTTGCACCTCGTGAAAGAAGTTTTCGACTTCATCAGATGTTGCATTGCAATGAAAGATCTATTTCCTGCCATTATTCTAGTTTCAACTTCTCGCTCTAATTTGTTGTCATTTGTGATTGTTGCTCCTAGATATTTAAATTCTTTAACCACTTCGAAGTTGTGATCATTTATGGTAATGTTTTGCGTGTATTCGCCGTCGTTCTTGTTTGAGACGACCATGTATTTTGTTTTGTCTTTATTTATTTTTAGACCGATGTTTAATGCAGCTTCTTCAAAGCTTGAGAAGATATCCTTAATTTCTAATGTTGATTGTGCTACTGCGTCTACGTCATCGGTAAAGGCGAGTATGATTTTTGCTTCCCGAGCAGTTATGTCTGCTTTGATTTTTGAATACATTTTTCGCATGACATACGCTAAGGCCAGGTTAAACAACAATGGGACAACGGATCTCCCTGTCTCAGTCCAGAATTTACGCAGAAAGCATTTGAATATTTCCCCCCCTTATCTAACTTGTGCAAAAGAGTTACTTACACACATTTGTGTTACCGCAGCTAGTTTTTTGGGTCATGCCGAGCTCGATCATTGCCTTCCATAATGTTGCACGATTAATTGAATCATAAGCCTGTTTGAATGTCTATAAAAATCTGATGCACGTTGTGATTGTAATTCCCAATATTTTTCAAGCATTTGTCTTATTGTAAATATTTGATCAATAGTCGATCTGCCAAGCCTGAAACCACACTGGTAGTCCACCAACTATTCTTCGGCGTATGGTACTAATCTTTTTAATAATATCGAAGCCAATATTTTATATGTAGTGTTGATTAGTGAGATTCCCTCTGTAATTCCATGCATGTCTCATTTTTTCCTTTCTTGTGTATTGGTACAATAATACTACCACACCATTCTTTCGGCATTATTTCTTGTTGCCAAGACCATTTCTATTAATTGAATGGATTTTACTTATGAGTTCATGGACCGCCTGTTTTAATTAGCTCTTATTAAAAATTAGCTTTTAATTAGCTAATTTTTAATTAGCTAATAGCCTATGGTAATTTTTTATTCTGCAATGTAGCCGGTATCAATTCATTTTTAATAAACAAATATAAATCTAATGATATAAATAAAACACCTAGAAGACTTTTCTAGATAGATGATTGGTTATGGAACTAGTAAACGTCATAGTAATTCTATTGCACCTAGGGCCAAGACGATTCGATTTTGTGTAGAATCGCCTTCATTTAATGAGTGCATTTATTGTTAAACCTGAACGTGGGTAGGCATTGTCTATATTACACGATATGTGGGAGTCCCTCTTCTCCGTGGAACATCAGTTGGGTCTATTGGATCGACTCACGAAAATATGGTCGTTCTTTATCTGGCAATGAAGTAGCCACATAGTAATCTTCCGCTCCAGTTTTTAGCACTGTCATGTCATTTGGGCGATCGTGCGTTTAGGTCTCCTATGATTACATTGGGCTATTCTGAATCTAAAATGAACTAGTTGATGTTTTATTCCTTTTATCACCAAAATAACTGTACCTCCTGATTGTGTCCTGTGGCCGTTTCTATAGATGGCATAGCCCGGAAATTTGGTTTTCACTCTTTCCGTTAATTTTATTTCTTCTTGTAGAACTATGACATGTAGTTCAAGTCTGTTGGTAAACTCATCCTGAATGTGAATTTTTGATCTCAGCCCTCCTGAGTTCCATGACCCAATTCGCAGATCGTCCTCTTGTCTTAGCAATTGTGTTGTCTACCAAAACTTCACATTGCACTCATGGCAGCTATCATTTGGTCTACTATCGTTGCAAAGGTTAGAATTTTCTCATGGAAACTTGCTATGGGGCTTTTTGTTTGTTTCGTTACTGCTGTTTTTGAAGCGATTTTTTTGCCATTTGTGCACAGCTGAAATGGTTTGCGGTGTTATACTTTGTACGTTCCGATTTTCCTCACAGTAAGCACATTTTTGGGTCAGTGATTATGTCTTTTAGACATTTGTTACTAACGTCATTGTCGCTACATTTGACGCATTTTGAGTTACAGTGGCAGGACATCGAGCCTTGAAAAAATCCCTGACAGTTGAATCACTGCATTATTTCTGTCTTGTTCTTGATCTTTTCTTCTAGGTAGATTTTCATATAGCATAAGTCTGTTATGCTTTTAATTTTCTTATCATCTTCTTCTCTTATTGTTACGAGGAAGAATGACAGCACCATTTTTTAGAGATCATATTTGCAGCTCTTGTATTTACGCCCTTGTTTTTCAGCTCTTACTGGATGGCTTTGAGGTCCGTAGATTCTCCTAGTCTTCTTATTACTACTCTTTTTGTCCTTTGTTGGTCGATGTGGTAGGCAATGAATTCTATTCTAGAATTCGTTTTTCTTTTGCAGCTGTCATAATACTCTTCTTGTACTTTCACTATCTCTAGGTGGCTTTTTCTGTCCTTTGTATAACAATTGATCTGGCCAGATTTGGAAAATTTGGTAGAGTAGCCTATCGCTCCATCTGGTGCTATTTTTAGAATTATCATTGGTGGTTTGGGCGATACTTTCGTCATTACTGCTTATTCTGGCGCTGGGTCATTAGCTATCTCATTTTTGTTTTTTCTTTTCTGTTATATCTGTTTCGATTTTTTATCGAACTTTTGCTCATTTATTTGTTGAATAATTTTAAACTGCTTTTCAGTAGCGCAGGCTTTTTAGCTTTTTAGCTGTTGGCTTATTTTTCTGTCGTGGCTGGTTTTTCTTTGTTTTTGGGCTTTTCGTTGTTTGTTTTTTTGGTTTAACAGCCAGAATTTTCTATGAAATTCATTCATGCATCCTCTGATTCAGCATTATTTCCTATGCTTTCATGTCCATCATTGCCGCTCGGGATGGATTCTTTGTTGCTTTGTTCGTTCTAAAAATAAGTGCTCATGAATTGAGACTGTTCTGTCAGGGCTATTATTCTGTCAGTCTCTGTTCTGTCTACCCTTTACTTCAATGGATTTTTGCAGTCTTTATATTTCTTTATGAGACCCTCAATTTGGCTGTTTCCTGCTTCATTTGCGTTATTTCCTCAGAAACATTTTTCATTGCTTGGGATTATTCAGCCAGATATTCAAAAAAAATTCACAAGGAAAAAGTTCCTGTAGCTGGCATGGATAACCAACGTATCCCAAAAAGAGTGTTATGTCTGTTGTAAATGGGTATATTATATTTAAAAAAACCCTTAAAAGGGTCTACATCAATAAAACAAACGTTTTCGGACCACACAGTCCATCATCAGGTTTTAAAATCGGAAAATGCTAGTCACAATGCCTGAGCCACCAAAATACTAGGGTAAAAATCCTTTAAATTACATTAGTTATAAAAGATTGTACATGTGTTGTAAAATAACTGTGATGTTCAGTTATTAATTCAATTCTTCAGCAAAGAGATATTCACAGCTTGACTCATGTTGCTGTTCGCTTCTTTTATTCTTTTAGTTTTTTCAGACTCCGAGTTATTGCCGAAGCGTCGCCTTTTTCTATTTTTGCCGTCACTTTCTGACTGCTGTCAGAAGAGCAATATGAGGTATGGATGCTCTCCCTTTCCGTGAGTATATCTTCAAAGTTGTATTGTATTAGTTAGTTTATTAACAAGTTCTCATGGGAACGGATTTCGTCATTGAGCTTCTTAGGATTTTCTTTATTAGAATCGTCCTAGTGTTAAGTAAAAATATTCTGCCGCAGTGTTTCATAAATGCTATAGTTATGTGGCTTTTACTATATTCCTAGTACATATTTAAAATATTATATCTAACACTGAGTAGAATCTTTTCGACTTATTCTATTTTTTATAGGTTTTTCATGTAAATCTGTTTCTTTGCATATTTAGCATTGTACTTGTATTTCGTCACTGTTAGTCATTTATTTTATTATCATGGTTCACAAGTGTTTTAAACATATAACATTACTGACAAAAGATTTAAATGATCAGATAATTTAAATATAATAAACAACTATGTTGTAAAATAAACACTGTAAATATTTAATGCAAATTTGAAAAAATTATATCTTTAAATACTTACTGTTCACTTATCGTCGAAACAGTTGAAGTTTGTAAAACAAAACAAATATTTTATGTAAAATGGAAGTATGGTTGTTAAAAGTGTTATTGCTTTTTTATTTTTTTACAAGAAGCAATACACAAACAGTTGAGACAGTTGAATACTATGAAGATATTATAAAGAAGGGTATGGCTAATAGTGCTAACTATAAGGAACCGATAGATGCAAGCATGTATAAAGCACCTAAGGCACCTATTAAATGTAAGTAGTTGCCGGAATGTAAAATTTTATATATCGAGGGCCGAAAACCATAGGGTTTCAAGCGACATTCACATAAAGTTTCAGGAAACGAATTTTAAAGTTTGCTGTTGCTGTCTAATAAAAGGTTCTGATAAAATTATACTTTGCCAGATATGTTATATGTTAATGTTTAAGGATTTGGTAATACAGTAATTCTTAAAACAATACTGTTGTTGTGGTATAAAATGCAAATTTTATAATTTTTTCAAAATATTACACATCTACTTAGAGTCTTATGGCAGTGCAAATCGCCATACTTGGAACTTTGTGTTCCTATATAGATATGAAGTTTTAAAAATATATCATCATTGTAGACTTTATTGCCTTTGTAGCACTGATAACAATAAAAGCCTATATCATGACGTTGGTAGAATTTTTAAAAACAAAGTAAGAAGAAAATTAACGAAGAGTAGAAAATTAACTTTATTTATAAACTGTTTCGTTTCAGAAATCAAACATTTTATGCAATTCTGATCTTTCAGTGGCATCCATTTATACGCAAACTCAATATGCTCTAGGTTTTTCTCAGTCAGAGATTTGGGTTTTGTGTTATCGGCTGGAGTTACTGCAAAGTCAGCAGTGTAATTATCTATGGGAACCATTCTTTGTTTCTTCCTATGTACCGCAGGTACTTACTAACATCGACTGCAGAAAATACGGAGCTGTGATCATTCAGCTTATACTAAACAGTAAACATATCTTCTTGTACAAAACGAACATACTTTAGTGTAAGATATTTTATTATATTGGTAACAATAAAACACTGAAAACTTTGTTTTCAAACTTCCACAAAATTTATTTTAACTATTATCACTACAGCTGTTTCGGCTGATTGCCTTTCTCAAGTGATCTATTTTTGGGCGCATGCGTTTACAATTTATAGTCTCAATGAAAAGGTTAGGAGGAGAAACTGTTGTGTCTCAAGTTGTCATTCAGAATTATATCTAGTGTTTTTAATTTGTTAATTTCGATAGATTCTAACAAAGTAAGCTGTAAGGCCTTTATTTTGAATGTGAATAATTTTAAATTTAACCTGTATGCACGAATGACCAGGTATGGACGTATTCATAGTTAACATTTGGATATTAAATGTTTGTTTAGGAAGTCAGTGATTGCTACTGAAATCAGGGAGTCACTGTTCTGAGGAACACAACTAACACTCCACGTGATTACCTCAGTTATTTCTGGATGTTTCAAAACTACTTTGTCTAAAATTTAAATTAGACATAAGATAACATCATTGCCTGTTTCCAAAATAATGTTTCTGTCCATCATGCTAGCAAGTAAACTTCTGAATCAACAAAATTGTGAGCTGTCAGATTGTATACATTTAATCTCTGTTTGTAAAACAACACAAAGACTTTAGATTTAGTTAGAATAATGACATTTTCCAAATCTAAACATATAATGGCACAGTTTGAGTTCGGTTTTTTATTGTCATTTTCACGTTCTTGGCGTATTATCAATTTATTTGTAAAGTGGAATGATTTGTCTGTTTCTCTTTTGCATGAACCCTCTTCTCTTTTTTGGCCAACCTATAGTCTTCGCAGACGTCACACCTACTCTGGTGATCGGTTGCAAGAAATCTAGATTATGATCAAAATACAAAAATGTGCGTATACAACGATAGCATTTGTGGAGGTATATTATTTGCATTGTACATTTTAATGTACAAATCAAACATTTTTTGTACGTTAAATGATGGGTCTAGATATCTTCTTTTTGAATCTTTCCTACAATAATGTTGCCCGTAGATAATATGGTGTTGTAATATGTGTTGTATTATTATCTTTGTCGCCTTTCCTTTTTATAATATCAAAACACCAAAACGTTATCGGAATTCATGTTTTTATCATCAGTGTCTAGGTGTACATGTTTAAAAGTCACTAAATATCTGGTTAAAAACCGTTAAACATTATATTATTAAATTTAGTTTACAATATTATGATGTTTTATATATAAGATGTTGAAGTTACCAGTGGATTTGGTAACATGGCAACCCTACGACTCCACATGAAGTTTTGCTGGTCCTGCGACAAAGTGTCTACGAGGACTTGATGATAGCAAATGATTACAACTAATAGCAACTTAAGTTTCTTCTTCTTCTTTTTTTACTTAAAAATCTGTCTCAATCGTCAAGCTCGAGTAATACTGGAAACAACAAATGAAAAATTCATAAATCGTTTAAATACTCTTTGATATTGTTATGCACATATGCAATATTTTGTGCTATCTAATCTATATCTATATTAATATATATATATATAATATATATATATATTATATATATATATATATATATATATATATATATATAATATATATATAGAAGTAAACTTTAAATATTGGGTATGCAGCAATAAAAATGAAAGGTGTACTCTTTTAAATTTTTATTCCAAGCTTTCGGACATTGGTTATGTCCTTCATCAGGGAGCTACAAATGTGATGAATAATTTTTACAAATTTGTATAATTAATTAAAAATTCGATACTTACAAACTTAATGAGGTTGTCTCATAAATGATTTTATATAAATTGTTGATAAAATTTATCACAGTCTGTTGAGCTAAAACCTATTCCTATATTTAAAATTTAAAAAATTAATTAACATTCACACAAACTTAATTATTTTTAAACAAATCTATGACATTGATATTGACATTGGCAAGTGAAAATCTCACATCCCTAATATCAAGCAACTGCTAGTACAACAAATTATAGGCTTATTATTAGGTATATCGTGGAAATATAAATTATTTTATATTTGTTAATATCATTAGGAAGTGAAACTTCAACCTGTCAATGTTTTAAAACAAAGCCTATTAAATTAACATAAATAAATAAGGTCGTAATTCTAAAAACGTTACAATTTATTGTGATTTTGTTTTGTATGACCCCAGTATCTGTGTGTAAACAAAAATTATTAAATTTAAACAAACTAACTTTGTAAAAAAATAAATTCCTCAAAAATGAACTTTTTAATTACTTAAATGTCAATTGATAAATTATTGTTTGTCTTATTGTTGCATTTATCTAGTAGTAACAAATAGGAGAACATTTCATTTAGATGGCCAATATCTGTTCTATGATTCATTGCATTATTATTTTGGCAAATGTAGGCCATTTCCAGAAAAAGTCTTTTGGTGATGTTACTTTCCTGTTCTACTACTTTGATGTTATTGTAGTTTATCCGATGCCCATTTTTAAATGCATGTTCACCCAATGCACTTCTTTCAGGATGTAGTCTATTATCAGACTTGTGAGATGTAATGCGGTCTTTAAGGCATCTTGATGTTTGACCATAGTATACATTGTTCACATGAGCCGCACGGTATACAATAAACAACATCCGTTAAGGATAAGAGTGCGGATTGGTCTTTAAGTTTAGAAAAAACTTTGTTAACTGTTAGTACCGTTTTATATGCAATTTTGATATTATTAATCGATGAAAAAATTCTACTTAGTTTATGCCCAATGTCCTTAATGTATGGAAGAGATACATATCTAATTGTGGTTTGGTTTTGTAAAGGATCTACAGATCCAATCCTATCTTGTGATAAAGACATATTTTCTTCGTTTCTTAAATGACTATTTAAATTTTGTGGAGTGTTAAACAAATATTTTCTTTAGTAGTATACTTGGGTATGAGTTTTTCAATGAACAGTTATAAAGGATTTTTAGATTTTTTGTATATATATATATATGTATACATATATATAATATATATATTAGATATATATATATATTAGATATATATATATACATATATAATATATATTATATATATCTATAGTATATATATATATACATAATATTGATTGATCTATAAGTAGCTTTTGATAGAATAAACAAATTTTTTGGAATTAAATCGATTTATTTCTCAACATAGTCGCCTTTTACCTCGATACACTTAGTAAGACAAGTGTTCCAATTTTTTTATCCCATCCGAATAGTACTTTTGCTCGAGCTCTTCAAAATAGGCCGAAGTGTCAGCACAGACTTCATCATTGTTTGCGAAACGGCGTCCTCCGAGCCATTTTTTTAGGTTTGAAAACAGGAAAAAAATCGCTGGCCGGCAAGATCTGGGGAATACGGTAGGTGTTCAATCAATTCATAGCCCAATTCGTGTAATTTTGCCATGGCGACGGCCGATCGGTGAGCCGGTGCATTTTCTTGGTGAAAGAGCACTCTTTTGCGTTCCAAACCGGGGCATTTTCGACGCATTTCGGGATCGAATCGATTCAATAATGCTACGTAGTACTCACCATGATTATTTTTCCCTTTTCCAAGTAGTCGATGTGGATAATGCCCTTCGCAATCCCAGAAAACAGTCGTCATCACTTTGCCGTCTAAATTTGCACTCTTTGTCTTCTTCGGCGGCCCTTCGCCGCGTTTGCGCCACTGTTTCGACTGTTCTTTGGTGTCCGGTGTGTAATAATGCACCCAGGTTTCATCAATGGTGATCGATTGTCAGCAAACGCGGCACCTATCGCGCGGATAGCTTTTTCATGTCCAAATGATGGTGAATGATGTTGTGTACGCATTCGTAGGAAATGTTTAGGATTTCTATTAACTCGCTGTCTATGGACTTTGTTGATCATTTCTAGCGTGGTGACTTTATTTGGCCTCCCGGGACGCACATCATCAAAAACACTCGTACGACCACAAACAAATTCAGCTTTCCAAAATTTTACTGTTGCTAACGAAGATGCAACCTCACCATAAACTTCGTCCAGGTCGGCTTTGATTTGCAAATTCGTTTTACCCTTTTTGTGGAGGAACTTCAGAACGATACTCGACTTTTTCCATTTCCCCGAGAACACAAAATTTGCTTGCTTTTGACGGCTGTAAAAACCAAACTATATTTCAAATGGTTTCAATTTTCTAGATAATATTCTACGATACCGTTTAATTAGCTTGTTGCTTACATGTAAAACATGGGAAAATGCAAAAGACGGTGTTTCGATCAACTACTTTTATCAATGCGTATCTCTTGACTTTCTGTAGTAGCGTGATACTCGTACTTCTGCCATTTAGCCAGACACGGAACATCTATTTTTATAATTTCGCTGGAACTGTCATGTTAAAATAGTGAAAGTGGCAATCTTGTTTCAATGACATGAGCACATGTTGTGATTAATAATCGATGGTATTCGCTCCGTGGGTCTCCCCTCTATTTACAGTCACGTGACACGTTGTCAGATTTGTGAGGACGTTTTAGTATTGAGTCTTATGGGATTATTTTGTTAAACTTAAATATTTTATTTTGTAGTGTTAACTTCCGGATACAATTTTTAGAATTAATTAGTTATCTATTTATAGTGACATTTATGGTTCAACAATAGTACATTTGTTTACCGGGTAGGAAAAGCTTAACATTCCTGAGACGACTGTGAAGATTGCTAAGTCGAGGCGCAAGCCGAGACTTAGCAACACAGAGTCCAGGAATGTGGCTTTTCCTACGAGGTAAACATACTATTTTTCCGCAAATCGTTTAAAATTCGACAGATATTGATTGATTTAAAAAAAAACGCGATAATTTTATTCCCAAATAAATGGTGCTTTGAAATTCCTAATAAAATTACTTGGGTTACTATGGAAACGTATTGAGGTTGAATTGTCAAACTTGACGCTTATGTATGTAGAACACTAACAACTGTACGGAAATATCATTTCCTTACAGTAAGGAAATGACATTTCCTTACGTAAGAAAGTCCTGACTTTTTCTTCAAGAAATTTTGACAGGAATGTCAAAATTTCCTGGCGATTTGCGGAAAAAATTATTTTTAACTTTAAAAGGTGACATTTCGATAGGAAATTTATTTTGAACAACTTTTCTCTAGCAGTATGTAAATAAACTAGTTATGAATATAAATAATAATGGTATACTGGTATAACGGCTTAGGACCCATGAGCGGAATCCAATTTAACCTACGTAATATTTTTGTACCCATTTTTCACTTATTTATTACCACTCTAATAATACCCCCCCCCCCCTAAAACAATCTTATTTGAAAACGTTCATACTCGCTTAATATTTAGGCCAGCGGAATTAATAAAAAATATTTTTAAAATACCACAGTGTTCTGCTAGGTTTTTACGAATGTATTACCACCCTACAATTTTTTCACACTCAAATAACCCATGTGAAAAGTTAACAATTTTTAGGTTAAAATTTAAGGTGATGAAAATCTATTTTTACAATTTTACTCTACCCTATCAATCAATAATTCTGTTACAATTTATGGTGATTTTTTTTTATATTTCACTGTACTCTACTTATAATTGAAATAAAAAAGTGTTCTGGTAAGTTTTTGCTACATTTTCATCACCCTGATAATTTTAGATTAAATTTAGTTTTAATTTAGAATTAAAAACTAAATATTTTTGAAGTACCACAGCGTTTTGATAGATTTTTACAAAGTTATTATAGTCCTTATCCATCATATTGATAGCACATTATGTATACAAATCCTCAACAGGTCAAAAAACCATAGGCGCCACCCTATACTTGTTTTGAAATAAATAAAAAAAAATAATATTTTAAGATGCCGTCAACAATTCATTATCTTTTAAAAAATCTTCTGTAAAATAAGTGTCCACTAACCTCACGATACCTTTCTTGTGCGTAAAAAACATCGGTATATATGCCATACGATTATTGTTAATTATATACGGGTGATTAACAAGAGAATTCAATGTTTCACGAAACAAATTAGTGTAAACAGTAATTTAAAGGTGATTATTGTTTTCTATACAAGTTATCGCCTGACACAAAAAGAATACCTTCTTTGAACGATTACCTGGCATTACTGATAAGGCTTCACTAATGATAGTTTAAGCAGTTTTTATGACACATTACAGCTTATGCCAATAATATAAATTAGAAATTGTTTGCATCTTCCATTTAGTTTGTAGATGTACATTGTTCATGTCATACCTACCTACGTTTTGGTGTCGATATTTTGTTATTTGCATTTAAAAATGACGTCACAACAGGTTTTATCCCGGTTAAGTGTAGTTTTAAAGGTGTCTTCAGTCTAAGAGAGAAAAATGTAATATTAAATGTACACGATGCACTTGTACATCAACGCCCTTTAAGTAATGTTCATGAAATCGTTAACATGTGTTCAAATATGACAGGGGTTGGAGAAGCAACAATTTATAGATTCCTAAAAGAAAGAAAATGAGGAACTGTTTCATCTCCCAAGAAGAGTGGAGGGAGTAAACCCTTGGAAATTGAAGAAATACATAAAAACATGATAAGACACAGCGTCCACTAATTTTTTTTTAACAAAGAATTTCCAACATTGGACAAAATCCAAACATTAATTAGAGAAAACGAAGAGTTACCAATCATAAGCAACAAGAAATTATGGGGACTATTGAGAGAGATGGGATTTCGTTGGCAAAAGAATAGAAGAAAATCCGTTTTAATTGAAAAAGATTACATTGTATGTTGGAGACGAGATTATCTAAGAACTATTAAAAAGTACCGAGAAGAAGGGAAAACAATTTTTTATTTGGACGAGACTTGGCTAAATGAAGGTCATACTGTACCATATCTATGGGTTGATACAAATGTGAAAAGTTCCCGTCAGGCATTCATCGAAGGTGTATCTACTGGAATAAACAATATTTTTGATGTAATTATGTTAATTAATTATTTATTTTACGTTTATCCCCATACCACTGTGATCTGAATCCGATAGAAAATATATGGTCTCAAGTAAAGGGTGAAGTCGGACGCAACAACAAAACTTTTAAATTAGAAGACATACAACAATTATTACAACATTCCTTATCAAAAGTAACTCCAGAAAATTGGAAAAATGCTGTTAGTCATGCTCACAAGGAAGAAAATAAAATGTGGAATTTGGATAATATGACTGATGCAATGCTGGACCCGGTAATAATTAACATTGGAGTTGAAGATTCCTTAGAAGGAGTGAATCTGAAATGGAATTTGATTAAAATAATATTCATTTTTTTACAAATCGGCCCCTGTTACGGCCACAAATTATTTTATATATAACCAATAAAATAAACATCTTACATTTCTTGCAAATTAATTAGTACCTGTTAATCTCCATCACTCTGACACTGGCAACTTTATTTAGGGATTAGTAACCCTCAAAACTATTGTATTCTATTCTGCTTCAACCTTTATACCTGGTGGTCATACTCAATTTAAAATTGTTTTCCTATATACTTCTGTAAACTTGTTGACAAATATCTATTTTTCATTGAGTCACCCGTATCAACAGTTTAGGGATTTGCATACATAATGTGCTATAAATATGATGGAAATGAAAATGGAAATGGAAATGAAACTATACCACCCTATTAATTTTTGCACTTCTTAACTACTCCTTGTGGAAAGTCAATATTAAGCTATTAGTGAAAAATGGGTGAAAAAATATATCATAAGCAAAAAGTTTTTTTCCGAATTCTGCTAGCTTAAGGTTGGTTTGGTGGTGAAAAATTATTAGGGTGGTAATAAATTAGTGAAAAATGGGTGAAAAAATATTACGTAGGTTAAATTGGATTCCACTTATTTGTGCCTGCTAGCTTAACACGTTCGCGGACACTATGGCATAACAAAGGGGTCGTAGAAACGCACATGTGTTAAGAAAGTCATTTTATCGAAAATAAAATTAAAAATAGGTTAGCATGATTTATTATGAAAAAAAAAACATATATTTTTGACAAAAAAATGGGAAGCGGCAAATACCGTCTTGTCCCTAGCAAAGTCTATTTTCGTGAGCTGGATACAAGACGGCGTTTCCCGTCACTACGAAAAATGGGAAAGGAGGGGACGAA